>CM042153.1:14980190-15050520 GCA_023376005.1 Doryteuthis pealeii | reverse complement strand
TGCCAAACAATCGCAATGAATCGAAGATTACACCAAAAAAACAAAAAAAAAACAAAAGAAAAATTACTTATGGCAGCCAATAACAGCATCTGCAACACATGGACAAACAGAAAAAGCAACAGAAAACAAAACAAAACAAAAAACAAAAATGAGAATAAAAACAATTATACAGATATCTAAAATGACAAATTGGGGAGGTTGCACATAAAAAACGTGAACATGGTTAAGAAAAGGAAATCTCAGGAGAGAAACTGAATCGGTAATAATTGCTACACAAAACAATACCATGAGAACAAATTATATCAAAGCAAAAATTGATAAAACACAAGACAGCAAATGTAGAATGAATGGTGACAGAGATGAGACCATAAACCATTTATCAAGCGAAAGCAGCAAACTAGCACAACGAGATTAAAAGCTAGGCACGACTGAGTTTCAAAGGTGATCCACTGGGAATTATGCAAAAAACTAAATTTTGACCATCCAATAAAATGATATATGCATAATCCAGAATCTGTTCTTGAGAATGAAACGCATAAAATTCTCCGGGACTTTGAGATAAAGAAGGATCGCCTTATCACAGCCAGAAGACCAGACTTTGTATTGATTTACAAAAAAAAAAAAAAAAAAGAAAAAAAAAAGAAAAAAAAGAGAACTTGTCAAAATGGTAGACTTTGTAGTTCCAGCAGATGATAGGTTGAAGATGAACAAAAAAAACCAAAAACCAAAAAAAAAACAAAAAAAAAAAAACAACGAAAAGATAGATAAATACTTAGACCTCGCAATAGAATTGAAAAAAACTGAATATAAGACTGAAAGTCATACCAATAGTAGTTGGGAGACTAGAAACGGTTTCCAAAATCTTAGAAAATAAACTTGAGGAAACACAGGACGAATTGAGACCATCCAAAAAAACAGGATTGTAAAATACTCTGAAGAATCTTGGAGACCTGAGAAGACTTGTTGTCTTTCAGACTACAATGAAAGACCATCAGATTTCGCTGGTGTGAAAAAACTCACAAGGAATAAAATAATAATAATTCACAAACACTTAGACTTTGCCAAAGAAATGAAACGAAAAAAAAAAAAAAAAAAAAAAAAAACCCCAAAGGAACATGAGGGTAAACGTGGTACCAATAATAATTCGTGCCATTGGAATGGCCCCAAAGGGTTTGGAAAAGAGACTGAAGGCATTGGAAATCAGAGGATGAATCGAGACCATCCAAACAGCAACATTTTTCAGATCGGCTACTATATCCAAAAGCGTCTAGGAGGCCTAAGGTGACTTGCTGTCACGCAGACTCCAATGAAAGACCACCAGCTAAAATTGGTGTGAAAAACTCGCAAGGATTGAAATAATGATAATAATAATAATAATAATAATAATAATAAATAATACTCAGAAGAGTCCTGGAGACCTGAGGAGACTTGCTGTCACTCAGACTCCAGTGAAAGACCATCAGCTAACACTGATGTAAAAACTCAAAAGGAGTAAAATAATAATAATAGCATAGATTTTCAACATACAAATAATAAGTATAAACCGGAGTCTGTTTAAGAGAATGAGAACAATACGATGTTTGTGGCCATTTTTAGGTGAGGGCAGTTTACAGTGCATATCCTTTGTGTTCCTTGGTGTTAGGTAAAATCCTTGGATTTCTATTGTAAAGTAGAATTCTTGGTTGCTTATCGGTTCGTTCGTGTTGAATCCCAACAATTGAGGGACTTTCAAGATCGGCGAGTAATAGCTAACTAACCAGGTATTCTAGTGTGTTGATGGGTTGGCTTTAATGCACGCGCCCACGCAGAGTCTATAAGTTTAAGTGGTGAACTTCAGTACATCTTATACCCTAAAATACTCCAACAATATACACGGATCCCCGAATCACGGCCAGGAGACTAGATCTGGTGTTAATTAACATAAAGGAGAGAACTTTAATCTTTAAACTGAGTTCCACAAATTAATTGATCTTTGCCTAATTGTTGAATTGTATCATTTCATCAGTAAAAATTAATACGTAAATTTTGTACTATTCCTTACGAAAAACATATTAAGGTGTATGCGAGATTTCAATGCCGCATGTTATTTTTTTACGTGAGTGTTATCAGATAACACTCACGCACCACGACACCCCTTTATATATATATATATATATATAGTTATTAACTAAGCTTAGCTTAGATGTGGCACAAGGCCAGAAGTGTGGGGTGCCCTGTGAGAATCGAACTCACTAACAATGGTTTTTCGAATCTAGATTGCTAACCGTTATACCTCGTGAAGTGCCATAATATATATATATATATATATATATATATTTATATATATATATATATAATATAAGGAAGGACTTACCGGTAAACATATTGGGTTGGTCTCAATATTTGGTTGGTATAAGTGTTACTCGGATAAGTCAGCGTTGTAACAAATATAAAGTGCTCAATACGTAAGTAGAGCGGATTTATCATTATAGTGTGTACAGAAATAACCTACTCGAGTTTTACCATAAGGATCTTCATCGTTAAACGGAAGTGGAAATTATGAAAAAAAAAAAATTTTAAGAGGATTTTTGAGAATGTTTAAGTTTGATTTTTTGAAAACAGATGTTAAAAAAAAGAATATATATTTTACATAATTCCATATTAACAACTACAGTTACGACATATCAATATCGCGTCTGTCATTCAACTTTTCAAAATGACGCAACAGCGTTCATTAACTGTTTTCAACGGTCATAATTACAACAAACTCCCGCAGTTAGCTGTAATTAATCAATACCTTGATTAATCCAGTGGATTTAACCCTGAAGATCCTTATGTGGAAATCCGGGTAGGTTATTTCTGTACACACTATAAATTATATATATATATATATATATATATATATATATATATATATATAAGTAATTAGTAATTATGATAAAAAATTATGATTAAAAATGAAAGGTGAAAGCGAAACAAAAGCTAAGTATGTAAAAGAAAATTTTTCTATTAACGGTTTTTATTTATTTGTTCATTTTTGTTTTTGAAATTATGACATGCTCACACGGTCGCAACACATTGCAACATCTTACCGGATGTCAGCCTTGTTCTCACAAACTTTTTAAGAAAGAAAAAAAAAAGAGAGAAATAAGAAATTACAGTTATTTGCCCATTCATAAAGGAGAAGAAGAAGAAAGAGAGGAAAAAAAAGGAGAGGAAAGGAAATAAGAAGAGAAATTATAACCACACAAATAAAAAAAAAACATAAGCACGTCATTTCTGAAAAAATCTCTGATGATAAAGCTTTGCTTTGAAATCGATTAGACATATAAAACATCTTTTTTTGTCTTTATTTTTTAACGCATTGTATTGCCTTCGAATTTTATTATTTAATATATAATATATATATATATATATATATATATATATATACGAAAAGTTTCTTAGCAGTACAAAATTTTATGAGGAAACGTATCTACGTGTCCTCATATATATATATATATATATATATATATATATATATATCCCGCAGTTAGCTTTAATTAATCAATATCTTGGTTAATCCAGTGGATTTAACCCTGAAAATCCTTATGGTGAAATCCCGGAAGGTTATTTCTGTTCACACTATAATATATATATATATATATATATATATATATATATATATATGAGGACACGTAGATACGTATCTACGTGTCCTCATAAAAGTTTGTACTGATAAGAAACTTTTCGTATATATATATATATGCTCTTAGCGAAGAGGCTGGGAAATTAAGTACTCAACATTAACCGTTCCATATATTATCTGTTTAGTTTTCAAAATATTGATTTACGCTACATTCTCCTTGGTATTTTGGCCTGCAATTTTGTGAATACATAATCGTGAACGTGGTAAATGCATTCATTTTGTAAACAGTGTGCATAGTAAACTTGAGATGTAATTTGTTATCCACCTACCTTACCTGTACAGGTAATCTTGAACGAACTTAAAACATATATTTAGTATGTTGCAATTTTAATATTCCATCAGAGTTTATATAGAGAAGAGGTGGATATAGAGTGGAAAACAAGGATGTGAGGGAAGAGATATTGGGTAAAATTTTGCAGAATATATATATATATATATATATATATATATATTCTATATATATATTCGTGGAAAATGGACACGTCGATTCGAGTTCAATTCCTAGACGAAGCTGTTGGCATTTCACATAGCGCTAATACCCTTGGGAAAAGTTGTAATCCATATATTCTCCCTCCAGCTATGTCCGCCCTACTATTTAACCAATAGTAGGGCGGACTGGGCCCTTCAGCCTTGGGTTGGTAACCAGTCTAGGAGAGGGATAACTCTGAATTCAAAATTCCTGAGGTCGGTCGTTGATTGACTTTGTGGCAACCTTTGATGCACCAATTCTTTCCTATCGACTGTGCCAAAAAGTGTGGATGGTCCAACACAAGCCTTCACCACTATAAACAAATCCCTGTGTGGATGTCCATTGTGTGTATGAACCCTCATACGTCGAAAATCGACGGAGAGTCCATTTTATATATATATATAATATATATATATATATATATATATATATATATATATATATATATATATATCCATGCTCTTAGCGAAGAGGGTGGGAATTAAGTACTCAACATTAACAACTATTATCTGTGTAGTTTTCAAAATATTGATTTACGCTATATCCGCCTTGGTATTTTGGCCTGTAATTTGATATCCACCTACCTAACCTGTACATGTAATCTTGAATGAACTGAAATTTCCCCAACCGTGTTATTTTCGTAAGCTTCTATTTACTTAACTAAACATTTCATGTAAGTAAACATAGCGCGCGTATGCAGGTGAGTTCCAGTTAAGGCAGTGCATCTTCTCTGCCTTACGTCTAAACTGAAACTGAAGACCCAACCAGGTCCCACGTGACTTCACGTATTTCGCGGGCTTTCTGTAATCTTCCATGGAAAGTCCCGCCCGTGATATGAAAAGGGACATCCCTTTAGAAATACAGGGGATTGGCAATAATCTTATGCAACTGCATAGATTATGTAACAAGATGAAATTGTGGATATAACAACACAGACAGTTGAATTCAATTAATATTTCGCCTCATTGTATGAAGCTTTTTCGAAACTTTATTGACATAAGTACTTATACATTCTGCTTTTATAGGGAAAAGGTAAATGGGTGAGGGGTGAACGATCGGGGGATTTTGTGATCATTTCCGAACTGAGTTGAGGAAGTTTCGCAGTTGGTGTTCTTGCATAATTAGCTGATGATGGGAGAGTCACTGGAGGATACTTGGCTAGCTTTAGTATAGTGAGCATGTCACCGATAGTCTTGATGCCCAGTTCCTTAAGCATTGCACGATCCAGCATATGCAAGCTGGACCTTGCAACCTCTTCACTAGAAAATGTCTGGGCATAAGTATTGGCAGAGGCAACAAATATGCCTGCCTCAATAAAAAAATCTTTTCCCATCCAGCTGATCGCAGCGCCATATTGAAGTCAGTCAGTCTACTATTGGTTTGAACAACAGCAACTGGCCAAGCACAACTGAACTGACAAGGTACAACTGGTACTTATGGGAATTCAGAATAGTCCACTCATGCATTTGGGTGATTCCATTCCTTGAGTCCTGATTGGCTGCTTGGTTTGTATGATGTGTTGAGGCTTCATAAATAACCTGCCATTTTGCAGTAGTCCTCACAGCAAACCAGGTTCGTATTAAGTTACGACTGCTTGCTGCCTTGTCTTACCAATTCGACGGTAATTAGAAACTAGTATGATTATTCTACAGGGGGATAGGTGTGTAGGGCATGGTGCTTTTATTTTTTTATGGGGTCAGTTGGTTGACCTTAGAAGAGAAATTGTGGTGTAATGGTCAGCAAGCTAGATTCGCAGACCATTGATAGTAAGTTCGATTCTCATTGGGCGCCCCAAACCTCCGGCCTTGTGCCACATCTAAGCTAAGCTTAGTAAATAACTATAGCAGGTTTGATTTTATATCGGAAACAGCATCATTTGGAAATTTATAAGGGTACAGGCACTCGGCTTCACTGGCCATCAGCCGTCCTCTGGGGATCACGTTGGGTCAATTGTAAAAGCAAGACCCCCAACGTCTCTCCCACTCCCTTTTTCTTCCGATCGTCGCTTAGGCATCAAGGTACGGGGGAGCTTAGCAGTCACTCAGCCCGCGACGGCACATAAAGCCTCTGCTTCCCAGCCCCACACTTAGCCTCTCTGTCTGTCTGTCTGTCTGTCTCTCTCTCTGGGTCCCCACGGGACCACAAGGTAAGATAAGTAGCTTTACCTCGCTGACCCACGACGGTAGATGAAGCTCTTTCTTCCCAGCCCCAGCCTCTCTCTCTCTCTCTCTCTCACACACACACACACACTCTATCTATCTCTCTCACACACACACTCTCTCTATCTCACCCTCTCTCTCACCCTCTCTCTCTCTCTCTCTCTCTGGGTCCCCACGGGACGACAAGGCAAGATTTGCAGCTTTACCTCGCTGACCCACGACGGTAGATGAAGCCTCTTCTTCCCAGCCCCAGCCTCTCTCTCCTTCTCTCACTCTCTCTCTCACACACTCTCTATCTCTCTCCCCCTCTCTCTCTCTCTCCCTCTTTCTCTCTCTCTCTCTCTGGATCCCCACGGGACGACAAGGTAAGATAAGCAGCTTTACCTCGCTGACCCACGACAGTAGATGAAGGCCTGTTTTCACTCCCACATTTAGGAGCATAAAGCCTTCAACTGATAAACTACTACTACTACTACTAATACTACTACTAACTTTTGGACAAGGCATCCAGAACTTTAACGGATTTTAGGTCATTTTTGGGTATACCTAATCTATACCGAAACAAAATAAATAAAAAAATGAAATCTAGACCGAGGCGATGGGTAACTAAACATTAAACCCAATAACTTTATTTATTTATTCATTTATTTATTTATTTATCTTTCTTTTTTTCTTTTTTCTTTTTTTGATTGTCCAATTTCAGTAAATTTAGTAGGCTAAACTTGCAAATTCTCATCAAAATCCCATGACCCAGAAAAAAGAGAACCCATACATTTTGTAATAAAACTGTTAATTTTAACTAGGTAGGTTTTAGGGTTAGGGTTAGGGTTAGGTTAGGGTCAGTTTAATGGGAAAATAAATACATAATTTGGGTTCTGTTTTTTTCTGGGTCACAATGAGAATTTGCAAGTTTAGCCATTTAGTATCCTTTGTGGGAGTTATAATCATTCCATCCAAAATTTATATTTAATATATTTAAATTTTAAAAATCATGAAAATAGCAAATACTAGAGAATTTGATTTATTCATACAAATTCCCTTAGCAGCCATATATTCCTGTATTTATCATTATTACCTTTCCCGACCTTTTTAACGTGTTTTTGACGCTCGATTTTCAGTATATGAATTTAAGCAAAATTTTTAAAGTTAACCAAAATTTTCAAACTTTCAAACTATCAGGCATCATTAGACCCGTTAGGGGCTTGCTAAAATACAAAATTCAATGTTATTTTATTCATTTTCGATAGTGTTACACCGTTTTTTTGTTTTTTAATAGCCTGTTTGGAAGTAAAAAAAAACCGATTTGGAAAATTGCCCCAAAGTTTTCCAACGTACCAACTATCAGGTAAGGTGTCCGGGGACGGCTCCTAACTAGAAACAACAGTTGGAATGTTAATTTCATATTTTTAAGGGGTCCGCCAGGCGTTTTTAATTTTTTTTTACATGCCTCAAATCAACCTGAAAAAAGGCCTGTTTTGAAGGCTTTTTAACGTGTTTTTGACGCTCGATTTTCAGTATATGAATTTAAGCAAAATTGAACTCTCTGAACTTTATCAAATATTAACTTTCACGTTTTGATACTTGTAACAATTATATATTTTCTATATATCTGTTTGTAATTAAATGCCATTTAGTAGTATTTATTGGTTGTCATAGCTTGTCTTTCAGACCAATTGTCCAACTTCTCCCTGCTACCATTAATAATTGTACTTCATTCCCCTCCATTCCTCTGGGGTTTCAATTCTTTACTTAGATTTTTATCCATTATTTGGACATAACATGTGTTGCATATCGTGCAACGGAAGAGAAATCTTCCGACGAAGAGACAAAAGAGAAAGATAAAGAAATATATATAAAAAAAGAAGAACGGAAGAGAGGTCTTCCGGACAAGAAGCAGGGAGAAGATGAAGAAATATATATAAAAAAAGGGAAAACGGAAGGGGAGTCTTCCGGTGAGGAGGCAGAGAGAAAGATAAAAAATATATTTAAAAAAAAAGGAAGTCTGTCTGTTATCAGATCAAAAGATTAAAAAAAATGCGTGGGCATATTTATCGTATATAAAGGTTAGTGGATTTCGAAGCGAGACAGTCTGCAGCGAGTCAGCCGTGAGCATAACCTCGGCGCCTCCCGTCACCAACCGCCTCGGGCATTTTCATTGTGAACACTCTGCGCCCTCAACCAACTCCCTCGGGCATTTTCATTGTGAACACTCTGCGGCTCTCACCACACACAAACCGAAAAAAAATAAAGACGGGTCATATTTTTATATACACGTGTCTGTGGTTTCATTGAAGTCCAGTAGCAGGCCATACAACACATGTACCGAGCACGAAAAGTGATTACACTTTCACCAGATTAAAATAAAAACGCAAGGTGTGAACCGTTCTGAGTGTAACATAAGGTGGAAAAAAAAAAATTTCCTTTTGGTTTCTTTCGTGAGAATCTTCCTGTATCCTGAGTAATATTATTCTCACTTGTATAAAATAACACCAATCATCGATTGTGTTATCTTTCTCCTACTCTTTCTTTCTTTCTTATAACATTTTTTCTGTAGCCTGTCCTTGCTTTATAATAAAATCGGAATGGTCCGGAATGGTCTATCATTTAGCTGAGTTGACGGCACTCATAAGAAATAAGAATTCGGCGGACAAGCGACACCAGATAATCAGTAATTATATTTTTGCATTTCATCTTGGATAATTTGGATACTTATATTTTTATCCAGAGTGTGTTGCAAGATTTATAAGGGTCGCGTTTTGTAGGAACATCAGTATTAATTTATAGACTGTTTCCTATTTTACTAGTTTTCTTTTTCCGATGCCCCTCTTCATAAGAAATAAGAATTCGGCGAATAAGGGACACCAATCGTCGGAAGGTTAAGGAAGAAGAGTATTGGTATATAGATAAATCACGGCGCGTGGACTAATGGTTAGAGTCGTAGAAAATGGAATCGTCGACCCGAGTTCAGTTCCTGGGCGAAGCTGTTTGCATTTCACATGGCACTAATACCCGTGGGAAAGGTATGAATTCAGTTCTCCCCCCAGTTATGGATAAAATAGTAGGGCGGACAGGGATCTTTAGCCATGGCTAGGTAACCAGTCTAGGAGAAGGAAAACTGAATTCAAACCTGTTAAACTCCGCTTAATAAATTGACCTTGTGTCACATCCTGCTCGTGCTGAGGGGTTGGTAAATATATAGAGATAAATTACCCTTACAAATAAACACTTTAAAAGAATGGAGAGTAATGCTTTTGGGTGGTATTTTTTCAGGATTATTTTCACCTCATTTATTGTGGATGATGTTTATAATCATACGTCACTCTTCCCTGGGTGTTTGCTTTCCCACGCAAAGGAAAATATCTTATGTAGCAACACTATGATTAATTCTTCATCGGCCTTAATTACATCCCATGGAACGAACTCTTACCCTGGGGTTCTTCCTTATATCATTATTTCAACAGTTATTCTCAAGGCGTAGGATGTTGTCAAAATGAATCATAAATGCGTTGCAAAGGATTCTGGGATGTTAAGATGGAAGGACGCCGGTGAGCTTCATGATCCGTTTAGAATACCGTCCCAATAAATCCACAACTACTTGTACGAGGGTGATTAAAAATAATGCCATTTTCTTTACTTTTTTTTTTATTATAAAACTCTACGTTGAGATCCTAACGAGGCCCAGGGCAAGAATCCGACGAGTAAGATCGAACATGCCAATCGACAATGTTCTCCTTCTGCATGACAATGATCGACAACACATAAGGGAGAAAATCGCTTAATTCGGGTGGACAACTTTACCGCATCCTCCATACTCACCAGATTTAGCGACTTCAGACTCATCTCATCAATCCCATTATAGAGGGTTTGAGAGGTAAACATTATTCCAATGACGAGGAAGTGAAATCCATAGTGAAGAAGGGTCTCAAAGAACAGTCAACCGAATTTTACGGGGCAGGGATATATGCTCTCATTCGAAGGTGGAACATTGCTATTGAGAGAAACGGTGATGATGTGAAGGAGTAGGGATGTGATTCACAGAGGACCAGGTTCATTTCGATGTATGATACATGTTCATGTGTTGGTGATTATACCTGTCCTAAACTAAATAGTATTACCTTTTGAATTTCCCTCGTATTTAGAATGTTACGTAATCTATGCGGTTGCATAAGATTATTGTCAATCCCCTGTAATTCTGAGGGGATGACCCCTTTCATACCATGGCCGGGTCCTTCTATGGAAAATTACAGAAGCCCGCCAAATATGTGAAGTCATGTGGGTCCTTTTTCAGAGTCCGCAGTTTTTCAGTTAGACGTCAGGCAGAGAAGTCGACCATTTTAGGTCCTGCCTAAAACTGGAACTCATGCGCGCTATGTTATTCAGATATTTAGTTACATGAAATGTATAGTTAAGGAAATAAAAGTTTGTATAAGTAAAATGTTCTTGTGGTTGATGAATGTCTTGGTAACAAGACTAAGAAATGAATCCAGGACAACCAGCCAGCAGGAACATAGCAATAGAAAAACAGACCTTAGGAGATCCGAGACGCTAGACCAGACCAAGTCAAGATGTTAGAAGATAGAACCAAAGCCGGCCAGAAGAAAATACGACTAGAAGTAAGAAGTAAAGAAAGGGTATACAACAAGAAGATACGTGCAAGTTCTGTAAGTGTTCTAGACAAAGTGGCTGAAATATGTGAAAAGAAAAAGACAAAGATAAGGCGTGGATATATACTGTATCCATTATCTAAAAGTTCAAGATGTTGATAGACTTTAATGGCACTTCAAATCGCCTGGTTATTTTCTGCTAAGAGGCTAGGGAATCGTTTCTATTGTAGGTCCATATTTATTATTTTGTGTAGTCGTCATTTTGCATACAGTTTTATCGAATTTTCTTTACACATATCTATTTGACCCATAGTTGGCACGATAAGACGTACTACGACTTTGGCTCAGAGTGTACCTCAGAGTATTGAAAATTAAGCAGAACTCCACATTCCCCAGAGCTCCAGAAGAATAGCTTCGCCATCAGATGAAATTTGTGTCATACCCAGGACACACCATTATATATATATATATATATATATATATAGTTTTTTTTATAGTATCTTTGAAACATTGTGCGTATGTGGAATAAAAAGAGATTTTTGTAGGCATTTACAATGCAATAGAGTTGAATTTTTACATATTGCATTGTAAATTGCCTTCCAAAAATCTTTTTTATTACACATACTCACAATGCTTCAAAGATACTATATATAAAAAAGAAACCTTTATTTCACTATGCCTGAGCCAGGCTAAATTTATAGTAAAAAAATTAAAAATAATTTCGAACAATCTCCACGTGCGCAGGAGCAGCCGAAAAATTAACATCACGGAAATAACCGATTTAACATCACGGAAGTAACCGAAAAAGAAAAAAAAGTTCAAATATACGGCGTTCCTCAACTTCTTAAAACAACAGATGATTACAACATCGCCGTGGGATACGTACTATAAAAAAAAACACCTTTCAATTACTCTGATGATTTCCGAAAATATTTAGAATTAAATAAAAAAAGTTAAATAAATATAACTTTCAACACATATTGCATTGTAAATTGCCTTCAAAAATCTATTTTTATTATATATATATATATATATATATATATATATATATATATATATATATATATATAGATAGATAGACAGACAGACAGAGACAGAACACATATAGAGACAGAGACAGACAGTAACAGATAGAGACAGAGAGACAGACAGAGACAGAGAGACAAAGAGAGAAAGGGGGAGAATTAAGAAAGTCATTCAATAAATGAGATCTTTTGAAAACGGTAAAATAAATTTGTATTATTTGTATTATTCGGACTATTGTACTCATCTTCATTGTTATATACATAACGTTTCGGCCGATAATTCCTCCGGATTTCTTCAGGTATTTCTTATCCAACTCAGAAACCTTCTCGAACTCGAGAACCTTCTCTTGCGCCTAGACGTTGTGTATATAACAATAAAGATGAGTACAATAGTCAAAATAATACAAATTATCAAGCCTCATCTAAATATGTCAGAGAAATGTTAAATTAAATGTTTTTTTTTAATTAGTTTCCATCAATATAACCTCTGCATTGTTTTGATTGCTCTACTGTAAAAGTGATCTTAATCTCACAAAATATTTGTTTTGAGGCTATTTAAAAACAAATGTCTATCTTCTAATTATTGATGGCTTTGAAATGGAGACCGTGTGAAATTAACAGAAGAATGTGTGATGTATATGGTGAGTTATTTCCTTCAGTAAAATATGTTTACAAATGGACTAAATATGGATTTGCTCTACGAGTCTGAGTTGAAAATAGAGTCCATGTCGTGGAAACAAACTAAATGTCCAGTATCATTTTGTTACATAATTATGGATCCCTAATATCTTTTTAAGGTAGTATAGAAATCCTTATGGCGATCAGTACAGCTGATGGCCTTGAGAGTGAGTGACAATGCTTGACCTCACTCTCACCTTGCGTTCTGGGGATGGAACGTGAGAACGGAAGTCAATAGAAGCCCCTTCCAGTTTAAGGTGTAAGCAACTCAGTTAGTTGCAGAGTAGCAGTTAGGACTTAGAAGCGAAGCTAGCAAGATGTGAGCTCACTGCGTGATTGTCTGGTCTGGGGTTCATGAATAAAGTAACATCATTGTAAATCGAAGTCTTGTTGTTATTACTAAAAGCTAACAATAGCACAAGGCTTTTGATAAGTAGTGATCCCAACAGAACCAGACACGGAACCCTCAACAGAAAAAAAGAACATACAGTGGTTAGTAAGAAAAGTGAATACCGCGGTTATTATGAAGGACATGCTAACAGTCTCTGAGAACATTAAAAGAACCATCAGAATTGCCCCCCTTGAAACGGGTGAAACTGGGGACAGTTCATTCTATTGCCAACTCATTTAATAAAAATCACCTTTTTTATTGAATGAACCTCGTATCTGAATAAACATATAAAGAAACAAATAAAAACAAAACAAAAAGTAAAACAATTGGAAAATAATTAATCAAAGTGGATTCTGAGTTCAAAACACAGAATAGTGATCCCTCCTTTTAAATAATGCATGAACTAGAGGGCAGACCCCATGTGTTGCTTCAGTGTTTAAGGGGGAAAATGTTAAAAAATAGAAATAAACAAAAATGCAGGCACGAAAATAAGTTGGAAAAAGCAATTTGAAAAGGATCTCAATATTGCCTTCATAGTCCAGGTATTGGTAATATTCAAGCTAAAGAACCTGTGGGAAAGATATAGCTGGTGACTCGGATATATATAGAGTTTAGGACAGGTATATATATATATATATATATATATATATATATATATATATATATATATATGCGTGTGTGTGCGTGTGTGTCTGTTTATAATATATATATTGTTTGGGATTTAGTATGAAGCATTAGATATGGAATATAAAAAACTCAGTTTTAAAATTTAAGTTTCGTTTATTTCGTTAAATTTTCGAGACCGCTTGCATCAGCTGAACGTAGACTGATTGGTTAGGTTATATATATAGATATATTGGTAATTTTTCCGAGATGAAATAAAGGAAAATAAAGTGCTCAATTACAAATGTAAGAGCTTTATTTACATTGATAAATTCAAAATTAAGGCTCACAAAGTTCTCTCCCTTTGATTTTTTACAAAAAAAAAAAAAAAAAAAAAACGATTTTTTTTCAGGAATATAATATAAACAAAAAAACATATATAAAAAAATTGTGCACATTCCACTCGTACATATTTATATTTTTTACTCACTTTACGTTATTTTTCCCTATTTTTTTAGTTCAATCCTTATAGGGGTCTTCACTAGAAATTCTACAAATTAATTTTTTAATTTTTTAATTTTTTATTAATATTAATTTATTCTAAAATTTGATAGAAAAATTGTAAAATTTCCTGATGGTAAAATCCTGTAAAATTATGTAAGTTTATATTCTAGGGTGGTTGATGAGTTTCACTTATCCATGAGTTTAGTAAATATTTTTTCTTGTGTGGGCAAGCCTTAAATATTTCAGATTTTTTGTTTATGGTCTAATATCTTCCACTTCATCTTATATGGTATATTTTTTTTCTTTTAGCTTCCATATCTTAATCACTAAAGAAGTTACTTCTTTCTTTTTATGTTTCTTCCTGAAAGTTTCATTGTGTGCATAAAATCTGTGCTTGAAGTTGCCTTGTGTCATTCCCACGTATGTTTCGTTGGTCTTGGAACGATTATCACAGGTAGGTGTAACTTTTACTTCATATACAACAGAATCAACATTACATTTTGGTTCAGGGGAAAGTCTTTCCTAACTCTGCATGAACAGGTGGGGTTAAGTTTAGGTTTAGGTTTTGTTGTAATTTGGGACTTCATAGAGAGTCCACATGAGTAACTGATTTTTATAGGGTTTCTATTAAATATTTTATTGTATCTATTTTGAGGTGGGAAGTGTTTGTCTATTAAATCCAGGAATTTTGTTTACCTACATTTGTTCTAACTGTTCTAGAAAAAAAAGGGGGGTGAACCAAATTATTTTTCTTTTTCTATTGATGGATTTATTTCGTTTGGGTATGTTATCTATATAGGAGATTTTCTCTTAGAACCCGCTGTCTTTTAAGGCTTTATTATAATAAGGAGCTGCTTATTCAAAAATATCTTTATTAGATGACGACTCAGAGATCCTACGGCTAATATTAGGGACTAGGTTTTTTAAAACTAATGGTGGGTGGTTGGAATTTACATTTATATACATAAGCTTCTCATTTTGTTTGTGATATGGTTTATATATATTCTTTTTTAGGTCTAAATTAACATCAAGGAAATCGACGTTTGTTAGGTTAGTATCTATGGTTATCTTAAGTTCCATATTTTGTAGGTGCGCGATTATGTCTTTACGTAATCTATCTAATGTTTTTCCGCAACCGTCACGTGAAATACAAAGACCGTCATCACGATAGATTGCGAATGTATGTGTAGGAGATTTATGTTTCAGTGAGTCTAGTATAAATAGACCTACTAAGTCACAAATCTCAGCACTGTCATATCCGCCTATGGCGATGTCAAAGTAGTCTGATGGGTTTGATTTTTTTCACCCAGGATTTACCTTCATTAAAGAGAATCGTCTTACGTGCGTGCATTATTATGTCGGTCTCTAGTTTAGTTATCTTAATAATGTTTTTAGCAAATGCTAATGCTTTAAGTAGTAGTTTTTTTAGTAATTGATGGGTAAAAATCAACTATGTCAAACTACGTGAACTTATGGCTATTTTTTGAGGGAATATTTTTAACCTGGTTATTACAGCTGATGTATTATTCAGAATTGCAGTAATCTAGTTTTATTTTTGATTTCCAGGTTTATTTTATTTATAATATCTTTACTTGCTAACCCTAATTCTGATTTAGCTGGATTTATAAATCTGCAAGATGGCCTGTTATTGAAATCAATTTTATGGCCTTTTAATGTGATGAAAGCTTCTCGTTTAGCAAGACATTTTACCCTGTCATCTATTTTGAGTCTATTTGCTTCATCATTACTCTTATTATGTGCACTGGGTTCAATTAATTAATAGTTGTTTGTTATGCTATTTAATATTAGCTGCTTATGTTTATTTTTATCTAGTTCATATAGGTTTTTAGTCTTATCGGAAAATACCAAAATATTATTTGATGATTTAAAATTTTTAAAATCTTTTTTTCCGCAACAGTCACGTGAAATACAGAGACCGTCATCACGATAGATTGCGAATGTATGTGTAGGAAATTTATGTTTCAGTGAGTTTAGTAGGAATAGACCCACTAAGTCACAAATCTCAGCACTTTCATATCCGCACATGGCGATGTCGAAATAGCCTGATGGGTTTGACTAGGTAAAACTACAAAAGCTCGACCTCTTAAATGAGTCAGTGTGAACCATTGAAAAAGCCCATCCTACTACTACTACTATATAATGGAATTGTTGGTTCCTCCCACTTTCAATCTAATTTACCTTCAACCGGTTCCGCTTACGGTAAGTTCGCCTCTTCTATGAACTTAATTGATTTTAGTATTATCTGCGTTATTCGGACTATTGTCCCCATCTTCATTGTTATTTGTACAACGTTTCGGCCGATATACCCTCCTGCAGGTATTTTTTGTCGGACTCAGGAACCTTCTCGGACTCGGGAACCTTCTTTCGAACTCTGGAACTTTCTTGTCGTATTCGGAATGAGAACAGGATACCCCCATGGAATAAATAAAAGGGTTAGGTTCGAAGTTCCGTGATGGCTCCCGAATACGACAAGAAAGTTCCCGAGTTCGAAAAGAAGGTTCCCGAGTCCGAGAAGGTTCCCGAGTCCGACAAGAAATACCTGAAGAAGGCCGGAGGATATATCGGCCGAAACGTTGTACAAATAACAATGAAGATGGGGACAATAGCCCGAATAACGCAGATAATACTTCAAGCCTCATCTCAAACATCCAGAGAAATTAATTGATTTTATCTATTGTAACTTACCATCTTCTATGCCTTTATTAACCTGATCACCAACCAGTACACAGTTAACCAGTTTTATTTTCCCCTCTCAAAATATCATTATATATATATATATATAACAGTTGAAAAGATAAATGGAAAAATATATGTAGGTAGAGATGAAATTTAGTGATATGTTGACACGTGTTTCGACATGAATTTGTTTATATATACAGTATTCTATTTAAAATCATTTAAAAAAAGAAGAAAATAATAATAGAAAAATATATGTCAGCAATTCATCTTCTTCTGAGCAAAAACAAATTTCTGTCGAAACATGTGTCAGCCTATCAATAAATTTCATCCACACCAATATCATACATTTTTTCATTTATCTTTTCAACATATCTGTCGGATTTTTTCGATTTTTCTCACTTACGCACACACACCCTCACACACACACACACACATATATATATATATATATATATATATATATATATATCCATGTGTATATGTGTGTATATAAATGTATACATGTATATGTCTATATATAGATCAACAATGCCAAGAGGAAAGGAGATATCTAAGGATTTCACGAAGAAGGCAATGACTTTTCACTAGTTTAAAGAATTAAAAAGGTTACAGCTTTATACATCAAATATAAGACAATTGGTTGACAAATTAATTAATGTTCAAAACGACAGCAACTCTTCACAGAAGTGGACACACTTCAAAATTATTAACAAGTAACAGAGGAAAATAAATGTAAAAGCCAACACACACATCCCTTCAAAAGTAGCAAATCTCTTTGGCAACATCTTCAATAAATTCATGTGTCTAAAAATTAATATATATATATATATATATATATATATATATATATATATATATATATATATATATATATTCTTGAATCCTTATTGATCAGCAAATTCCGCCCTGAACTCTGTATACAAAAACAATCCTTCAATTTACTGTTATTCGGATCCAACAAACACTCCTCCAACAATAATATTGTTGATAATAACTCTGCCTGTTCTCACAACTTTGCTACGTAATATATATATATATATATATATATATAATATATATATATATATATATATTTACTTCCACATCTGGTGATTTTACACATTATTCCTCGTACAACATTAGTGTCACGGTATGCTTCTTTGATGAGACGTGACCGAAAAAAAGATATCTTTTTAAGAAGAAAAAAAAATTGTGAAATTGTATTTATTATAACATCTCACAATGCACACGCTTTTTAAAACCATTTTCAAATATATATATTATATATATATATAATTATCCTAAAGCTGATTGAATCAATGATTGTTTCCTACAGGCTTTTTTCCTATTTAGTTTAATGACACAAAATTCCTATCAAAATATTCCTTAGTTCTAGGATTGAGTTATATATATGTGTGTGTGTGTGTGTGTGTGTGTGTATAAGCGACCAAGAGAGAGAGAGGAGAGAGAGAGAGAGAGAGAGAGAGAGAGAAGAGAGAGAGAGAGAGAGAGAGAGAGAGAGAGAGAGAGACTCTTTGAATGGTAATTGTTTAATTACCCTCGCAGCAAAATTCAAACTAGACAACTGTGCAATTAAAATAATTATTAAAGTAATATTTAATGGTAACCATTAGAATAAAATTATCAATATGATTCTTTTAGAAATGATTTCATTACTGTCAAGGGTTATAAGGAAAATTTCTAAATCAACCCAGAATGCAGAATAACCAAACAAAGAACCAATAAGGAAGGATCGGCTAATGATCTTGTTTAATATTTCTAATAACCTAAGAAGTACTGTAAGATTCAAAGTCATAATTGAACTCCGACACGGATTGAGAGAAAAAACATTTTATATAATACAGCACATGAATAAACAAGATACATAAACAATAGAAGATAGAATAGGATAGTCTACATAAAAGGACTGGAGTGTCCGTACATAGAAATCACTTACTAGGAGGGGGGCGAAGCCCCACCGAGAAAGGGGTAGACAGTAGTCTAACCCATGTGCTCGTACCGGAGATTTAGCTAAAAGAGCTAGAGAAGTTAAAATAAAGCGCTTAAATACCAGAGGTCCCCTAGTGGGAACAATTGGCAACACCGCAGGAAGATAACTCTTCCTGGCAAGGGGAAGATAATCCCCATAAATATGAACCAATAGAAAAACATTAATATATTCCATGGGATAAAAATGAAAGTAAGTGTAAATTGTACACTTACTTTTCTTTTTATCCAAGTCGATCTACCATCGACTACCATCGACTTACGATTATTTTTAGAATCGATCTACGATTTTAAAAAAATAGTGAATCGAGTTGAATGAACTCGATTCACCATTTTTGAATGGTCAGTCGATTTTCGAAAATCGATCTACATTCATTCAACTTGATATAATAATTTTTTTTTTATTCATGATGCTATTTAAGAAAGGAAAAAGGGCTTTTATTAGACTTTCTGTTATATCAAAAAAAAATAATGATAAAATCCTGCACAGCGTGAAAGCAGAGCCCACAAAATCATCCAGTGGCAAATTTGACTGCAAATTGTTTTAATCTTTGCTTTATACATTTTAACTATATTGTTCACTTAAAACCTATTTCTCTATGATGTGGTATTTTGGCTAGGTTATGGATACATACATACAGCCGATGCTAAAGCGTTTTGGTTTTATTCAAACCATCAACAAAGCTTAACTTGGTAATAATTGTGAATCACGCGAAAAGAAATTGGTATAAAACAAGCAAAAGCAAAAAATTATTTTCGTAGCGTTCACAATTATTACCAAGTTGATGGTTTGAATAAAACCAAAACGCTCTAGTGTCGGTTGTCTGTAAGTCAATCTTTGACTTAATTTTTCTTTTCAAAGCTTTATATTTTATTACACCGTCGGATTTCATATCACTTTTTTCTTCTCATACATACATAAATACATAAAAATATAACAAACACAGGATGTTATGATCAGGGGAAACAATTTTATGTGTCAATACTTAAGCATTTCGGTATATTGTACCATCTTCAGGACACTGTTAAGTAATGTTTATGTGAGGGACAAAATGAAAGATGTTAAGTGTATAGTGAATGTGGGAATATACACTTAACATCTTTCATTTTGTCCCTCACATAAACATTACTTAACAGTGTCCTGAAGATGGTACAATATACCGAAATGCTTAAGTATTGACACATGAAATTGTTTCCCCTGATCATAACATCCTGTGTTTGTTATATTTTTGAAATAGTTTCTTTTCATATTGTCGGATTAATTTCCTCACCGTATTTCCATATATAAATACATATATATATTTACCAACTCCTCCACACAAGCAGGATACGACACAAGGTCAATTTCTTAAGCGGAGTTCAACAGGTTTGAATTCAGAGTTTTCCTTCTCCTAGACTGGTTACCTAGCCATGGTTAAAGAACCCAGTCTACCCTGATATTTACCCATAGCTGGAGGGAGAGTAGGATTCATACCTTTCCCAAGGATATTAGCGCTAAGTGAAATGCAATTACCACGTCCAGGATTTGAACTCGGGGCGACGACTCCATTTCCCAGGACTTTAACCATTACACCACGCGCTTCATAAATACATATAGGTGTGTTGCCTCTGGTTATTTTATTTCTTCAAATACATGAAACTTTTAGCAACCAAGCTGGCATAAGAAGTTGAAGAATGTTTCATCTGATTACTTTTTTTCAAATACATGGAAATTTTAGCAATAAAGCCCACATCAAAGGTGGGGGTGGGGGTGAGATAACAATTCATTTTAGGCATAATCCTGTTCTATTTAAGCACTTTCGGGATTTAAGAAAATGTTTAACGATTACTGAAGAGCTATTGAATAAAGCTTTAAAATTAGCTCAGCATTTTATAAATATTGACGATGAAAAATTAAAAATAACTAAACATCGTCAACAATTCTTTCTTTTTTTATATAAAATCTGAATTTGGGCTAAAAGAAATCATTATCTATTTGATATTAATATGGGAAGTTTTGCGGTGCTGAAAATTGCGAAATCACTCTATGGATCCGGAACTTTTATTAGTAAATGAAAAAAGGAATCTCGTGGTATGTACGTGTCGAATATAACTCCGAAAAGAGATGCCATTCAGATTTTAAATCTAACATACACATTAATATGTTTATAATTAAGAAACACGGAATTTGTTTTTTGATTTTAACTGGTTAATTGATTAAACAAAAATGTTCGGTTTACAGACAGATACCGAATGTCCATTATAATAAGATAAATTTTTAAATTTGGCAAGACCTTCAATTCTTGTATATTTATCTATTTGTATTTGCTTCAATAAGTTGAATGCATATTTTTTTAATAAGTAGCCTTGTTCCATCACATCGATTTAACTGAAAATTGTTAATTTGAAACTTTGCCCAATAAGCCATCAGCGGAGTTGTAAACGAAAACTCCAAGCCTATCTCCTTTCTTTTAAGAAATTTACATATAATACCTTATTTTAAAGAATTTTTGTACTACACAGTTACCATAATTTGGTCTTATAACAATATTAATGTGCTGATTCTGTTTTAATAATTTTATTGTAGACATATTTTTTTTTGTTAAAACAATTTCAGACCCGTTCTGTTAGTTTGTTTTATTTTACGACATATTAACAGGATGGATTATTTAATGCCGACATAGTTTTGAAAGATTCGTAGCCATAGTCTAAAAGAAGAAAAAAAATTAAACCCAATTTTCTTTGTAAACCAATTTTTTATTTAATCCATATATATATATTTACCAACTCCTCCGCGCGAGCAGAATGTGACACAAGGTCAATTTCTTAAGCGGAGTTTAACAGGTTTGAATTCAGAGTTTTCCTTCTCCTAGACCGGTTGCCTAACCAAGGTTAAAGAACCCAGTCTGCCCTACTATTTATCCATAGTTAGAGGGAAAGTAGGATTCATACCTTTCCCTAGGGTATTAGCGCTAAGTGAAATGAAATTACCACGTCCAGGATTTGAACTCGTGTTGATGAGTCCATTTCCTATGACTTTAACCATTACACCACTTCCTGTTTAATCCATATATGGAATTCTAACAGGTATTACCACTCCGGGCCAGAGTGGATCTGGGAGCAAAGGTGATGAAGAGGTGTTCCCATTTCCCCTTACCATTAGAGCCGGAACATCACCATCAGTTAGATTTTAACTTCATTCACAGGACAAGAATACCGCCTTCCAGCACCCATATGATAAAAAGGGTTACGGGTTGCTATAAGAGCAACAGAGTTGGGACGATCATATAGGTGCTAGGGCTTGACGTGACAAGCCGATTAATCAGAGGGGGCCTCTCCGACCGCCAGTCTAAACTAAGTAAGAGCCAAAGTGGAGTGTTGCATGCCATGGACTGCTCATCCACCAGGATTCCATCCTTAAGCATCATGAGTCGCCACCCACGGCTAACAGGTAGTCCAATTTGCGGGAGGTATTACTGCTCTGTAGATGTGCAGTCGGTGTATTCTAAAGCCCCAGCCGACAGGGCTAGCTCCCTTCTGTTTCGTGTGTAGAAGTTAATTAAAGGCTGAGAGGATGTGCTTTATCCATCTGTCTCGTACACAAAATTGCTTCATCAACGCAAAACAAACTTACAGATGCAGCCAATATTTTGCAAAGTATAAATATTTCAACATGTCAACATCTGACAACTTCCCCTTATTATGTCCACTCTTCCAACTATATCCTCTTCTTCTTCTTCTAATCTATTAATTTTGCAATTATATATATCCGGGTCAACCAGCTGAAATAAATGTATAGCTACGGGTTTCTCTCCAACCCCTATCTCTCTTTCTTCCCTTCTCTCTCCTTCTCTCTCTCTTTCTTTCTCTTTCTCTCTCACCTTCCCTGTCTCTCCCTTTTTCTCTCTCTCTCGAAACACACACACACACACACACACACACACACACATATATATATATAAGTATATTTTGGCAGCATTTTTTCTTTTAATCATGTTTTGTTGAACTCAACAAACAATTCCTGTCTGACGAGTTTTTTTATCCTGTCTAATTGTCATGCCATCTTTTTAATAGTCAGGCGGAATTGGTGTATGAATCCCCAAAGTTTTTTTAAAAAAATTGACCATATGTAATATATTGCTCATGCAGAGGGGTTGGTAAATAGTAATTCCCTAAAAAAATAAAAAAAAATAAAAAAATGAAGACAAATAGGTTTTAAATGATAATTACATATTTTCAGTGAAAAAGAAAAACTAACTGAAAACAGCATGTAAACCAATTCAGAACATTAGAAGAACCATTTATGTATCATTCATTTTAGAAATAAAATACTTTTGAATCACAATATCATAGAGATGAGCATATTTCATATAATAAATAACCGGATAATTTCACATAAAAGCTGTCACTTGTGAATGGATTTTAGATGTTAATATTAGCATTTTAATCAGTTAAGAAAGCATGAACACCGGACGAATTAAAACCCTTCCAAACCAATTAAGAAACAGTGAAGGAAAGCCAAAAAAAAAAAAAAAAGGAAAAAAAGGTAGAATGAAAGAGAAATTGAAAAAAAGCAAAATCAGGGCTAGAAAAAAAAATTGGTGTATAGAAAGTTATTCTAAGTAATTAAGAGATTTATCTACTACTTTAATCTACTACTTTATTCTAAGTAATTAAGAGATTTATCTACTACTTTATTCTACTACTTTATTCTAAGTAATTAAGAGATTTATCTACTACTTTAATCTACTACTTTATTCTAAGAAATTAAGAGATTTATGTACTACTTTATTCTAGTACTTTATTCTAAGTAATTAAGTGATGTATGTACTACTTTATTCTACTACTTTATTCTAAGTACTTAAGAGATTTATGTACTACTTTATTCTAAGTAATTAAGAGATTTATGTACTACTTTATTCTACTACTTTTATTCTAAGTAATTAAGAGATTTATGTACTACTTTATTCTACTATTCTAAGTAATTAAGAGATTTATGTACTACTTTATTCTACTACTTTATTCTAAGTAATTAAGAGATTTATGTACTACTTTATTCTACTACTTTATTCTAAGTAATTAAGAGATTTATGTACTACTTTATTCTACTACTTCTTAATTAAGAGATTTATGTACTACTTTATTCTACTATTATTCTAAGTAATTAAGATTTATGTACTACTTATGAGATTTATGTACTACTTTATTCTACTTTATTCTAAGTAATTAAAGAGATTTTACTACTTAAGATTTATGTACTACTTTATTCTACTACTTTATTCTAAGTAATTTAGAGATTTATGTACTTTATTCTACTACTTTATTCTAAGTAATTTAGAAATTTTATGTACTACTTTATTCTACTACTTTATTCTAAGAAATTAAGAGATTTATGTACTACTTTATTCTACTACTTTATTCTAAGAATTTAAGAGATTTATGTACTACTTTATCTACTACTTTATTCTAAGTAATTAAGAGATTTATGTACTACTTATTCTACTACTTTATTCTAAGTAATTAGAGATTTTATGTACTACTTTATTCTAAGTAATTAAGAGATGTATGTACTACTATATTCTACTACTTTATTCTAAGTAATTAGAGATTTATGTACTAATTTTTTCTACTAGATTTATGTACTACTTTATTCTACTACTTTATTCTAAGTAATTTAGAGAGTATTACTTTTATTCTACTACTTTATTCTAAGTAATTAAGAGATATTATATTATACTTTATTCTAAGTAATTAAGAGATTTTAACTACTACTTATTCTAAGTAATTAAGAATTTATGTACTACTTTTACTACTTTATTCTAAAGTAATTAAGAGATTTATGTACTACTTTATTCTACTACTTTATTCTAAGTAATAAGAGATTATGTACTACTATTCTAAGTAATTAAGAGATTATGTACTACTACTACTACTTTACTACTACACTTTATTCTAGTAATTAAGAGATTTATGTCTACTTTATTCTACTACTTTATTCTAAGTAATTTAGAGATTTATGTATACTTTATTCTACTACTTACTAATTCTACTACTTTATTCTAAGTAATTAAGAGATTTGTGTACTACTTTATTCTAAGTAATTAAGAGATTATGTACTACTACTACTTTATTCTAAGTAATTTAGAGATTTATGTACTACTTTATTCTATTACTTTATTCTAAGTAATTTAGAGATTTATGTACTACTTTATTCTATTACTTTATTCTAAGTAATTTAGAGATTTATGTACTACTTTATTCTACGACTTTATTCTAAGTAATTAAGAGATTTATGTACTACTTTAAAAGTATGTACTACTTTATGTACTAATTTATGTACTAATTTATGTACTACTTTAAAACCTCGGGCAAACCTCATTTTTTCCTAAAAAAACAATATTCTTTTCTTAACTGAAAGAATATTAAACAAACTCTCATCAACAATGAATTTCCCAATTACATTTTTGACGAACAAATCCGATAAACGATTAATAACATTAACCACAACGTAAACAAATTATTATAGTCAATAGCTCCATTCATAACATATAAAATCAGATGCACCGAAACAATAAACTTGACGAAACTGCGTTAAAAAATAATAATGTTTCTTCCAGGAAGCGCGTGGTGTAATGGTTAAAGTCATGGGAAAGTTCAAATCCTGGACGTGGTAATTGCATTTCATTTAGCGCTAATATCCTTGGGAAAGGTATGAATCCTACTCTCCCTCCAGCTATGGGTAAATAGTAGGGCAGACTGGGCTCTTTAACCTTGGTTAGGCAACCGGTCTAGGAGAAGGAAAACTCTGAATTCAAACCTGGTGAACTCCGCTTAAGAAATTGATCTTGTGTCGCATCCTGCTCGTACGGAGGGTTGGTAAATATAAATAATGTTTCTTCCACTGACCCCAACAACAAAGTTAAACTAATTATCTATTACCCAAAGTTTAAAACCACCAACCTTATTACATGCAACAATTCACCCCCAAAACTACTCGTCTTAATGAGACCAATATTGTGTATAAATTTAAATGTCCAGTAAGAGACTGCCTCTCCAAATTTGAAAGCACGTACATTGGTCTCACAACATCATTGTTACGCCGGTTAACACTACACCAAACGGATACAAGCTCCATCATGCAACACTTATAGTATGCCCCTCAATTATGCAACACGCGTTTATGCCCTGTTACTTATACCTACATGAATGACTGTATTACCTATAAAATTCTGCCTATGGTACAAATTATTGAAGTCTCACATGAAAAGAGATTTTCAATATGGTTAAATTTTTTGAAAACGTCTTAGGTTATATGTGCGATCCTGTGGGCGACCATATACGTTTTTCTAGCAGTTCTCCCTGCGTTGCGACAGATACTAAAAACTTTAGAATTTTTTTCTGTGTTTCTTTTCCCTGATACTATCAAGGAGGAAATACTCCTAAGCGAAAAATGGAGGTTTAAGTTAGGATGGATGAAAAATATTCCTAATCTTCTGCAAAGGGATTGGGATTTTTTTTTTTTTTTACTTAAAGATATCCTATTATTGGATTGTTTTCCTTTCCTGAGGTTCTGGTAAATTCTTCTGTGACTACCAAACTACTTTTGTTCTGACGATTCTCAGAATCCTTTCGAGTTATGTAATAAAGAATATGTAATAAAGAATTCTAAATTTGGTTGCTTCCGAGACGTTATGGCCCAAGTAAATAACTTGGTAAATAACCATGTATCTATATTTACTAACCCTTCGCACGATCAGGATGTGACACAAGGTCAATTTCTTGAGCTGAGTTTAAAAAGAATTGGATTCAAAGTTTCCTTCCTAAACTGGTTACTTAGTCAATGCTAAAGAGGCCAGTCTGTTCTACTATTTACCAATAGATGGAGGAGAATAGCTGGATGCATACCTTTCCAAGGGGTATTAGCGGACTGGGAAATGCAAACAGGCTTTGAGCACGGGTTGACGAGTCTATTTCCTATGACTCAAACCATTACAAGTAAAGACGTCAGGGGGGCCTAAAGTCGGTATCAGCCAGACAGCGAAGGAGTCTAAACCCTTTTCATTAGCGCTAGGCTAGAGTGATTGTTTTAGCCTCTGAGGCGGAGCGCAACACCTACTATCATCTCATCACTTTAGCGCACAGATCTCTGTGCTACTCATACGCAGAGATGGCGTGGGACGGTATCGAACCAGGAACGATGTGCGGACGCTCTACCGACTGAGCTAAACCGGCCCTAAAACAACTATCTAGACACCAGAAATATTGTGTTTTAGTCACTGAATTAAATTACTAATTTTTCACATTCAAATATTTTGAAATGACCATCAAACACGTTCTGTAAATGTCCTAACATAAAAAATAAAGTAGATGAATATTACGCCGTGTATAAAATAAAAAAATATAATTAGTACCTGTATCAGAATTGGAAATAACAAAGTAGTTTTTGATTTCCACAGGTATTTATTGGTCTTCTGTACCCTTGAGTCTTTGATACAGTCGACGTGGTTTACCGTAAACTAAAAATATAACAAAACAGAGGATATAACAAATGCATAAATAAACCAGTTAACATAAGAGAAGATTTCAATTACAATGCGACTTACCAAGTTTTACTTCCTCCAGGGCTGGTAGTGAAATGATATCAAGGTCTCTCATGTACTAGATGTACTAATATAGCACATCGCATGCAGATGACCAGTATAAATCATCGTATGCAGATGATCCAGTATAAAACATCGCATGCAAATGATCCAGTACACAAAAAACTGTGCTGCAATTCTGCTTTACTCGCAGAAGGCCGCGAGTTCGATCCTTGCCGAAACCGCCAATATGCTGCAACAATACCTTTATGTTCTTTTGAGTTAATTTGTCTCATAATACGACGGTAATCCCAAAGGTAATGTCTCCCAAATATTAAAAGAAGGTTACTCCTACCTAAAAATATGGACGCTTAAGTTGGGTTGGGATTATAACATTGCTAATCTTCTGCAAAGGGATTTGGATGTTTGCTTAAAGATCTATACATTAGTATTATCTACGTTATTCGGACTATTGTCCTCATCTTCATTGTTATCAGTACAACGTTTCGGCCGATATGCCTTCCGGCCTTCTTCAGGTATTTCTTGTCGGACTCGGGAACCTTTATGGACTCGGGAACCTTCTTTTTGGATTCGAGAACCTTCTTTTCGGACTCGGG
This sequence comes from Doryteuthis pealeii, assembly GCA_023376005.1. Classification (NCBI taxonomy): domain Eukaryota; kingdom Metazoa; phylum Mollusca; class Cephalopoda; order Myopsida; family Loliginidae; genus Doryteuthis; species Doryteuthis pealeii. The sequence continues at coordinate 15,022,559 of CM042153.1, read as the reverse complement.
AACTTTCTTGTCGTAATCCGTAACCCGAAGAAGACCGGAGGGCATATCGGCCGAAACGTTGTACAAATAACAATGAAGATGGGGATAATAGTCCTAATAACGCAGATAATACTAATCATCAAGCCTCATCTCAAACATTCAGAGAAATAATCTATACATCAATACGCTTGTTATTATCTTGCAGTCTTTTTCAAATCGTCCAAGTTGAAATGCTAAAAATGTACATCCTGAGTATCTGGTTGCTTTTATCCCCCGAATTCTTATGAGTTTCGTTAAGTCAGCTAAATAATGGACCATTTCGTTTTTTATATAAAGAAAGAAAGGGAACAAAAATACCTGCTGCACAAAAAAGAACATAATAAGAAAGAAAGTAGAAAGATAGAAGGAGGTGGGTAATAGCTAAATCTGTTTCAATAGAACATAATGAAAAGAAGGAAACAAAGAAAAAATTATGAGAGAAAGTTAAATCAGGACTATTATACTTTTTGACATATTGAACTATTAAGCAATAGCTCTTAAGTAAACGAATCAAACGTTGTAATAATTAGATTATAATACTGTGGTATATCGACAAGTCCAAATCTAGTATTGTATTATTGTATTATTTGGCTTTCTCTAATTTCCTGGTAAATGCTTCTTAAATGGATCTGATTCTTGAAATTCCATTAATAGCTAAGGGGGTGAGAAGCTAAGCTGAGGGGATGACTGAAAATCATTTTTCATGTAATATCAAAAATAATCCCTCTCTACTTACTTCACCATAATTTTAATGGGGAAAAACACAACAAAACAACAAACCACTATTGAAATGTTTTACCTTGACAGAAGTAAAAGCGAAGCAGAGGAAACGGAGATTGCTATTAGCTAAAAAAAGATGGTTAACAGAGATTTCTCTCGGCTGCTCATTTAATGGTGGTGGTGGGGGTGGCAGGGATTAAATAACGACCTGCAATGAGCTCTGGTTAGAATTTAAGTAAGTGACTATTTCTCACGCTTTACTCTTCTAGTCTTCCTAATTGTCTCCCAGAGATACTAAAATATAATAGCGAGGGGAATTAAGATATATATATATATATATATATATATATATATATATATATATATATATATATATATATTAGAGAGAGAGAGAGAGAGAGAGAGAGGAGGTGGTAGAATTGATAGGCAGATGTTAAGTAAGAGATGGGTTGCTTTGTGAGTTAATTGCAAATTACTGCTAATTAAAATGTGGAAAAATTGCCATTCTTTTGTAATCCTTCACAGAATGCTTTTTTTTTTATATAATTCGACTATGACCATAAGTGTAATGAGAATTAAATAACATTATGGTAAATAGAAAGTTACCATTAACATTGAAAAAGTTATTGACACCAATTAATCTTTCGCTGACCTAGCCGCTGATTACTGATTGGCTAAAGGCAGGCGTTAGAAGAAGACTGACTAAGTTAGACTTTGGCGGTCAGTCAATGCGACTAGAGGCGATATGATCATTAGTCCCACGATGCCATCTTCTCACTGCGCGGTTGAAACTCTTTGAGGCTTCGGGTTTTTAATAAAGACGTATTGAATAATAAATCAAGTATTTCTTCTTTATCAAAAACAAAAAAATGGGCACAGGTAGCCAAGCCCTGCAGAACAGAACCCAGAGGAAGAAAAGTGTTACAGCTTAATTATTAGGTAAAAAACATATCGTTGGTATCAGTTGTGATGGGGGTCATATTTTCAATTTGAATTCTATTTTTACTTTATTCATTTCATTTAAAATGACAACCTTTTCTATTGTAAATATTGAATTTGTTATATTTTCTAACCAATTTCCTGGCTAAATTTTGCGAAAACGAGGATTTTTGGTACCTTTTAGTAGACAATATTTGATGCTATTTCCTCAAACAATGGTACAAGTGAGAAGTCTAGTTTTTGGTATCAGTATTTAGTATACAAACAAAAAACTCTAACGTCCCTGGACAATTTGATATTTAAATAAAATAATAAATCAACCAAACCTAATGCACGTAAGCATAGTTTGATTTCATGGGTTCCTTTGTTTAATAGCATATCAACATTATTGGGTTATTTAATGCCAAAGCCATCCTTATAGAAGAAGAATAAAAAAGCGGTAAATCTATTACACATCATACATTCGTGTAAGTATTTTCATTAAGAAGTGAGTTGGTTTACTAGCTGTTTGTTGGCAGAATGGCCTGTTGTAGGTATCAGCCGGAGAGCAAGGGAGTCTATCCCCTTTTCGCTAGAGCAAGACCAGGCAAATTGTTTTTTGCTGAAATGAAGCGCCACACCTACCTAGTCCCCTCGGGGGTCCAGTGTGCTTCGGCCACTGGATCAGGTTAAGTAATAAATAATAGCGTCGATCCCAGGGGGCCATCCCCCCAGGCAATATCTGCCACCTTGGGGCAGGGCTGGGTTTATTGCCCAGCGCCTGAGGCGCCCCTTTGAGGGGGAATGCCGAAGGGGGATTGACGCAGTTTTTGTTCTTTCCCACCCATAAGCTTCGGCTTGTGGGTGGGCCCACGTTAAAACGAGGCCTTGTACCCAGCACATACAAGTGGGATATGAGGCAAATACCCTTACCGTCTGATCTCCACTTAACCCCACAGATCAGATTACCTAAAGAAAAATGGCCGGTCGACGAAATATAACCACTTAAGAACAGCAGTCTGTCCTGCCCATTATACACCCGACATGAAGGGGATATATAACACTTTTACGTAATACTGAATTCTATGGCAAAATTGATTTTTGCAAAATCGAAACTAGCACCATTTCTACTTCATTTTTTATTGTCTTCTTTGTTAAAAAATGTACACACTCACACATACATACACACGAATACACACAAATATACGCACTCACGAGCGTTTTCTTTCGATTTACACATACTAAAATGTGTTTTTCGTCATCTCAACTCCCACGTTGATAGATAATGATAACACACTAAGTCCTTCACATAAAGAAAATAATCATTTTCTATTAGTATAAAATTAGAGAAAAATACAGATGAATAATATATATATATATATATGAATACGTTTTCAGGAAATTTAAAATGGACTGCTCATAGATTTTTTTTAGTGAAAAGCCAAAATCAGAAAATTGAACAAAAAATTTCAAAACAAAATCTGACTGCAATGAACTATTCGAAATGAGAGGAATTTTCTTTATATTTCGAAATAAAAATTCACACAAAAGCGAATGAAAATAAAAGTCTCCTTTTTCATGGAAATCCTCATAGATATTTTTCTTCTTAACTCTCTCTAAAATCTATTCCTCCTTTTTCCACAGCTCTCTCTCTCTCTCTCTTTCTCTTTCTTTTTCTCTCTCTCTCACTCACTCACTCTCTCTCACACACACACTCACATACACACACGCACACACACACACACACACACATACACATAATTTGTCTTCTATATCTATTTTTCCTCTATATTTCATTCACATTTCAAATTCTTCTCTCACCTTATTTCTCTTCTTTCTTTCTCTTATTCTTCGCCTCTCATTCGAGCTGTTAATTGGCCGGTTTTAATCCACGTGCCCACGCCGAGTCTATAAGTTAAAGTGATGGATTCTAGCACACCTTATATGCAACTCACGTGGGCACCTCATGTAGCCTAATGGTTAGCAAGCTAGCTTAGCAGACCATTGTTAGTGAGTTCGATTCTCATTGGAGCCCCTAATCTGGCCTTGTGCCATATCTAAGCTAAGCTTAGTAAATAACTATATGCAACTCACGTGGGGCACCTCATGTAGCCTAATGGTTAGCAAGCTAGCTTAGCAGACCATTGTTAGTGAGTTCGATTCTCATTGGGAGCCCCATACTTCTGGCCTTGTGCCATATCTAAGCTAAGCTAAGTAAATAACTATATGCCCCTCACGTGGGGCACCTCATGTAGCCTAATGGTTAGCAAGCTAGCTTAGCAGACTATTGTTAGTGAGTTCGATTCTCATTGGGCGCCCATACTTCTGGCCTTGTGCCATATCTAAGCTGAGCTTACTAAATAACTATATGCACCTTAGGTAGTGTAATGGTTAGCAAGCTAGATTAGCAGACCATTGTTAGCGAGTTCGATTATCTCTGGGAGCCCCATACTTCTGGCCTTGTGCCACATCTAAGCTAAGCTAAGTAAATAACGATATGCCAAAATAATCCAACATTATCATCTAATGGGCGACAGGAAGAGAGTAGGTAGGTGCTTGGTTGTTTTATTTTACAGGCATATCAAACACTTTACTGAATCAAGTCATTTTGATACATAAAGGACTCAGGTTGCTTACAGTACATGTTGTTGCTTAAATGGTCACCTAGTTAAGTACTGAACAGACTCATCACAGCATAACTTCTACAATTATTTCTAATGGAACATTATACAATCAAATCGTTGTTTTTTTTGTTTTACGGCATATAAAAACTTTTCGGGTCATGTAATGCTGAATTAAGTCCATTATTGTCCTTACTCTCTCTTTGTAACAAGATGGGGATATTATCCTGAGCGAGAACTACTATATTAGAAAAGGAGGAAGAAGAAATAAGAGATAGTAAAGGTTTAAAAAATAGTGATGAGCACAAAACAGGATGAACGATGATTTGACCGGGGCGTGATCCCCGAATGGAGAATTGAGTGTCAACCGGAAGTTTCGGGTGTTGACCGGAACCGGAAGTCACGTGGTGACGTGGAACGACGAAGAAAAATACCAGCCTCTTTGTGTACGGACCTGACCTTGGATCCCTTATGGGATCCCAGTAATCTAGCAGTGTTCTCTCTCTCTTTCTCTCTGCCTTTCCTCCTCTCCGACACAGCCCACGAGACGAGCCCTGAAAATAAAAGCTAACCAGCTTGTGATGATATATTTCTCGCGTTGTACTTTTTTATCGACAAGGTGACCACCACGTGCAGAACGCCTTTTTAGTAACGTGAATATATCGCTACCGCTACGTTACTTATATCAGCTTTGGATATCGTGAATACAACAGATACCACAACGTTACATCTTTCTATATCTCCCCTTCTCTCTCTATTTCCCTTGACCATCATCTTCCTTTCTTTCTATTATTCCCATTCTCCCTTTAATTCTCTTATTCACCTTCCCTCTTTATTTATCTAATCTTCTCTCTTTCTTAACTCTTCACTAGAACATTACCGTCTTTGGAACTATTTCAGTATATTTGTTATTTAAAGTTACTAAACATATATTGCAGCTATCTGGGAATTTTCGACTGGTCGTTATAATACTGTTATATACTGGTCTTTTCACGATACCAAATCTATATAACGTTATATACCTTTCTTACTTCTTACTCTAGTCGTCTTCTCTTCTGGCCGGCTTTGCTTCTGATCGTCTATCATCTATCTTGGTCTGGTATATCTTCTAAGGTCTCGTCTGGTCTTCTATTGAGGATTCCGGGTCTGGTTTCTGTTGGGGATCTCTCGTTATCAGAAGCCTTGTGTTATTGTTAGTTTTTGGTAATAAACACAAGACTTCGATTTATATTGATGTTACTTTATTTCAAATCCCCACCCAGACAATCTGCGCAGATGAGGCTTACATGTTGCTAGCTCGGCTTCTAAGTTCTAACTGACTAAGTTACTTAGTATCCTTAAACCGGAAGAGGGCCTTCTATTGCCTTCCAGTTCTCACGTTCCATCACCAGAACGCAAGGTGAGATCGAGGTCAAGCGCTGTCACTCACTCTCAAAGCCATCAGCTGTACTGATCGCCATAATGATTTCTACAATACCTTAAAAATGTATTAGGGATCCAATAATTATGTAACAATACGTGGAATAAACAAATAAAAACCGTTAAACAATAACAAACATACATGAAAGGTATATTCATCACTGAGGCCCAATGTTTCGGTTTTCTAATAACACACTGTAGGTTTTATTGACCTGTAGGTGTGCTGAAGGTCATTGCTGGGTTATAGATTCCTGTTCTGGTTTAGCCCCACTTGTCCATTAATTCATTCATATGATGGTCTGGTAATCTGCGTAACTACGAAGTAGGTGTTAACTATAGTGACAGTGATACTACTAAGAATAATGAGAGTTATATTAATGGTAACAACATTAATATAACAATAGTACTATCATTAATAAGACTAGAGATAATTGTTGTGGACCATATTACCTTAAGACACCCCTTTTCAATTTCTTGTCATTAGGTTAGAGTTAAGGTTAGGGTCAGGGGTTCTAACCCTAACTCCTAACCCTAAAGTCACGGGAAATGGACTCGTCACCCCGAGTTCAAATCCTGGACGTGGTAATTGCATTTCATTTAGCGCTAATATCTTTGGGAAATGTATGAATCCTACTCTCCCTCTAGCTATGGGTAAATAGTAGGGCAGACTGGGCGCTTTAACCTTGGTTAGGCAACCGGTCTTGAAGAAGGAAAACTCTGAATTCAAACCTGCTGAACTCCGCCTACGAAATTGACCTTGTGTCACATCCTGCTCGTTCGGAGGGGTTGGTAAATATTTTCAATTGCTTGTCATTAGGTTAGGGTTAAGGTTAGGATCAGGGGTTCTAACCCTAACTCCTAACCCTAACCCCAAACCCTAACTCCTAACAAACAACCGGATATTGACGGTATAGATGAAAAAATGGCCTAATGACACGATATTGTAAAGGGGTGCCTAAAGGTAATATGGCCCATTGTTTTTATTTTAAAAGTGTTAATCCTATTGATGATCTTTGTGGTGCCGATTGTAGTTATATTCATAATAATATCTTTAATAATAATTATGATAATGGTAATAATAATAATAGCAGGTAGTCCAACGATAATTGCTAATTGTTTATGGTAAAAAGTAATGTTCATAATTAACGAATAATGGTATTCATAAGCTCATAATACGTTTATAGTAGGGATATATATATATTTACCAAACCCTCCACACGAGCAGGATGTGACACATGGTCAATTTCTTAAGCGGAGTTCAACAGGTTTGAATTCATAGTTTTCCTTCTCCTAGACCGATTGCCTAACCAAGGTTAAAGAGTCCAGTCTGTCCTACTATTTATCCATAGCTAGAGGGAGAGTAGGATTCATACCTTTCCCAAGGGTATTAGCGCAAAGTGAAATGCAATTACCACATCCAGGATTTGAACTCGGGGTGACGAGTCCATTTCCCATGACTTTAACCATTACACCACGCGTTTCCTATCGCTTTATAGTAGGGATATATGTTGAAAATAATAAGTGGCAATAATAATGATTGAAATAATAAGTATCCTATTATTGGTCATTTTCTGATTTGATTAGCTTACCTCGTGTGAATGAGGCCCAATAAATACCCTCAATAGCGCCCATCAGTTGGCTTTCGATTGTAACCCGTAATGCTTAAGGATGGAAATCTGGTGGTTGAGCAGTCCATTACATATTTCGAACCAATTACGGATATTCTTTTTTCGAACATTTGAAATTCTATTCTTGTCTCAAACTCAAAAAATCAAAAAAATCACTCTGTAGAAGGTCGTCAAAATCCCTCTGTGTACGGAACATTTTATAAATTTTTCCTATTATTATTATTATCATCCTCATTTCAACTCCATCTGATTATTTTAATAATAATAATAACGCAAATCCGTATACATTTTGATAAACAGACCGAAACACATGTGTAAGTGATATCGATTGAAAGTGATATCGATAAAATTCATTTTTATCCATCTACATTTCTTTTCTTTACTCCTTTTTTCCTCATATACGTATATGTGTAATAATAAAGTAAGCCTAATGAGTCAGAGAATATCTACCTAGGTTTCTCCTAACGGATCATCAGGATCATTCTGAATTATCCTGGTGATCTGTTGGGAGAAACCTAGGTAGATATTTTCTGATTCATTAGGCTTACTTTATTGTTATTCATTAGCTCTACGTTTTGTATTGAAGAATGATAGACAACAATAGCATCTCCAGCAAGCATCACAGTTTGTTTGCAGTCACTGCACCAGAGATTTCCATTCAAAAATTGGTATGTTCAGCCAGTCACGCAGTGGCAGTTAAAAAAAGTGGACACTACGCCATCGTCTTTAGTAGATGGAAGGATGCCAACAACAATTAGCTCTACTTTTTGTATTGAGCACTTTAGTATATTTAACTTGGGCAACTATTACAGTATTTTTTTTTCTTTTGGACATTTTTATAGTACCAGCTGATTATTTTAAGGAGGTGCAGATGATTTGGTCTTTTCTTTTTTTATATATATTTTTCTTCAGGCAAAAGTTTGTAATATGTAGTTACAAACTATAAAGTCGGGATTTTTTTTATACTGTCTGAGTTTAGAAATTTAAAAATATATATGTATATATATAAATATTTAAGCACACACACGCATATATATATATATATATATATATATATATATATATATATATATATATATATATATATATACCATTGAAAGGAAGGAAAAACTCAAAAAAACATCATTCTGTAATAAATTTATTTCGACTAAAACTTAAAGGGGCTTTTAGAAATGTAAATAAATTTCTAAAATTCCCCAAAGGAAATCTAGCCTCTTAAGACAGGCCACTACAAATAAAAAATGAATTAATTTTTTTGTGAGTGTGTCCTATCTGACAGCGAGATGAATTGTGTGTGTATGTTGATTTCTTCTCTGTCTTTTATAATTACCAAATAGGATCAGATGGTAATTAATCTTTTGGGCGCGAACGCGCGGAAGTAGAAGACAATGCTAATCTAGCCAATCGAACTCTGACCTTTGTATAAACATTTGTTTTAATCTCTTTGCCTTAAGTTTGGGAAAAGGATTGTGTTCGTGTGTTTGTTTTATCTCTTTTTCTTAAGTTTGAGAAAAGAAATGTGTTCATGTGTTTTTATCCTTATTTGGGTATGAAATATAGAATTGTATTCTATAAGCATAGCAGATGTAAAATATAAATAAAATATAAATATAGACACTCGGGTTAATAGAATTATGAATAAGCCAACAATGTTAAACGATCATAAGGCCAATATTCAGAGCAATCCACAGAGCAGATTAACAAGCAACACCCGGAATAAAATCGTTCACGTCAGTCAGATGTTGTTAGATCAACTTCGCAGTGAACTGGAACAAATTTTCGAGCGTAAACCAATGGAACAAATTCAAAAAAGTGGCTACCAACAGGTTTAACAATATCACATGCAAGAAAGATTGCGTCTATTTGCAGTTTGACTTCAAAGCCTTCTAACCGTCTATTACAAAACGCTTGCCTAACAAAGCGTTGGTTTTTGACCCTAGAATTTATTGATGTTGAAGATAAAATATAAAAGAAAATAGAAATTAATAACCTTTACCAAATGCAATTCTTTTTTGTGCTGTCGATGTATGGACAAAAGGAGGAGAGGGGTAAACTGCGCATTTGACGTTACTGGCTCAAATACTGACCAAGATAATACTAGTAAGAGCAAGATGACCCAAAATCGGGGTAGTGCCATCTTGTTATAATGGAGATTGTGTGTTTTTCTGTCTGTAACCGAAACTATATTACTACTCAAGTCACAATTCCCATAGTTATTTACCTCACATTCTTCATGATTTTATTTATATTTAAACCTCAATTATTAATAAACTTGTTTTACATTATTAATACTGTTGACCATATCTACATTTATTTGCTTCTCATCCCACTTATGAGGGCTGGACACAAGGTCTCGTTTTAACGTGGGCCCACCCATAAGCCGAAGCTCATGAGTGGTAGACACAAAAATTGCGTCGATCCTATCGGCATTCCCCCTCAAGGGGGCGCCTCAGTCGCTGGGCAATAAACCCATCCCCGCCCCTTTAAATCAAGGGGGCAGGTATTCCCTGGGGGATAGTCCGACACTATTAACTTGTAAAGATCCAGAGTCGAAGCCACTGGACCCCCGGTGTTGGACAGGTCTACTGTATTTACCGCGTACCCCACTTGTACGGGTCAGGCACAAAGTCCCTATTAACGTGGGACCACCCACAAACCGAAGCTCATGGAGTGGCAGGTGAAAAATTGCGTCGATCCCGTCGGCATTCCCCCTCAAGGGGGGCGCCTCAGGCACTGGGCAATAAACCCATCCCCGCCCCTTTAAATCAAGGGGGCAGGTATTCCCTGGGGGATAGTCCGACACTATTAACTTGTAAAGATCCAGAGTCGAAGCCACTGGACCCCCGGTGTTGGACAGGTCTACATACTAATAACATGCAATTGTGTTTATATATGTATACAACAAAGTAAGATTTGGAGTGTGAATGGGAGGGCTAATTTGCATATTGATATTAAAAATTTGCATATTGATATTAAAAATTTGATTTTAATAAATATGTGCTTAGTATCAATTATTTCTAATTGGTTGTTTTTATCTTAATGAATATGAGAAAAATCTCAGGAATAAATCGAAAAAGAAATTCATTAACAATAAATAACAGTAATTTTATTATTTACTTCCTATTTTAACTAAATAATTAAATTAAGAAAATGTAGCAATGAAAGACGGGTGGGATAGAAGAGTAAGTTTCAGTTGTTCTATTTTTCGATTATACACCCACTCTTTGTTTCAAATCTTTTTTGGCTGCATCCTTATTTAGTTTAATTAGCCTTTCTAATTTGATATACTATTTTATTACATTAAAACTTAAATACTTGCACCTGGAGGGTGCATATATTTGCTAGAGTAATGAATAGCGATAAGGATACCGGTTCAAATGATTAATGACGTAATGAAAATACTTAAATAATCTAAGACCAAACTAGGAAGAACAGAGGCAGACATAACGGAAGTAGTCATCGAAACAATAGAGATAAGGATATTGGTTCAAATTGTTCATGGAATGGTTAAAAAACTTCAATAATTTAAGGAAATTCTAGGAAAAGCCGGGTGAGTCATGACTGAGGTACTTTTGTTACACACTGGACCCGTCAAAGAACACAAACACTTGTATTTAGGAAAATGTAAGATGAGATGTTTATTTTCCCCGGTTGTGTACAGCTGAGAGTCGTTGGCAGGGTTACGCAACGTGGAGCCTTCGGGAGTTCTTTTCAAGTCATCTCGAACCTGATCGTCGTCTGTCTAATCGATCTCTACGGGCTTCTTTTATTGTAGTCTGACCCCTGGTGTCATGCCTCTTTGTTCGTGACACCTACGTAGTTTTTTTTCTGTAGACACGCCTCTTCGCCCACGCAGGCTGTTTTCATTGGCTATGGGCTACGCCTACAGATTTCTGCACCGAAATCATGTCAAATATTCACCTGCATTTCCAGGTGCAAAAGGTCAGGTCAGGGCCACATCCAGGCTGCACCTGACCCCCATTCACTTCCTATTCAGCTTGGTCCTTGGGTGCACTGATCAGGCAATATATTACACTTTTATCAAAACAGGGATGAGGATATTGGTTCTTGGTATAATGAAAATTTGTCAAGAACAAGACAATGCATGAAAGTTCCGATGTAATGTAATGTTTATGTAATGCTTTACGTTTATATGATGTTTATGTGATGTAATGTTTATCAAGCTAGTATCACATATCCATTACTAGTGAATAGTGAGTTCGTTTCTAGTGTTGCATAATCTATGCATTGATTATTGTCAACCCCCTGTATTTCTGAAGGGATGGCCCCTTTTCATATCACGGGCGGGACTTTCCATGGAATATCACAGAAAGCCCGCGAAATACGTGAAGTCACATGGGACCTGGTTGGCTCTCAGTTTCAGCTTGGACGTCAGGCAGAGAAGATGTATCTGCTTTAGCTGGGGCTCACTTGCACACGCGCGTTGTGTTTAGTTAGAAGAAGATGTTAGTTAAGTAAATAAAGGTTTAAATAAATAATATGGTTTTTGTGGTTGATGAATGTCTTGGCAACAAGACTGACCTAGAAGAAGAAATGAATAAAGGACGGCCAACCAGCAAGAACAGAGAAATAGAAGTTATAGATAACGACTAGAGATCATGAATCGCCAAAGAAGTAAGTTATGAATCTTTCTATTTAACTGTGTCTATCTCTCCCCCTCTCTCCAGTAAAAGAACACTTGTGTATGTAACCAACATGGGTATATGTGTATGAGTATGCAACACTAGCTGCATACTTTATACTTGCGACTTTTTGACACATTCTCATTGTGGCGAACGGGTTGGGTAAATAAATACTTGGAGGAGAGAGAGAGAGAGAGAGAGAGAGAGAGACAGACAGACAGACAGACAGACAGGTAAAATAACAAAATGAGAGAGAGAGAGAGAGAGAGAGAGAGGAGAGGGGGGGGGGGAGTGATATATATATATATATTATGATACTGGTACACAGTAATAACCTACTCGAGTTTCACCATAAGGATCTTCAGGGTTAAACCCACTGGATTATTCAAGATATTGATTAATTGGAGTTGATTGCACGTGTGTATCTTTTTGCGATAAACTGCAATTAATCAATATCTTAATTAATTCAGTGGATTTAACCCTGCGGATCCTTATGGTCAAACTCGAGTACGCTATAACCGTGTACCAATATCACAATAAATTTGCTCTACCAACGTATTGAGTACTATATATTTGTTATATTGCTGCCTCATCACTGTGAATCTTGCATCAACTAACGATTGTGACCTGTTTCAGCGGTAAGTCACCTTTTCCACAAATACATATATATATAATATATATATATATATATATATATATATAAGGAAAAGGTGACTTACCGGTGAATTTGGTCACGATGGTTAGTATGGACTTCAGGGGGGTAAGTCAGTGATATAGCAAATACAAAGTGCTCAATACTAAGTAGAGCAAATTTATTATAAAATGGGTACAAGAGATAACCTACTCGAGTTTCACCATAAGGATCTTCAGGTTTAAATCCCTGAAGATCCTTATGGTGAAACTCGAGTAGGTTATCTCTTGTACCCAATTTATAATATACATATATATATATATATATTATATATATATATATATAGAGAGAGAGAGAGAGAGAGAGAGAGAGAGAGAGAATAGAGATAGATATTGAAATTGAGATAGTCAGAGAGATAGTGAGAAAGAGATAATGAGAGAAAGATAGTGAGGGAGAGATAGAGTAGTCATGGAAACTAAGAGATGATAATATTTGTTCAAATGATTCATGGAATAAAGAATAAAGAGATTGAAATTGAGATAGATAGATAGATAGATATATAGAGATATTGAAATTGAGATAGAGAGAGATAGATAGAAAGAGATAGAGAGAGATTGAAATTGAGATAGAGAGAGATTGAAATTGAGATAGAGAGATTGAAATTGAGAGAGAGAGAGAGAGAGAGAGAGAGAAAGAGAGAGAGAGAGAGAGAGAAAGATATAATGAGAGAAAGATAGTGAGGGAGAGATAGAGTAGTCATGGAAACTAAGAGATTATAATATTTGTTCAAATAATTCATGGAATAAAGAAAATACGCCAAGAAATTTAAATAACAAGGGACTTAAATAACATTAGGAAAAACGCCCGAGAAAATAGCGTATGTCTTTTTCCCACTTTCTCCCTCCACCCCTCTCTCTCTCTCTCTTTATTGACTTAGCCGGAATAATTATTTGCATAATGTCGATTTAATGTTTTTTCTTTGAATAATTTCAATCTTATTATTTCATTACCATCTAATTAGGCAATTTTCATTTTTCAGTCGTTCCCAAAAAATCAAATATATGAAATCCAATAAATTAACCCCTCATCCCCCAACTATGGGATAAATACTACTACTACTGTTCTTCTACAAGGATGGCTTTGGCATTAAATTTCCCACGAAGGTTGATATGCCATTAAACAAATGAATTCTGTAGTTTTCATTCATATTACGAATGTAAAGGCTCCTAACATTTTTATAAACAGCGCAAAAAATTTAAAAGTTTCAAATTCATTGTTTGTCCCTTTTCTGCGGTAAAAAGCAACCAGCTTATGGATCATGTGGAAATCAGATTACTCTGATAAAATGAAACGGGAATTATTCTAAGCTGTAACCGTATTAGAACTACTCTATGGCTGCACTACTTGCAATTCTGTGGCATTGTCTTCTTCTTCTTCTTCTTCTTCTTCTTCTTCTTCTTCTTCTTCTTCTTCTTCTTCTTCTTCTTCTTCTTCTTCTTCTTCTTCTTCTTCTTCTTTTGATTTTTCACATCAGTGTTAGCTGATGGTCTTTCACTGGAGTCTGAGTGACAGTAAGTCTCCTCAGGTCTCCAGGACTCTTCTGAGTATTCTGGTAGATTGCAGCAGTGCAGTGTTCTGGATGGTTTCAATCCTTCTTCTGATTTGTAAACTTTCCAAACCCTTTTCCAATCCTTTTGGGACCGTTCCAAGTACACTAACTACAATTGGTATCACTTTCACTTTCATATTCCATAACTTTTTTAGTTCTCTGGCAAGGTCGAGATATTTGTCCATTTTTTCATTTTCCTTTAGCTTCATCTTGTCATCTGCTGGAACTGTAAAATCCACCAGTTGGCAAGTTCTTTCTGTTTTGTTTATCAACACTAGGTCTGGTCTTCTTGCTGGGATAAGGTGATCCGTTTTTATTTCAAAGTCCCAGAGAATTTTATGCGTTTCGTTCTCAAGAACAAATTCTGGTTTATACATATATCATTTTGTTGTATGGTCAAAATTACATTTTTTGCATAATTCCCAGTGGATCACAAGATTATTATTATTATTCATTATTATAATTATCAAATATATGTACTCTCTGGGTGCAAGTAATTAAGTTTTAATGTAATAAAATGATGGTGGAGCGCTACACCTAGCATCAACTCCTCACTTTACCACACAGATCCCTGTGCTACTTATACGCTGAGTTGGTGAGGGGCATATCGAACCTGTAACCTTATGATTCCTAGGCTGACGCTCTACGGACCGAGCTAAACTAGCCCTACGCCATTATATATCGATGTACATTCTAAGTTTATAAATAAAACAATTTCCCATAGGTTATCAACGAATCCCCTTATCGTTGAAGGTAATAAATAAATAAATAAATAATTGAAAAAAATTGAAAATAAAAAATATGAATAGTCGTTTTTCATATATTGACACACCGGAAGTTGAAATGTTATATGGTTCAGCATTGCGCCCATACAACATAAACGCAAAAATAAATCTGGAAAAAAGTATTTTTCAATTTCTTCGACACGCACTTTAAAAATTCGCAAATGCTGCACAAATTGTTTGAGAAAAGCAATTTAAACGCGTGCTTACTGTTGCACAATATTAAAGATTATTTCTAAGTGAAATGTGAAAATGTTCAATCAATACACTAGCAATATGCACACAAGATGCAGCTGCAGTCACCCAGAAAAATGCACATTAGGGGGCAATTATCTAGCAAGTTTTACACTAGTGGAAAAAAATGTGAGTGACGATAATGAATGCGTATATGCCCACATTGAAATAAACTGAAATTCCACTAATCTGTTTCATCACATACAGAGATAGATAGGTAGACAGATACAAACATACAGAGATAGATAGATAGATAAATAGGTACATAAAGAGGTAGATAGGTAGACAGATACGTACAGAGATAGATAGATAGACAGATACGAACATACAGAGATAGATAGATAGATAGATAGATAGAAAGATAGATAGGAACATAAAGAGGTAGATAGGTAGACAGATACGAATATACAGAGATAGATAGATAGATAGATAGATAGGAACATAAAGAGGTAGAAAGGTAGACAGATACGAACAAACCGAATACATAGATAGACAGATACGAGCATACATATATATATATATATATATATTATATATATATAGATAGATAGATAGATAGATAGATAGATAGATAGAAACATAAAAAAGTAGATTGATAGATAGTTACGAACATACAGAGATAGATAGATAGATAGGAACATAAAGAGGTAGATAGGTAGACAGATACGAACATACAGATATAGATAAATAGACAGATATGAACATACAGAGATAGATAGATAGATAGATAGATAGAAACATAAAGAGGTAGATAGGTAGACATATACGAACATACAGAGATAGATAGATTGATAGATAGATAGATATGACATAAATAGATAGATAGGTAGACAGATATGAACATACAGAGATAGATATACAGATACGAACATACAGAGATAGATAGATAGACAGATACGAACAGAGATAGATAGGTAGAAAGATACGAACATGCAGAGATAGATAGGTAGACAGATATGAACATACAGTGATAGATAGGTAGATATATAGATAGATTGGAATATAAAGAGGTAGATAGGTAGACAAATACGAACATACAGAGATAGATAGATAGACAGATATGAACATACAGAGATAGATAAATGGATAGATATATAGATAAATAGGAACATAAAGAGGTAGATAGGTAGACAGATACGAACATAAACCCTAATTTATTTTGTTACGTTCTTTTTAAGCAACATTGCACAGTAATGTAAAAAAAGGAGAATATGATATATAATATATAAAAGATTTTATGTACAGTGATATGTTTATTTTTTTATGAATAATATATTTTTTGGCGAAAAGCATGTGAGACTTCACAATTTGGACAATTTGGCGTCGAAGTCTCACTGTAGCATATTGGATATAGGAACACCATATTTGTGGCATTGTGCCAGACACGGAGAAACCTTAATAGATTGTAGCATGATTCTCAGACCTTACGGGAGTGAGCAGGCAATGTGAAAGTCGTTAGCACCTTTGAGTCTATTCGGAGCCATTAAGTCTGGGATTATGCTAGTAAAATTTAGTTTAATCGGTTTGTTAGAAGAAAGGATGGTTGACCCGTTGACCTCTTAAGTGACACGTGTAGTTTGGTAGAACAATTACAATCTTCTAGAGATTCTAGGACATTCTAGAACATTTTAGAACGATCGACAAATTTTTCTATATAATGAGGGAACCTTAGATTTTGAATCAGTTAAGTCCTGGAGACCGAGAGAATAAGGTCAGTTGAGTTTGGTTTGACCGAGCTGGTGAGGCGAGCGACTGGGTTCCTGGAATGGAGATATGGTGTCGCTGATGTGTGATACCTGAGATGTAATATTTTACACTAACGAAGTTAAAAATATACCTATTAATGAAGCCTGATAATTGGTACTGACCGTTGGAACGAAGTTAAGGACATTACAAAAAAAAAACATATTTAAGGAAGCCGACTATCTCTCTCTCTCAATAACTTTCATTAAGAAAATAAATTCATGAAAAGCAAGAAATACTGTCCACATCTTTATTTACTACATGCCAAAGAAATCGTACGGGAACTCATGAATGAAAGCCATTAAAGTGTATACTTGTCAACAAGTCAAATTGGCCGTAACGAAAAGCACGCGGCCTGTGTAAGTTGATACTCCCTTGACCCACCCGCTGACTGACCAAAGAACTACTAGATTCGGCGAGTGTGTGGAGTTGTAAAACAAACCCCAAGAAGTTCCACACCTTATGAGAAAGACGACGGCCACATAACAGTTACGAATTAGTGCCGTGAAAGAAACAAACCCCGCTACGTTACATATCGCTAATTTAGTGCCGTGAAAAGAAAGCCGTAACGTTACACTTACATCGGAGAGTAATAAAAAGAACGGCTTGTGTATTGGCGATACAGTGATACCTTGATTTACGTGTGACCCAAGTCAAGTGTTTTCTAAGTTACAAGCTGTCTCTCTCTCGATCTTTTTGCTTTGTGTTGAGAGCTAAAATTTGAGATGCAACCGAGCTTCAGATACGCTAATATTTATAAGATCCCTAAAAACAATTTCCAAAAAATATATTATTCATAAAAAAATAAACATATTACAGTACATAAAATCTTTTATATATTATATATCATATTCTCCTTTTTTTATATTACAGTGCAATGTTGCTTAAAAAAGAAGGTAACAAAATAAATTAGGGTGTATGTTCGTATCTGTCTACCTATCTACCTCTTTATGTTCCTATTTATCTATATATCTATCTATCTATTTCTTTATGTTCATATCTGTCTATCTATCTATCTCTGTATGTTCGTATCTGTCTACCTATCTACCTCTTTATGTTCTAATCTATCTATATATCTACCTATCTATCTCTGTATGTTCATATCTGTCTACCTATCTATCTCTGCAGGTTCGTATCTTTCTACCTATCTATCTCTGTATGTTCGTATCTGTCTATCTATCTATCTCTGTATGCACGTATCTATCTATCTATCTCTGTATGTTCATATCTGTCTACCTATCTATCTGTTTATGTTCATATCTATCTATCTATCAATCTATCTATGTATGTTCGTATCTGTCTACCAATCTACCTCTTTATGTTTCTATCTATCTATCTATCTATCTATCTATCTCTGTATGTTCATATCTGTCTATTTATATATCTCTGTATGTTCGTATCTGTCTATCTATCTATCTATCTCTGTATGTTCATATCTGTCTATTTATCTATCTCATACAGAGATAGATAGATAGATAGACAGATGCGAAGATACAGAGATAGATAGATCGATAGATGCGAACATACAGATATAGATAGATAGATAGACAGATGCGAAGATACAGAGATAGATAGATTAATAGATAGAAACGAACATACAGAAATGTATATATATATATATATATATATATATATATATATATATAGATACGAACATACAGAAATAGATAGATAAATAGTTAGATAGATAGAATATACCGAAATAGAGAGATAGATCAATAGATAGATACGAACATACAAAGATA
This sequence comes from Doryteuthis pealeii, assembly GCA_023376005.1. Lineage (NCBI taxonomy): Eukaryota > Metazoa > Mollusca > Cephalopoda > Myopsida > Loliginidae > Doryteuthis > Doryteuthis pealeii. Next base: position 15,003,848 of record CM042153.1, on the reverse strand, counting down.
GATAGATAGATAGATAGATAGATATGAACATATAGCGATAAGTAGATAGATGGATGGATAGATAGATAGATACGAACATACAGAGATATGGATATATATATATATATATATATATATATATATATATATATATATATATATATATATATATATATCTATGAGAGAGAGATAGAGATATAGATAGATAGATATATAGATGTATTCAATTAGGTAGGTCATGGTTTGGAATGATTTTAGAAGCGACTTGCATGTTAATCTAAAAGCCTAACACAAATATCTGAAACTTGAGTCAAACAATCAAACAGATCACGTTTTCAAGCAAGAAAATGCGACAGAGATATTTGCTGAGTTAATAGAGGCTTAAGAGAACCAAGATCAAGTTTTTGACCTTGCACAAGGCAATTTTGGATGTCCAAGAAGCTGTGAAAGACTTACCAGAATCTGGTCGAATGCTGACTTCATGAAATGAGAATGCAACAACCATGATCGATGTTTGACGACATGAGCATTCGATAGAAATACTTGAAACCAAATGAAATTATTCATCTTTCACGGGAGAAGTATATGCTACCTCTAGTTATGGGTAAATATTAGGGCAGAATGGGTTCGTTAACTCTGGTTAGGGAACCAATTGAGGAGAAAAAAAACTGAATTCAAAACCTGTTAAACTCCGCTTAAGAAACACATGTCGCATGAAGGGTTTTTTAAATACATACCTGCTGGAATTTTCTCTCTGGTTTAGTCGTGATGCTTAAGGATGGAATTCTGGTGGCTGAGGAGTCCATGACGTGCAACACTCCACTTTGGCCTTTACTTAGGCTAGGCGGTCGGTCGGAGAGGCGTCCTCCGATCCATTGGCTGGTCAAGCTCTAACATCTATATGATTTTCTCGAAATTGTCTCGAAATTGTTGCCCTTATGCCAAGTCCCAACATTTCTATCATATGTGCTAGAAGACAGTGGCTGAGGGTCTTAATGTCCTGGGTATGACGTTAAACTATCTGATGGTGAAGTTTATATTCTGGAGTTTGGGGAACGTTGAGTAGCCTTTTCATCACAATTACTCCCTGGTCCACTCTAATCCCGGAGTGGTACTACCTGTTAGGGTCTTCATCTATAGGTTAAATTAGAAAAAAGGAGTTTTGAAAAAAAAATTGTGTTTAAAAAAAATTGAGTACCTATCAAGTAGGTTTGACATGCCGTAAAAATCCAACCATCTCTGTGGTTTAGAGCAAAATCTCGAAATCCACGATTTTAGGCCAACCTGACCTTGCCTTATCATCGAGGTTTAGAACCATTTGGTTACTGTATTGAGATCAACTGCACTGTCCACTTTTTCACAACAAAAATATTTGATTGTTATTGCCCGTTTCAAACTGGTAAAGCATAAGTTCCCAAACATGAACAGCATGCCTGCCAATTTCTGCGAAAGACGCCTACGTTGGCTTGGTCATGTCAGGAGGATGGACAAAAGCCGCATCCCCAAAGACCTACTGTATGGCGAATTAGTAGAGGGCACCTGACCAGTAGGGAGATCACGCCTGCACTTTAAAGATGCCTGTAAGAGAAATATGAAGACATGCCACATTAATACCAACAGATGGGAGGCTTGTGCAGAAGACCGTGCAGCCTGGAGACTACTCATCAAACAAGGAACAAAAAGGAGTGAAAAAGAGAGGAAAGTAGCCGCCATGGAAAAGAGAGCCAAAAAGGAAAGAGAGACAACAGCAACTCAAGCAAGGATCACTGTTTGTTTGCAGTCACTGCACCAGAGATTGCCATTCAAAAATTGGTCTGTTTAGCCACTCATGCAGTTGCCGATATAATAAAAAAATATAAAAAATTTTTTTAATGGACACTATGTTATCGTCTTTAAAAACGGAAGGATGCCAACACACACACATACATACATTATTTTGGGACACCCTGTAGATATTAAAAAATATCTAACGAATATATGCACCCTCCGGTTGCAAGTATTTAAGTTTTAATGAAATAAAATATTATGTTAACTCAGAAAGGGTAATGGAACTAAATAAGATGCCGATAAAAAGATTTGAAACAGAGGGGGAACAACTAAAACTTGCTTTTTCTTCCCTCCCGTCTTTCATTGCTAAATTTTCATAATTTAACTATTTAGTTAAATTAGGAAGTAAAGAATAGAATTACCGTTAATATTGTTAATGGATTTATTGGAGAGATGTTTGCTCATATTCATTAAGATAAAATCAAACAATTAGAAATCAATAATACTGAGCACATATTTATAAAATCAAATTTTTAATATCAATATGCAAATACAATCGCATGTTAATAATATGTAGATATGGTCAACAGTATTAATAATGTAAAACAATTTTAATAATCATTGAGGTTTGAATAAAAATAAAATCATGGAGAATGTGATGTAAATAACTATGGGAATTGTGACTCGATTAGTAATATAGTTTCGGTTACAGACAGAAAAACACACAATCTCCATTATAATAAGAGATGTGCACGTTCATCTGTGTGGCTTTCAAATCAAACACGCAGCGAAGCAATGTACAACGTGTCAGCGCACCAACTAGCACGATATTACCATTCGTAGCTGGCACACCTCGTGGCTTCAACTCCGCAAATTGATGATACGACTGAAGTTAAATTTTTAAGCACAGTTTAGCAAGTTTAATTCAGAGTTTTTCTTCTCCTAGAGTGGTTGCCATACCCAGATTAAAGAGCCCAGTCTGCCCAACTGTTAGCCCATGATAAGATATTGAATAGCTGGATACATACATTTGTAAAAAGTATTAGTGCCTTGTGAAATACAAATAGCCTCGTCCAGGATTTGAACTAGGTTTGCCGTATCCATTACCTATTATTCATTATTATTTATAGACTGACATAGAATCATGGCATCGGTACTTAACCCTCATATATATATATATATATATATATATATATATATATATATATATATAGAGAGAGAGAGAGAGATAGGTAGATAGATAGATAGATAATATTTAAAAAAAAATTGGGGATGAAACAAAGAAATCACAGTGCTCAACCACAAATTTGTAAGAGCTTTATTTATTTGCTGAATTTTTTAAATATAAAAGTATTTCATAAGCAACTACCCAGGTTTCAGGTTATTTCACCATCGTCAGGTTGCTACTGGTATTTCTTTGAAGAGATTTTGTGTTGTTATGTTTTAACATTTAAAACATGACAACACAAAATCTCTTCAAAGAAATACCAACCTGACGATGGTGAAATAACCTGAAACCTGGGTAGTTGCTTATGAAATACTTTTATATTTAAAAAATTCTGCAAATATATATATATATATATATATATATATTATTTAACTCAACCGGTGGGGAAAAAACCCAGATAACTCAGCCGGTTGGGTTTTAAATATAATATATATATATATATATATATATATATATATATATATATATATATATATATATATATATATATATATATATATAGAGAGAGAGAGAGAGAGAGAGAGACAGAGACAGAGACAGAGAGACAGAGAGAGAGAAGAGAGAGAGACTACAGGACACATACAGAAACATACCTAAACTTGAAAAGGATTTCAAAACATCTGAAACACGTGTCGTGCAACTAATATAATGAATTAAAAACAAACACAATTCAGACCATTTTGCAGATCTTATTTTTTTCATCATAATATATTTATTTTTCTCTCGATGGACCTAAACCAAGAAGGTAAACCACTGATAGTGTTACAAGAGTACTTAGTCGGCATACTACTCCAATATTTATTAGTATTGGATCATACACATTAATATTCATCGGTAAAACAGGCCGAAATACAGACAGTTAGATAGATAGCGGATCAGCAAACATGATACTAATGTAAGATTCAAAGTTATAACAAAGTCATAACTAGTCGAAACATAACAAACTTCTGGAAAAATAAAGATATTTTTGCATTTCATCTTGGACGGTCTCATTTTTAACCAGAGGGTGTTGCAAGATGATAACTGAGGTAATGACACTCAGATTAATATTTCAGCTCATAAAAACACCAGATATTCAGGATTAACATTTTTTGCATTTCATCTTGGACGGTCTCATTTTTAACCAGAGGGTGTTGCAAGATGATAACTGAGGTAATGAACACTCAGATTAATATTTCAGCTCATAAAAAACACCAGATATTCAGTGATTAACATTTTTTGCATTTCATCTTGGACGGTCTCATTTTTAACCAGAGGGTGTTGCAAGATGATAACTGAGGTAAGACACTCAAAATTAATATTTCAGCTCATAAAAAAACACCAGATATTCAGGATTAACATTTTTTTGCATTTCATCTTGGACGGTCTCATTTTAACCTGAGGGTGTTGCAAGATGATAACTCAGTAATGACACTCAAATTAATATTTCAGCTCATAAAAACACCAGATATTCAGGATTAACATTTTTTTGCATTTCATCTTGGACGGTCTCATTTTTAACCTGAGGGTGTTGCAAGATGATAACTCAGGTAATGACACTCAAATTAATATTTCAGCTCATAAAAACACCAGATATTCAGGATTAACATTTTTTGCATTTCATCTTGGACGGTCTCATTTTAAACCTGAGGTGTTGCAAGATGATAACTCAGGTAATGACACTCAAATTAATATTTCAGCTCATAAAAACACCAGATATTCAGGATTAACATTTTTTGCATTTCATCTTGGACGGTCTCATTTTTAACCTGAGGGTGTTGCAAGATGATAACTCAGGTAATGACACTCAAATTAATATTCAGCTCATAAAAAAACCAGATATTCAGGATTAACATTTTTTGCATTTCATCTTGGACGGTCTCATTTTTAACCTGAGGGTGTTGCAAGATGATAACTGAGGTAATGACACTCAAATTAATATTTCAGCTCATAAAAACACCAGATATTCAGGATTAACATTTTTTGCATTTCATCTTGGACGGTCTCATTTTTAACCAGAGGTTGTTGCAAGATGATAACTCAGGTAATGACACTCAAATTAATATTTCAGCTCATAAAAAACACCAGATATTCAGGATTAACATTTTTTGCATTTCATCTGGACGGTCTCATTTTTAACCTGAGGTTGTTGCAAGATGATAACTCAGGTAATGACACTCAATTAATATTTCAGCTCATAAAAACACCAGATATTCAGGATTAACATTTTTGCATTTCATCTTGGACGGTCTCATTTTTAACCAGAGTGTTGCAAGATGATAACTGAGGTAATGACACTCAAATTAATATTTCAGCTCATAAAAACACCAGATATTCAGGATTAACATTTTTTGCATTTCATCTTGGACGGTCTCATTTTTAACCTGAGGGTGTTGCAAGATGATAACTCAGGTAATGACACTCAAATTAATATTTCAGCTCATAAAAACACCAGATATTCAGGATTAACATTTTTTGCATTTCATCTTGGACGGTCTCATTTTTAACCTGAGGGTGTTGCAAGATGATAACTCAGGTAATGACACTCAAATTAATATTTCAGCTCATAAAAACACCAGATATTCAGGATTAACATTTTTTGCATTTCATCTTGGACGGTCTCATTTTTAACCTGAGGTGTTGCAAGATGATAACTCAGGTAATGACACTCAAATTAATATTTCAGCTCATAAAAAACACCAGATATTCAGGATTAACATTTTTTGCATTTCATCTTGGACGGTCTCATTTTAACCTGAGGGTGTTGCAAGATGATAACTCAGGTAATGACACTCAAATTAATATTTCAGCTCATAAAAACACCAGATATTCAGGATTAACATTTTTTTACATTTCATCTTGGACAGTCTCATTTTTAACCAGAGGGTATTGCAAGATGATAACTGTCAGAAGATTAAAGAACACAAGTATTAATATATAACTGCTGGTGCATTTCACTTAGCGTTAATACCCTTGGTATGAATCCTACTCTCCTTCCAGCTATGGGTAAATAGTAGGGCAGACTGGGCTCTTTAACCATGGCTAGGTAACCAGTCTAGTTGAAGGAAAACTCTGAATTCAAACCTCTTAAACTCCGATTAAGAAATTGACCTTGTATCGCATCCTGCTCGTGTGGAGGGGTTGGTAAATATATATAAGTGGTTGGATACATTCTTGAGGCCTTAAAGATGATGATGATGATGAATTAGAAAAAAAAATCTAATATCTACATTTTCCTTTGAGTTAAATAAAAATTGGTTTCTGATTGCATTTATCTTCTTTTTTTAATTTCCAATATTTAGCAAATAAAGAAAACTAGTTTTTTTGTTAAGAAAACAAAAGAAAAACAGTTCACTGTTTCCTATTTGTGTAAAATTATACCTAGAAATAATTTTAAGATTTTACTAAACATGAATAGCAGTTCTTTTTGTTTCATATTTGTACATAAAATTGAGAAGTAATATTGTATATCCGTATGGATATTTGCCTCATACCCCACTTGTATGGGCTGGACACAAGGCCTCGTTTTAACGTGTGCCCACACAAAAGCCGAAGATCATGGGTGGGAAAGAACAAAAATTGCGTCGATCCCTTGGGCATTCCCCCACAAGGGGGGCGCCTCAGGAATCGACGCTATTATTAAACTCTCGACAAGTCCAGTGGCCGAAGCTCGCTGGACCCCCGGTGTTAACCGGAAAACCGAACGTGCAATGAGTTTATAATAATAATAAAAAAAAGTATATTGCATATCCGTATGTATCACGTGGCTTTCTGAGACCTAAATTTTAGCCTAATGGCGAAATTAAAAAAAAATTTGAAGACCTTAGGTAAAATTTGCTCACCTAATATTAGGGGTTTGATCATACCTAGGATACACATTCTGTGTGTGTAAATAGCTGGCCAAAGCTAGGCCTAGGCCAACTTATATGCCTCCAATTACCTACTGCAATAGATCACAGAATGTTGCATTATATGCAAATGTATATAATATATATATATATATAGTTACTAAAATATTGCAACACTTTTGACTCGCTCTTGTATAACTTTTGTTGCACTATTATAAGCCCAACTTTAGTGAGACAAAACATTTTATATAGATAACAGTACATGGAAACGATACATAAAATAAAAGATAGTGTACATAAACATATATACATCAAAGGACTGGAGCATCCGTACATAGAGATCACTTACTAAGAGGACGGGGGCCGAAGCCCCGCCGAGAAAAGGGGTAGATCGTAGTCTAACCCATGTGCTCGTTCCGGAGATCTAGCTAAAAGAGGAAGCAGCATTTGAATGAACGCGCTTAACTACCAGAGGTACCCATAGTGGGAACAAACAGCAACGCAGCGAGGAGATAACTCTTCCGGCAAAAGGAAGATAATTCCCTACACTACCATTCATAGCTGGTAGATCTCATGGCTTCAAATCCACGAAGTTAACAAAAAACTATGACTTATTAATAGAATATTTAAACGATCTGTCTAATTTTTACTGATAGACTGACATTGTCCAATAAGATTATTAATATTATTTCAGACTGAAGATGATGTACTGCCTGTTTTTGTTGAAATTACCAATTCTGCAGACAATGAAGAGAATTGTATTCAGACATTTATAAGTTTGATGAGTAGACAGTTGAGACATCTGGATACTTTTATAGTGTTCAGAAATATTCCGATGGAACTAAGAGAACGTGGATGAGAATTAAATGAAAAAAGAATGAAGAGAGAGAGAGAGAGAGAGAGAGAGAGAGAGAGAGAGAGCGAGAGAGAGAGAGAGAGAGAGAGAGAGAAGAGAAGGGAATGGGATGTAAACTCAGAGGCCTACAAGCTAGATTGAGTTCACACAATTACTCTACTTCTAAAGTGATTTCCTGTCTCCCTACTCTATTTTATGATAACATATCATGCTGGTAAATAATAATAATAATAATAATAATAATAATAATAATAATAATAATAATAATAATGGCAGCCAACAATAGTGGAAGTGACAGGTGGACAAACAGAAAAACAACAAAGACTAGAAAACAAAAATGGGAAGAAAAACAATTATATGGACACTTCAAACGACAAATTGAAGAGGTTGCACATGGAAAGACTTGGACATGGTTAAGAAAGGGAAACCGCAAAAGGGAAACAGAATCATTAATAATTGCTGCAAGGGAAACCTCAAAAGAGAAACAGAATCATTAATAATTGCTGCACAAAATAATGCCATGAGGACAAACTATATAAAAGCGAAAATTGATAAGACCCAACAAAATAGTAAATGTAGACTTTGTGGTAATAGAGATGAGACTGTAAACCATATACTCTGCGAATGTAGCAAACTAGCACAACGAGAATACAAAACTAGACACGACTGGGTTGAGAAGGTGATCCACTGGGAATTATGCAAAAGATTAAATTTTGACCACACAACAAAATGGTATATGCATAAACCAGAATCTGTTTTTGAGAACGAAACACATAAAATTCTCTGGGACTTTGAAATAAAAACGGATCATCTTATCCCAGCAAGAAAACCAGACCTAGTTTTGATAAGCAAAAAAGAAAGAACTTGTCAACTGGTGGATTTTACAGTTCCAGAAGATCACAGGGTGAAGCTAAAGGAAAATGAAAAAATGGACAAATATTTGGACATTGACAGAGAACTGAAAAAGATGTGGAATATGAAAGTGAAAGTGATACCAATTGTAGTTGGTGCACTTGGAATGGTCCCAAAAGGATTGGAAAAGGGTTTGGAAAGTCTGGAAATCAGAGGAAGGATTGAAACCATTTAGAACACTGCACTGCTGCAGTCTGCCAGAATACTCAGAAGATTCCTGGAGACCTGAGAAGACTTGCTGTCACTCAGATTTCCAGTGAAAAACCATCAGCTCATGCTGATGTGAAAACGCAAAAAGAGTAAATAATAATGATAATAATAATAATAATAATAATAATTGGAAATCCAAGGAAGAGTCGAGACTATCCAAATAACAGTATTGTTAAAATCGGCTAGAATACTAAAAAAAGTGCTGGAGACCTGCTGTCACCCAGGCACCAGTGAGCCAACAGATTCGGCGGGTGTGAACAAAAAAAGGAAACAAAAAAAGAAAAAGAAAAGAAAAAAAAAGAAAAAGAAAAAGAAAAGTGAAAAAGTATAAGAAAAGAGAAAAAGAAACAAAGAAAAAAAGAAGAAAAAGAAGAAAAGAAAAATAAGAAAAAGATAAAGATGAAGAACAGAGAAGAAAAAAGAAGAAAAGAAAAAAGAAGAAAAGAAAAAAGAAGAAAAAGAAAAGAGAAGAAAAGAGAGGGAAAAAAAGATGAAGAACAGAGAAGAAAAAGAAGAAAAAGAAAAAAAGAAAAAGAAAAAATAAGAAAGATGAAGAATTTGTCATCTAGTGGATCTGGACCATTGAGTAAAAATGAAAGAAAATGAAAAGTTAAAAAAATATACTTGGACCTTGCCAGAGAACTAAAAAAATGAATTTTCAACATACCAGCAAATAGTTTTTGCACAAAATAGAACCCGTTCTAAGGAGTGAGATTCAGAAAAATTCTGAGATTTTATAATAGGAACGAATCCCCTAATTTCGACAAGAATAGCAAACCTTGTGTTAATTAACAGGAAAAACAGAATGGGATAACTTTTGCCTTTCCGGCCAACCACAAAGTAAAAATAAATGAAATTGAAAATACAAATACATACGCCTTTCTCGAGAATTGAAAAAAAAATGGAACACGTGGGTAAAGTTTATACCAATTATCTTTGATGCCATTCAAATGATTTCTTACTAAATCGTTAAGAATTCACATATCATTTTATTTTAGGAATTTATTTTTTTGTTTACATTTTGTTGTGTGGTCATTTTAGGGCTGAAGGTTAAATCAGTTTTACAGTGGAGATCCCTGATGGTATAAAGTTTAATCCTTTCTTGCAGTAGAAAGATGTAGTATCAATTTTAATCCTTGTCCGCTGACCCGTCCTTAAATTAGGAGTTGTGTCATAGTTTATACTGTCTTCATTTTAATTGTCAGCTGATTCGTGTTAAATCCTCGTCTGCTAGTCCGTACCTCCAACGAGCAAATGTTGGACAATTTATCAACGCCTTTAAATGGTAAATCAAATACACGTTTCGGCGATTTTAATTAGCCGATTCAGCAAACTTTGTTTTGGGGGAGTTTATAGATTCAAGTTGTAATCTTCAGCACATATTACACGGACGCATTTAAAATATTAATAAAAATAAATGTAACTCGTGAGTGTTTTGAAACATAAATTTTGTTTTCCTAAAACCGTTTTTGTATATATGAATAACATTCTAATTCAGTCATTAATTGCTTGTTTAGTTAATGTGGTACTAATGTATTCATTTAATCTATTTTCTTTTTTACCGCTAAAATCTTATTATAATGGAGATTGTGTGTTTTTCTGTCTGTAACCGAAACTATATTCCTACTCAAGTCACAATTCTCTTAGTTATTGACATCACATTCTCCATGATTTTATTTTTATCTAAACCTCAATTATTAATAAAATTGTTTTACATTATTAATACTGTTAACTATGTCTACATACAGACAACATGCAATTATATTTATATATACAACAAAATAGCGGTTTACAGTGTGAACGGGAAGGCTGATTTGCATATTAATATTTAAAAATCGAATTTAATAAATATGTGCTTAGTATTATTGATTTCTAACTGTTTGGTTTTATTTTAATGAATATAAGCAAAAAGCTCTTCAATGAATCTTAAATGAAATCCATTAACAAGATAAAATAACTGTCATTTTATTCTTTACTTCCTATTTTAACTAAATACTTAAAAAAAAAAATTAGCAATGAAAGACGAGAGTGATGGAAGAGTAAGTTTCAGTTGTTCCATTTTTTATTATACTCCCTCTGTTTCAAATCTTTTACTATACTCCCTCTGTTTCAAATCTTTTTATCTGTATTCTTATTTAGTTTCATTAGCCTTTCTAATTTAATACAATATTTTATTACATTAAAACTTAAATACTTGCATCCGGAGGGTGCATATATTTGCTAGTAACAATAAAGAAGTTAAGAATTAAACATGTGTCCTTATGTTTAGGGAAAAAAATTTCGAGTATTAATTGAAATGAAAACTATTTGTTTATTCTATGAATAGTTAATGTCTTTTCAAAAATTTTGATGGGAATTGATTAAAAATTGATATATTTTGTTCTAATAAATAAGAAACTAATTGAAAAAAAAAAGATATTAGTTGGTTGTCGAGTGACAGTAAAAAATATATTTGTTTTTACAGAGAAGCTAAAAGTTAAACATTTGTCTTTATTTTAGTTGGAAAAATTCAGTATTCATTTATTCTATTCATTTTATTATTTTTGAAAAGGTTTTTTGATTTCCACAGATTAAAACTAATTTCAACAAAGAAGGAAGCTAAGAATTTGCGTATTGAAATATTTGATTATTTTATGAGTTTTTTGTTGTTGTTTGCATCTATGAATTCATAATAAAACTGTAACGTGGCGGGATATTCACTGTACCAAAACGGATATATGTAACGTTCTAATAGCGATATAGCGGGTCTTGTCAACGTGCCTCCAAATTCACTACACTAAAAAGGTGTTCGGCACGTGGCGGTCATCTTGTCGATAAAAAAGTACAACGCGAGAAAGATATCGTCACAAGCTGCTTTGCTTTTATTTCCAGGGCTCGACTCGTGGGTTGTGTCGGAGAGGAGGAAAGGCAGAGAGAAAGAGAGAGAGAGAGAGGACACTGATAAATTACTGTGATCCCACACTAGGGACCAGAGGCCGGTCCGTCCCCTACGGTTCGGAAAGCAAAAAGAGGCCGTTATTTTTCTTCGTCGTTCCACGTCACCACGTGACTTCCGGCCAACACATGAAACTTCGGGTTGGCTTTCAATTCACCCTTCGGGGGATCACGTCCCGGTTAAATTCCCAACAAACCGTTTTGTGTTCATCACTTTTTTTTAACCCTTTACTATCTCTTATTTCTTCTTCCTCTCTTTTCTAATAGTAGTCCTCGCAAAACTCAGGATATTCACCATCTCGCTACAAAACCTCAAAATAACTTTATTTAGCTAAAGATTAGTTCCTATTTGCCTGCTGAGTTACACTGATAAAACTGTATTCTTTTGATTTAATTTCTTTTTTACCTTCACTAAAAGTGTAACAATGAAAAAAAGCCAATAATTAGAAATGTGCCCTTACTAGTTACCACCAATTTTCCCTGTGAAATCCCCCCCCCATATTTAACATAATGAAACTTGCATAAAGGTTAATATTATCTTGTATTTTTTTCATCCATTCGGAAAAAGAAACATGGGAAAAACTTCTGATGATTTTGTAAAAGAATGTTCAGCTTAGGGAAATAATGAAAATTATGAAGGAAAAACAATGTTTACATTTTTGCGCCGTTAAATCAATTGAAATTTAACGTAGCCAAAAACAAGTTCTGAGTACCGGCTTTTAAAAATAATCTATGAAAAATCAATTATTTTTCAGGAAAATTTTCATAATGACTTACCATTTAATGCAAATATGTCTGAAATAGTTTTTTTCCTAAAATACAATCGGGGAAATATTTTTACGAGGTCTAAACCACCCTATTTTCTTTTATGAAATATGAAAAAAATGAACCGACAAAAAAAGATTTTTACTTTTTTTTAATTAAAGATAAGCGTCTGAATAATTATGTCAGAAGATTTTAATAAGTTTGTAGGAGAGAGTTTTTGTAGTAAAAGAACCATGAATACAGAATTCAGCTAAAAAATATAAATAAAGAAACTGACCGTATTGTAAAAAAAAGGGACTGTGTGACTTATTTTTCAAGATAACGGCGAGTAATTTTTACCCATTCAGATAATTTGGTCTTTGAATTAACTGTTTTTCTTTGTAACAACTCTTTATGTTCGTTATTTATTTTTTGCAAGATTTTTTTTTAAGTTAAAAAATATTTACGTTTCTTCCTTCAATATGGTGGTACCTAGCCCTTACAATTAAAATCAAGCTAACAATTAAAAGAAATGTGTCTCTGCAATAAAAAGAAGCTAAGAATACTGATTTTTAAAGAAAGGCTGGTTTTCTGATTTTGAGATAAGTTGAGAAGAATATGCTAAAAAAGGCATCTAAATGAGTTTAAACATAAAATAATGTTTGTCGGAATGGAGAGATGACGTGTCAACGCTCGTTACGTTCTGGCACTCATTTCCGAATGGAGAGATGACGTGTTAAACGTTTGTTACTTTCGGGAATAGGGTGATGATGTGTTGATAGTAGACACATTTGCATACTCATCTCTGTGGACAGGTACTACATTTGGAGAGGCTGGAATCCTGGTTGCTGGGCTGCTGTTCAGTTGACTGGCAATTCTATGATGTTTGGAGTCTAGAAACCAACTTGGAGTGCTGAGGGATATCTTGCCTTGTGCTGTTTAGAGTTTTTAGTAATAACACAAGGTCACTTCCTTTTCTCTTGAGAATTTTATTTCCATCAAAGTCACAACCCCTGCAGATGAGTAAGTTTCCTTTGAAAAATTGGTGTCCGAGTTTTGTGTTACGCTCTCCTTTCGACTGGAGGGTTGACTTATCAATGTTTGTTATGTTCTTGCACTCATTTCCAAATGGGTTGAGGATGTGTTGATAGTAGAGATATTTTGTATACTTATCTCTGGACTGTTACTACATTTGGAGAAGCTGGAATCCTGGTTGCTGGGCTGCTGTTCAGTTGACTGGCAATTCTATTATGTTTGGAATCTGGAAACCAGCTTGGAGTGCTGAGGGATATCTTGCCTTGTGCCATTTAGAGCTTTTAGTAATAACTCAAGACCACTTCTTTTTCTCAAGTGAATTTTATTTCCTCCAAGTCAAAACTGCCGAGTAAAACCTCCATGTCTTGCTCTCTCCACACATTTTCCCAGACTCAATTCTTTCTCTCACCTCTTACACCTCCAATCTGCCATATCTTATCTGCTTGTCCAATGAAACAATGGTGGCTATGCTGAATCATCATTAAACTATTCCATTCTCATCTAACTCAAAATTTGTACAAAAAACTTTCCGTGCTAATTTACATATCAAGTTACACTCATGGTTCCAGGTGCCCCCCTCCATTAGGTAACAACGAAAACCTAAACATTACGGAACTTAGAACTCGGTATACATTTTTACCAGCCCCTCCACACGAGCAGGATGTGACACAAGGTAAATTTCTTAAGCGGAGGTTTAAATTCAGAGTTCTCATTCTCCTAGACCGGTTGCCTAACCAAAGTTAAAGAGTCTGGTCTGCCCTACTATTTACTCATAGCTGGAGGGAGAGTAGGATTCATTCCTTTCCCAAGGGTATTAGCGCTATGTAAAAATGCAGTTACCGCGTCCAGGATTTGAACTCGTGGCGACGGGTCCATTTCCCATCACTTTAACCATTACACCACGCGCTTTCTTAGAACTCGGAATAACTTGGGAAATAGAGTTTTCGAAAATCATTTTGTCATTGTTGGTTAATTTTATTTTTACCATAAAAATAATCAAGTACCATGGTGTTTGATTTTAGATATTTATAATAGTCATTTACTAAGCTTAGATTAGTTTGGCACAAGGACAGAAGTATTGGGCACTCAGTGAGAATCAAACTCATTAACAATCGTCAGTTAGCCTAGCTCTTTAATCATTTCACCATGTGAGGTATTAGAAGTCATTTACAAAGCTTAGCTTAGTTTGGCAAGAAGGCCAGAAGTATTGGGCACTCGGTGAGAAATCAAAGCTCATTATCAATGGTCAGTTAACCAAGCTCTTTAATCCTTTCACCATGTGATTTATTCAGAAGTCATTTACAAAGCTTAGCTTAGTTTGGCACAAGGCCAGAAGAATTGGGCACTCGGTGAGAATCAAGCTCATTAACAATGGTCAGTTAGCATAGCTTTTCAATCTTTCACCATGTAAGGTATTCAGAAGTCATTTACAAAGCTTAGCTTAGTTTGGCAGAAGGCCAGAAGTATTGGGCACTCGGTGAGAATCAAGCTCATTATCAATGGTCAGTTAACCAGCTCTTTAATCCTTTCACCATGTGATTTATTCAGAAGTCATTTTACAAAACTTAGCTTAGTTTGGCACAAGGCCAGAAGTATTGGGCACTCATTAACAATGTCCAGTAAGCTAGACGCAATATATGAAATTACAATGCAAGAGTTAAAATAATAATAACAAATAATTACGAAAACAAGGTTACATTACCAAACGTAAGGAAAACAGGACTTGGAAAATTCAGGGCAGAATATTAGAAAACGTAAATATTTAATTATATAACATCCCGACGGGAGAAAATCACCGAACCATAACTACGTAATTCAGAAAGGAAGCAAAAACCAGTCAGGGATAAAATAAATATCCCCTAAGTAACCATCTATCTAACTATCTTTATGTTATTATGTTTGTCTCTGACCAATCAGAGACAACTACAAGGTTAGTAAAAGGTTAAGAATTACGTTGTTTTTAATTTCTACACTACCGTACATAATTTGTAGAAACTTATCAATTATACGAAAATAAGAATATGTCAATAAGATAATTACAATATGAAGGAGTTGGTTACGATTTGTGTGGTCCATTTTAGGGCTGCAGTAAGATATTCCTTGTGGCAACAAAGTTTTATCCTTTCTTGAAGTAGAAACATGTAGTATCAGTTTTTAATCCTTGTCAGCTGATCCGTGTTAAAATAATTGTATAATCATTGTTCCCTTCCGTCTGTAACATTTAAACGAGCAATTGAGAGAAATTTATTAACGCCTTTAAATAGAATTAATTAGTACTTGTTTGAGGGTTTTGATTGGCCGATTCAGCACGCTGTTTTGGAAGTGGTTTAATATACAACTGCAATCTTCAGCACACCTTATAACCAAAAATAATAGGAAGCGCGTGGTGTAATGGTTAAAGTCATTGGAAATGGAACTCGTCGCCCCGAGTTCAAATCCTGGACGTGGTATTGCATTTCACTTAGCGCTAATACCTTGAGAAAGGTATGATTCTACTCTCCCTCCAGCTATGGGTAAATAGTAGGGCAGACTGGGCTTTTTAACCTTGGTTAGGCAACCAGTCTAAGGAAGAAGGAAAACTCTGAATTAAAACCTGTTAAACTCCGCTTAAAGAAAATTTAACTTGTGTACATCCTGCTCGTACGGAGGAGTTGGTAAATATATATAACCAAACATAATCCAACAGGAAGTAAAGACCTAAAAAAAAAACTATCGAACCGGGAAACTTACGAAATAGCTTGGCCAATGATCTCCGACTGAGCTCAACCGAAGTAAATTTTGCGATGTAGAATTTGGGATTCAACGGTCGGATTTAAACCACCCGATATACGTACGTCTGAGAATCGGCTCAAATAACGACCTCACGGCTTCCTAAGTGTTAAAGAAATTTCAGTTACCATAAAGAGATGGATCGTGGGCCATGGGTTCAAATGTTAGCAAGTTTCGTTAAGCCCAACATTGCTGTGAGACATGTTGTAGTGAAATCAGCTCGGAAATTGAAATATCTACGGCTTCCACTAATCAAAAGAAACAGGAGACGGGAAATGAAAATCTGTGAAAAGATCGGAGATCAATTAATGAAGAAAACAAAAGAAAAAAAAGAAGAAAAAGATAAAAAGAAAGAGGAAGAAAGAAGAAGAAAAAAAGAAGAAAAAAAAAAAAAAAAAGGAAGAAGAAAAAGAGAAAAAGAAAAAAAAACAAAACAAAAAAGAAGAAAAAAGGAAGAAGTCGAAAAAGAAGAAAAGAGAAAAAAGGAGGAAGAAAAAAGGAAGAAGAAGAAAAAAGAAGAAAAAGGAAAAAAAAGGAAGAAGAAAAAAAAAAAAATAAGGAAAAGTAGGAAAAAGGAAAAAAAGAAAAAAAGGAAAAAAAAAGAAGAAAAATAAGAAGAAGAAAATAAAGAAGAAAAAAAGAAAAATAGAGAAAAAAAAAAAAAAAAAAAGGGAAGAAGAAAAAAAGAAACAAGACGAAAAAAGAGACAAAGAGAAAAAAGAAGAAGAAAAAAGAAGAAAAATGAAAAAAATAAAGCAAAAAGGAAGAAGAAAAAAAAGAAGGAAAAAAAGAGCAAAAATGAAGAAGAAAAAAAAAAAAAAAAAAAAATAAAGCAAAAGGATGAAGAAGAAGAAGAAGAAGAAGAAGAAGAAGAAGAAGAAGAAGAAGAAGAATCTGTTGATACCGTTTTACTTTACGCTCAGAACTAAAACCGGTCGTTTTGCACACGACATTATATAATCCCGTAAATGTCATGAAAGGTCACGAAAGCAAATCAGTCGAAAAATGATTTCCTCGAATTATCAATTGATCGAAAAGACAATATTGCTTCTTAAATGATCACATACTGCAACGAAACTCTTGCCCGGTGCCAAATTTATTTAACTAATAAATATTATACACCCTTTAACATCGGGTGTATATAATTGGTGAGAGAGAAATAGACAACCTGATGATGAGGGGTTCCTTCTTGCTCTTTTGCTTGTTCCTGTTGTAAGATTCAAAGGTTATAACAAAGTCATGACTCGTTGAAACGCAAACAAACTCCGACAAAGGTTGCGGGACAAAACATTTTATATAACAGCAGATAAATACACAAATGATACATAAATTACATAGAAGTGTACATGAAACATACATACGTATACAATAGTAATATGAAGGTACAGACATGATACTAAGAATAGTCCATGCTGTATAAATCACTTATAGTAATGTAAGGGGGGGCAAAGCCCCACCAAGAAAGGGGTAGGCATAAGACTACCTCAGTGTGTTTCGTAGATCGAGCAGCAGGCAAAGAGAGGAAGAGAAATTCAAAACAGCCGCTTAAATACACGAGGCCCCTAGCGGGAACCAGCGACACTAAACGGGCAGACAACTCTCCAGGCAAATACGAAAATAACCCCCACACTGTCATCTTCTCTTGTTGGGCTGTTTTCTCTGGCTGGTTCTTCCTTCCGGTTGGGCTGGGTATCTGTGCATTCTTATTTTAATCAATCAACAAAACTTTGTTTGTTTTTCAGTCTTTATTAAGAACAAACCCCATCCCAGGACCACACGGTGAGTGCGACATCTCGAGTGCCGACGACAGCATCTTCTCTCGGCTCGTAACTAGTCGCAACTGAACTAAACTAGAAATTGTCACACCTTTCCAATCACGCGCTTCCGGATGATCCAGCGAATGTTACTAGTCAATCATCGGTAATGGTAATTTTCCACTTAACCCCAATTATTTTGAATCTAACGAACTCTGATTCAAAAGTATCTAACAAGAGTACGTACATCATTCATAAGATACCTGTGAATTATGTAACATGACTGATACATTTTCCCTACGAAGAGAGTTTTTCATAGGAGAAAACAGATAATAGCCTGAAGGGGAAAGGCCTGGTGAGTACGATATTTCTTGTCTTAAATTCCACTATATGACACAAAATAATGTTATTGTTTTAAAAAATAATTGCTATCTGAAACAAATAAATAAAATGTATAAATTGAACATTTAAATATTTAAACAAAATATTTGATAAAATATTGACACATTTTCGAGACACTGATGAATGATGTTTTGTTTATATCTTATTATAATGGAGATTGTGTGTTTGTCTGTCTGTAACCGAAACTAAATCACTACTCCAGTCCCAATTCCCTTAGTTATTGACGTCACATTTACCATGAATTTATTTTTATTTAAACCTCAATTATTGATAAAATTGTTATACCTTATTAATACTGTTGACCATATCTACCTATTAATAGCATGTAATTGTATTTATATATACAACAAAATAGCGGTTTACAGTGTGAACGAGAAGGCTAATTTGCATATTGATATTTAAAATTTGATTTTAATAAATATATGCTTAGTATTATTGATTTCTAATTGTTTGGTTTTCTCTTAACGAATCTGAGCAAAAATCTCGGGGATAAATCTTAAAAGAAATCCATAAACAAGACGAAAGAACTATAATTTTATTAAATACTTCATAATCTAACTAAATAGATAAATTAGGAAAAATGAAAGACGGGAGTGAAAGAAAATGATAGAAGAGTTAAATCTAAAGCTGTTCTATTTTTCGATTATACCCCCCAGTTTATCATTTTCTAAATAGTTTATAATTTGATACAATATTTTATAACATCAAAACCTAAATACTTGCACCCGAAGGGTGCATATATTTGCTAGTATTTATTAATTTACATGTTGTCTTCAATGGTTAAATAAACTAGTACAAAATTTAAAAAAAAGTCCTCCGGGCGATGTAAAAATAGATTTTTGAAACAAGGGGTGGGAGTAAAAAATTCAATGGTAGTACCTGTTAGGGTCCTATCTATGGGTTAGATAAAACAAAATGAGTTCTAAATAATGTGTTTAAAAAATTGAGTACCCATCAAGAATGAATAAAACAAAACGTCTTCGGCATAAAATGATCCGTAAAATTCAAACAGCCAACCAACAAATTTTCTTGGTATTTTGTTACACATATGATGGTATATTGCAAACTTTACTATCTATTCCCCTCAGAAATCAAATAATATCCTTTTATTATTATTGTAATCTGAGTCTTTCTGCTCAATCATCATGAACGGTTTAAGGTAGAATCGCAGTGACTGGAGAGCCGCTGAGAGCGGTTGAAAGTAGACAAAGAGTTAAAAACATTT
The DNA here is from genome assembly GCA_023376005.1 of Doryteuthis pealeii. Classification (NCBI taxonomy): domain Eukaryota; kingdom Metazoa; phylum Mollusca; class Cephalopoda; order Myopsida; family Loliginidae; genus Doryteuthis; species Doryteuthis pealeii. Next base: position 14,984,206 of record CM042153.1, on the reverse strand, counting down.
TTCATTTTTTTCTTTTAGTATTATTTCTGGAAATGTTGAACTCTCACCAGGACATAAAATACCTGAGCGAAAAATACACTCTAATAAGCTAGAAGAAAAGAACTTAATATCTAATGAATGTTGCTGTCCCGGCGGACCACACAGTAAAAATAAAAATAAAAACACCATGATAGACAAATACCTGGACCTTGCCAGAGAACTGAAACAAATGAAGAATATTACGATTTGTGTGACCCTTTTTAGGCTGTAGGTGAGAGCAGTTTTACAATTGAGATCACTTGTGGCAGTAAGTTTGATTCGTGTTAAAGAATCCTTGACCGTTCGTCCGTTCGTCTGTGATAGAGAATCCTTGTCTGTTGGTGCGTGCATCCAACGAGTAACTGAGCAACAATCCACCGTAGTCTGTAAAATAATTAACCAACCACGTATTCGAGCATTTCGATTGGCCGATACAGTCAACCTAATCGCGAAGAGTCTATAAATTTAAGATGTGATCTCCAGCACACCTTATATTAATAAATATTGGTCACCTCACGAGGTGTAATGGTAAGCAAGATAGATTCGCAGACCATTGTTAGTGAGTTCGAGTCTCATTGGGCGCCCATACTTCTGGCCTTGTGCCACATCTAAGCTGAGCTTTGCAAATAACTATATTAATAAATATTGGTCACCTCACGCGGTGTAATGGTTAGCAAGCTAGATTCGCAGACCATTGTTGGTGAGTATGGTAACCGTGACGTCAAGAACGCCAACATAATATTTTCTGTTGATTTTTTTTGTTGCCTGTATTGTCTTTGAAGAATTGCCATTTTGCAAATAATTGTTATAGGAATAATTATTTTAAAGAAAGTAAGTAGCAGAGAGAGAGAGAGAGAGAGAGAGAGAGAGAGAGAGAGAGAGAGAGATGAGGAAATAAAAGTGAATGTTTGAGAGTAAGAGGAAAATAAGAGGGGAGTTACAGTGAGAAAGGGACAGGACAAATTATGACAAGCATAGACAGAGAAGAAAAAATAAAGGCAAGAGACAGAAAGAATGAAAACAAATGCAAATGAGAAGAGAGAAAGAGGAATCATTGGTGAGAGAGAGAGAGAGAGAGAGAGAGAGAGAGAGAGAGAGAGAGAGAATAGAAGTAAGTACCAGAGAGAGAGAGAGTGAAAGAGAGAGAGAAGAGAGAGAGAATAGAAGCAAGTACCAGAGAGAGAGAAAGAGAGAGAGAGAGAGAGAAAATAGAAGCAAGTACCAGAGAGAGAGAGAGAGAGAGAGAGAGAGAGAGAGAAAGAGAGAGAATAGAAGCAAGTACCAGAGAGAGAGAGAGAGAGAGAATAGAAGCAAGTACCAGAGAGAGAGAGAGAGAGAGAGAGAGAATAGAAGCAAGTACCAAGAGAGAGAGAGAGAGAGAGAGAGAGAGAGAGAGAGAGAGAAGAGAGAGAGAGAAGAGAGAGAATAGAAGCAAGTACCAGAAGAAAGAAAGAAGAGAGAGAGAGATATGAGTAAATAAAGGTGAATGGTAGAGAGTAAGAGGAAATAAGAGAGGAGTTACAGTGAGAAAGGAACAGAAACAAATAATGACAAGCAGAGACAGAGAAAAAAAGAATGAAAATGAAAATAGAGAGAGAGACTGAGATAGATAGATAGATAGATAGAGGAGAGAAGAGAGAGAGAAAGAGAAAGAGAAAGGAGAAAGAGAAAGAGAAAGAGAAAAAGAGAAAGAGAAAGAGAGAGAGAGAGAGAGAGAGAGAGAGAGAGAGATGAGAGCAGACTTAGAAGGAGGAATAAAATTGACCAGTAGAGAGGAAGTATGAAAATAAAAGCTCGGAATTACTATTTAAATTGCTATTGTTTTTTTGTTTTTTTTAAAGTTCAACTCGGAAATTTATCACTGTTTTCAAATTCCTATTTTAAAATACACGACTATTTCATTGACATTGTAATTTCGAAACTTTCAATTGAATGGTCATAAAGTTCTATTAAAGTTTACTGAAGAGAGAAATGCAAATTGGTTTGATAAACAATTTTGTCGTCTTTTCGCTTAGTAAAATGCGAAACGACATCTTTAACTGTCCCTTCAATTTAATTGTCACTTCTTCGTCTGACCTCACTCATTTCAGATGTTTACGCATCAGTTCAAAATGGATGTCATTTTTATGCACCACTTCTATAACATTTGTCACTTCTTCTGATTCCTGCTTTTTCAAGGCCCAGGTTAGCTCACTCGGTAGAGCGTTCGGCTAGAAACCACTGTTACGTACTGGCTTCAAATTCACGGCCCTGCTTCGTGTATCTGCATACGTAGCGGGTATCGTCACTAACCCTAGACGATATATGTAGTAGTCGCTTAATGAAATCTACAACACATGCGTATAGTAGGAGTTTTGATTTTATTTCTCTCATCGGTTGTATCCAAATTCTGCGTTCTTTTAATGTTTGTCTGTTTTGTTTTGTTTTACGGCATATCAACCGTGGCGGGTCATTTAATGCGGTAAAGTTTGAAAGATTTTGTATCGATAGTTTATAAGAAAAAATAAATTTGAACTCATTCTTTTTCGTAAATCTTTTTTTCTCTTTAACCCCATAGATGAGACCTAACTACCACTCCGGGTCAGAGTGGACCAGGGATGCAATAGTGATGAAGGGGTACTCCAACATTCCACAGACCTCCCAATCTGGAACGCTCACTATAATAGTTTAAGGTCATACCCAGGACATGAAGAAATGCAGAAAATGTAAATCCTGATTATATGGTGTCATTTATCCACCGAATTTTCGGCTAGAAACCACTGTTACGTACTGGCTTCAAATTCACGGCCCTACTTGGTGTATCTGCATACGTAGCGGGTATCGTCACTAACCCTAGACGATATATGTAGTAGTCGCTTAATGAAATCTACAACACATGCGTATAGTAGGAGTTTTGATTTTATTCTATCATCGGTTGTACGTGGTGGGCGGCGAGCGTTGACAATGAAATGACCGAGGGTTGACATGACTACTACTGCTGCTGGGATGACTAAACGTTGGTGAGGTGGAGAGTGGCTGGTGGTCCCACAGTCGTTGGCTGCAATGGACCGTGAGCGTCCGTCGCTCAATTGTTCTCCGTCCGCTCTCTGACTCTCTCCTGACACTGGGATCCCTGACTTCCTTTTATATATATCAAAACGCATCGCGTTTTCTTGTGTTACCTTTTATCAGCGGACAAATCTATTTCTGAACTTATTGTTACTCATACCTTCTGTTCGCTTTATCCGGAAAAAAGTCCTTTGTTACTCTTTTCGTCTTCTCCCTGCTCGATCCAACCGGAAGACCCTATTTCCGTTTTCACACTCTTTTAAATATCTTCAATATACAACACCACAAGGGTCCTAGTTCGATACCGGTTCTTGCCAACTCAGCAATAATGAGTAGCATATATGTGCGGTACATGAAGAGCTGATTGGTAGGTGGGAGCTCCACCCCAGATGCTAAAAAAAACAATCTCCTTGGTCTAGCGCAAGTGAAAAGCGGATAGATTTCCTTGCTGATTGGCTGATACAGACTTTAGACTACCCTCGACTACTTTTACACATCACTTCTATAAATACGTATCCAAATTCTGCGTTTCTTTTAAATGTTTGTTCTGTTTTTGTTTACGCATATCAACGCGTGGCGGTCAATTTAATGGCGTAAAAAGTTTTGAAAGATTTGTATCGATAAGAAAAATAAATTGACTCAATTTCTTTTTTGTAAAATCCTTTTTTTTATTTAAACCCATAGATGAGACCCTAAACTACCACTCCGGGTCAGAGTGGACCAGGGAGCAATAGTGATGAAGGGGTGCTCGCAACATTCCAACAGACACTCCAAAAACTGGAACCCTCACTTAATAGTTTAAGGTCCATAACCAGGGACATGGAAGAAATGCAAAAAAATTTGTGGTTAAATGTAAATCCTGATTATATGGTGGTCATTTATCGCACCAAATTTTTAATTTCTTATGAGTTGTCGTCAACCTCAGCTAATGAATGGACGCATTTTGTTTT
>CM042153.1:14976522-14980090 GCA_023376005.1 Doryteuthis pealeii | reverse complement strand
AAAGGAGAGGAGATAGAATCAAATAATCTTCTTTATTATTATTGTTAATCTGAGTCTTTCTGGCTCATCATCATGAACGGTTTAGGTAGATCGCAGTGGACTGGAGAGCGGCTGAGAGAGGCGGTTGACAAAGTAGACATGAAGAGGTTAGAACTTTTTCATTTTTTGTCTTTTTAGATATTATTCTGTAAGATGTGGTTATCATGATGTGGAACTCTCACGCAGGACAATAAAATCACCTGAGCGAAAAATACACTCTTACTAAGCTTAGAAGAAAAGAACTTATATCTAATGATGTTGCTGTCGCGGACGGCGGATCTCGCAGCTACGAGTGCACGAGGTTAGTTGTTAGATAGAGAGATTAGAATGTAGTATCTTTAGAGTTAGGACCGAGTATGAGTATCGTTTTTTGTTTGTGTTGGAGGCGTCGCTCTTGCCCAGAGCCTTGAAGCTGTGGAAACGATTGTGATGAAGAAATATTACGTTTGTTGTGACCCTTTTAGGCTGTAGGTGGAGCGAGTTTTAACAATTGAGATCATTGTGGCAGTAGTTGATTCGTGTTTAAAGGAATCTTGACGGCGTTCGTTCGTTCGTCTGTGATCGAGAATCCTTGTCTGTTGGCTGCGTGCATCAACGAGTAACTGAGCAACAATCCACCGTAGTCTGTAAAATAATTAACGCAACCACGTATTCGAGCATTTCGATTGGCCGTACAGTCAACCTAATCGCGAGAAGGTCTATAGAAATTTAAGATGTGATCTCTGCAGATCTGATGCTTTGGTATGAAATAAATATTGGTTCCGTCAGAGGTGTGATTTGTTGATGAGGGTTTATTTGTGCAAGATAGATTGCAGACCATTGTTAGTGAGTTTCGAGTCTCATTGGCGCCGAGCTTCTGGCCTTGTGCCACATCTAAGCTGAGCTTTGCAAATAACTATATTAAAAATTTGGTCACCTCACGCGGTGTAATGGTTAGCCTAAGCTAGATTTTCGCAGACCATTGTTGGTGAGTATGGTAACCGTGACGTCAAGAACGCCAACATAATATTTTCTGTTGATTTTTTTTTGTTGCCTGTATTGTCTTTGAAGAATTGCCATTTTGCAAATAATGTGTTATAAGGAATAATATTTTAAAGAAAGTAAGTAGCAGAGAGGAGAGTAGAGAGAGAGAGAGAGAGAGAGAGAGAGAGGAGAAAGATGAGGAAATAAAGTGATGTTGAAGAGTAAGAGGAAATAAGAGGGGAGTTACAGTGAGAAAGGACAGGAAAAATTATGTTTGACAAGCATTAGACAGAGAAGAAAAAATAAAGGCAAGAGACAGAAAGAATGAAACAAATGCAAATGAGAAGAGAGAAGAGGAATATTGTGAGAGAGAGAGAGAGAGAGAGAGAGAGAGAGAGAGAGGAGAGAGAATTAGAAGTAAGTACCAGAGAGAGAGAGAGTGAAAGAGAGAGAGAGAGAGAGAGAATAGAAGCAAGTGAGAGAGAAATGAGAGGAGAGAGAGAAGAATAGAAGCAAGTACCAGAGAAAGGAGAGAGTAGAGAGAGAGGAGAGTAGAGAAAGAGAGAGATAGAAGCAAGTACAGAGAGAGAGAGAGAGAGAGAATAGAAGCGAAGTCCAGAGAGAGAGAGAAGAAGAAGAGAGAGAATAGAAGCAAGTACCAGAGAGAGAGAGAGAGAGAGAGAGAGAGAGAGAGAGAGAAAGAGAGAGAGAGAAAGAGAGAGAATAGAAGCAAGTACCAGAGAAAGAAAGAAGAGAGAGAGAGATATGAGTAATAAAGGTGAATGGTAGAGAGTAAGAGGAAATAAGGAAGAGGAGTTACAGTGAGAAAGGAACAGAACAAATAATGAAAGCAGAGACAGAGAAAAAAGAATGAAAATGAAATAGAGAGAGAGACTGAGATAGATAGAATAGATAGATAGAGAGAGAGAGAGGAGAGAGAAAGAGAAAGAGAGAAAAGGAAAGAGAAAGAGAAAAAGAGAAAAGAGAAAGAGAGAGAAGAGAGAGAGAGAGAAGAGAGAGAGAGATGAGAGGCAGACTTAGAAGGAGGAATAAAATTGACCAGTAGAGAGGAAGTTGAAAATAAAAAGCTCGGAATTACTACTTAAATTGCTATTGTTTTTTTTTGTTTTTTTTAAGTTCAACTCGGAAATTTTATCACTGTTTCAAATTCCTATTTTTAAATACAAACGACTATTTCATTGACATTTGTAATTTCGAAACTTTCAATTGAATGGTCATAAAGTTCTATTAAAGTTTACTGAAGAGAGAAATGCAAATTGGTTTGATAAACAATTTTGTCGTCTTTTCGCTAGTAAAATGCGAACGACATCTTTAACTGTCCTTCAATTTAATTGTCACTTCTTCGTCTGACCTCACTCATTTCAGATGTTTAGCATCAGTTTCAAAATGGATGTCATTTTTATGCACCACTTTCTATAACATTTGTCACTTCTTCTGGTTCCCTGCTTTTTTCAAGGCCCAGGTTAGCTCACTCGGTAGAGCGTTCGGCTAGAAACCACTGTTACGTACTGGCTTCAAATTCACGGCCCTGCTTCGTGTATCTGCATACGTAGCGGGTAATCGTCTAACCCTAGACGTATATGTAGTAGTCGCTTAAATGAAAATCTACAACACATGCTATAGTAGGAGTTTTTTGATTTTTTTTCTCTCATCGGTTGTATCCAAATTCTGCGTTCTTTTAATGTTTGTCTGTTGTTTTGTTTTACGGCATATCAACCGTGGCGGGTCATTTAATGCCGGTAAAGTTTTGAAAGATTTGTATCGATAGTTTATAAGAAAAATAAATTTGAACTCAATTTCTTTTCGTAAAATCTTTTTTCTCTTTAACCCATAGATGAGACCCTAACTACCACTCCGGGTCAGAGTGGACCAGGGAGCAATAGTGATGAAGGGGTACTCCACATTCCACAGACCTCCAAATCTGGAACCTCACTATAATAGTTTAAGGTCATACCCAGGACATGAAGAAATGCAGAAAATGTAAATCCTGATTATATGGTGTCATTTATCCACCGAATTTTCGGCTAGAAACCACTGTTACGTACTGGCTTCAAATTCACGGCCCTACTTGGTGTATCTGCATACGTAGCGGGTATCGTCACTAACCCTAGACGATATATGTAGTAGTCGCTTAATGAAATCTACAACACATGCGTATAGTAGGAGTTTTGATTTTATTTCTATCATCGGTTGTACGTGGTGGGCGGCGAGCGTTGACAATGAAATGACCGAGGGTTGACAATGACTACTACTGCTGCTGGGATGACTAACGTTGGTGAGGTGGAGAGTGGCTGGTGGGTCCCACAGTCGTTGGCTGCAATGGACCGTGAGCGTCCGTCGCTCAATTGTTCTCCGTCCGCTCTCTGACTCTCTCCTGACCTGGGATCCCTGACTTCCTTTTATATATATCAAACGCATACGCGTTTTCTTGTGTTACCTTTATCAGCGGACAAATCTATTTCTGAACTTATTGTTACTCATCCTTCTGTTCGCTTTATCCGGAAAAAGTCCTTTGTTACTCTTTTCGTCTTCTCCCTGCCTCGAT
>CM042153.1:14921522-14971522 GCA_023376005.1 Doryteuthis pealeii | reverse complement strand
TGTAATATATAAGACACATTGCAGATTTTTAAACTCACTAACAATATTTTGCGGCAAACCTAACTCAGATTTACATTAAGACAATGTTGATAAATAAGATTGGTTCTATGAATTAATGATTTTGACTATAAATTAAATACTCGTTGATAAATCCTCGTTCTTCCTGAAGGTATTGTGACGTAAGCAATGTCTGTTTCGGTTACAGACAGACACCGAATCTCTATTATAATAACTAGCAAATATATACACCCTCCGGATACAAGTATTTAAGTTTTAATGTAATAAAATAGTATGTTAAATTAGAAAGGCTAATGAAAGTAAATAAGAATGCAGATAAAAAGATTTGAAACAGAGGTGGGTATAATCGAAAATTAGAACATCTGAAATTTACTCTTCCATCACTCTCGTCTTTCATTGCTCAATTTTCCTAATTCAACTATTTAGTTAAAATAAGAAGTAAAGAATAAAATTACAGTTATTTCTTCTTGTTAATGGATTTCTTTTAAGAATGATTCCCGAGCATCCCTTCATCACCATTGCTCTTTGGTCCACTCTGACCCGGAGTGGTAGTACCTGTTAGGGTCCCATCTATGGGTTAAATAGAAAAAAAACATGAGTTTATAAAAAAAATGAGTATCCATTAAGAATGAATTTATTTCAAATCTTTGTCAGCATTAAATGACCCACTGAGGTTGATACACCATAAGATAAAATAAAACAAATCAACAGACACCTGATAATCCGGATTTACATTTTTAGAGATAACTAAAACTTAGCGTTTTAGGACAGCTCATTCGATATAGTCTAGTACCGCCACACTTCTGCGTAGGAGACAACATTTTTGTTTATCTTGTAGTTTTATCATTAATTCATTTCGCTTGCAGTAAATGCCTGTTTTACCATTTCTGTCGCTAAGAGACCAGTTTTGTTTACCGAAATTTCCATCATTTGAGAATCCCCACAAAAGGCCAATTTTGTTATGGCCCAAAGCCTTTTAGCCACCGTCTGCCCTCGAGAGATTTCACTACCGTTACTTGAGTTCCTATTATTAGAACTACTGTGAGATTAAAACTTAAGTGAACTGTCTATTGTTTCTTAGCTTATTATAATTTGGATTTTCAAACTAGACGTATATGTTGGTCATATCGTTTCGTCATCAGGAAACTCGTTATATTAATCAGATTCATCCTTCTGGCCAGGATATTGATATCCATTTAAATTCCAAATGCTCTTATTATTTCCATTTCTCACAAGATCTTGCAGATTGTAATTATATCCCTTTATCTGTCAGGCACCTAATGAGGATTGATATAAGTTCATCCTCCTTAGACAATTCTCTTGTACAGAGTTTCCGATATCTGCAGGGCGCAGACTTGCGGGAGACTCGTGAAACACGAAGGCGAAGGTCCATAAATATTGTATGTGATTAAGAAATATTGCGGACGTTTGGTTCGTATTAAAATTCATTTTCATTTTTACCTCTAAAAATATATCAATGATAAAGGAGCTAAGTATTAAACATGTGTCCTTATTTATTTAGCTCTCTCGGTTGGGGATGTACAATACGCCGACTGCACATCTATAGAGTAAGTAAAGTAAAGTAAAGTCGTCGGGGTGGCCTAATGTCGGTATGTATTTTTTCTTCCCTTTCTTTCTTCATAATAAAAACGGAATGGTCCATAATTTAGCTGAGGTGATAACACTCATAAGAAATAAGAATTCAGTGGATAAGCGACACGAGATAAACTGAACTTACATTTTTGTAATTCATCTTGGATGATTTGGAGGATCTCATATTTAACCAGAAGGTGTTGCAAGATTATAACGGTTGTACAATTAAGGAACACAAGTATTAAGATATAGATAAGATATGTAATCATTTTACCTCTAAAATATCTTTAAAAATTAAATTATTTTCTAGTATCTTGGGTTGTATTATATAATTATCTTACCTCTTTAAAAAATATATTTATGGGGGTGACAAGATTTTATAATACAACTAATAATAAGATGAGAATAATAATAAAGTCAGTATTAGCCAGTCAGCGAGGGAGTCTATCCCCTTTTTCCTAGCGCTAGACCAAGGAGATTGTTTTTGCGTCTGAGGTGAAGCGCCACACCTACCATAAGCTCCTTACTTTACCGCATAGATTCCTGTGCTACTCATACGCTGAGTTGGCAAGGGCCGGTATCGAACTAGGAACCTCATGGTTTCTAGCTGAACGCTCTACCGACTGAACAAACCCGGCCCTAACCTTCTAATCGAGTCACCTGTACGTCGAACGATCAATACAAGAATTCCCCCACCAGGACCCTACAAGTATCCCCGTATCTCAGCTGTCAACAAATTATCGCCTACGCCAAACCAACTTATTCCCGCGAAATTTGCGGGCAGTCTTGAACAAGTCGTGGAAGCAGCACCCCACGAGGAGGTGTACGGTCACTCACCCCCCATCTCACAAACTATCCGTGTGAGACTGACAAGACATGCAGGGCACTGCTGGAGAAGCAAGGACGAGCTCATAAGCGACATCCTCCTGTGGAAGCCAACACATGGACATTCAGGTGTGGGGCGCCCGGCAAGGACCTACATTGACCAGCTATGCGAGGATGCTGGTTGCTCCGCAGAGGACCTCCCAGGTGCAATGAATGATAGGGAAGTTTGGCGAGAGATTGTCATGGATATCCGTGCTGCAAGCGCGACGTGATGATGATGATGATGATGATGATGATTGTATATGATCTGTGCAAACATTCTCTTGTTTTTGTTTAAGTTTGATGTGAGAAGATACAACGAAAAATGGACATTTACAATGAGAAATAAACAAATAAATAAATAATCTATGTTATTGTTTGCAGCTGGTGTCAAATGTTTATTGAAAGTCATATACAATGTTCTTTTTTGAAAATGTCTATAACAGGCGGTTAATGTTCGTTAGAAAGATTGATAAGATTTACATTTTCACGACAGTTTGTTAAACTGTTTTAAAACCGTTTTCGATATGTTATCTCTATCGATTTTGTGTTTCCTTATGGAGTTCAACAAATCATATCATATAAACAGCTTGTTTATAATATTTCTAAAGAGTGTAATGAAAAAGAGAAGCCTGAATAAATTTAATACTAAGCTTTATTCTACTTACACTTGATATCATAATCTCCTTTCCTATATACTAGACGAACGTCGTCTAGTCCATTCTTCACAAAGGGGTGAATCAAGTACTTTTGATACTAAAAAGAGATTAAGAATGAGAGGCAATTATGATAGGTATTTAAAGTATTTTTGTTTTAGCTATTTTCTTTTGTAAGTACTTTTAACGCTGTATATGTATTTTATATTTTAGACGTTAATTTATAGATATCTTATTATAATACTCACTCGGGCAATCGCAATTTTTAAAAAAAAGTTATATTTGCGTGTAATTGTGTTTATATATATATATATTATATATATATATATATATATATATATATATATATATATATAAGATTTTTGGATGTTTGTTTTTTTATAAGTATATATTATTTATTGAATAAAGTATATATTATCATTTATATGTTTTGCTTGAAGGAAATTACAACGCATGTATCGCATAAAATTCGATACTTATAGAAAATAATCCTGACAAGTGTATCCCGGCAAATGATCGTTCAGTGTGTGTAGAACATCGACTGTTTCGACTTCATTAAGTCTCATCAGCGATGTATATTAACGATTTCCCTCCGACAGAAATCGAAACTGGGACCTCAGCAGGCATAGTCAGGGACCATATTGCCTCGGCCACGGTACACACCGTACGATGTTCTACACACCGAACAATCCTTTGCCGGGATTCACTTGTCAGGATTAATTTCTATAAGTATCGAATTTTATGCGATACATGCGTTGTAATTGCCTTCAAGCAAAAAATATGAATAATAATATAACACACACACACACACACACACACACACACACACACACACACACACACACATATATATATATATATATATATATATATATATATATATATATTGTCTTCTTGTTTGTCTTTTCAATTAAATATTTATTGACTGTGTTTTCATTGTTTTTGATATTTTTTATTGTAAATTGTTAGTGGTAATGGCATAAGCTCCCTCGTTTTCCAGCTGATAGCGACAATAGATCATTCTGTCTACTTTATTTAAATGTTATATATTGATCATTTTTATATCTTATAGCTTTATCTAGCTGGGCCTGTGGATATACCAAAGTATGATATGTCTACTTAAGAGCTATTGTCAAATATCTCAGCATGTAAAAAGTATAATAATCTTGAATTAACTCTTACTCTTTTTTCTTTTTCATTCTTTTCCTCTTTTTATTATGTTCGATTAAAACAGATTAGCGTTATCGCTTCCGTACGTTCACACCTCTCCCAATAGTTTCCCTACTCTTCCTTTCTTTTTTATCATCATTTTTCTGTATTGCATGTTATTTTCCTTCTGTTTCTGTTCTTATAATAAACACGGAATGGTCCATTATTTAGCTGAGGTTACGACACTTATAACAAATAAGAATTCAGTGGATAATTGATACTAGATAATCAGGATTTACATTTTTACATTTCATCTTGGACGATTTGGACAGTTTGAATTCTAACCAGAAGGTGCCGCAAGATGATAACGGTCGTACAATTAAGGAACAAAAGTATTATCATAATGTATGGAAAATACAAATATATATATTCTGAGATATGCAACAATGAGATTAATTTACACGTCAGTAGTATAAGAAAATATCAAAGCCTCGAGACGTATTTTTAAGCTCATATTACTGTTGTAGAGGAGTGAACACAGCTACAAGATGGATTGAGCCAGAAGCATTTAAGAGTCGACGCAGCAGTGACTGAGGTCGGAATTTATTCGAACGAAATTACTGCGTCAACTCCAAACCATTTGAACCTCCTTATTTGTACGTTTGTCTTGTGATTTTTACTACTTCTTTGTTCTATGTTAAGTGTTGAATAAATACATATTCACACCTCCTGTATTCTCTGTGTATTCTTTTTGCCACCTCAAAGATACAACAATTACACAGGAGGGTACTCTGCTATGGCTATCTAAAGAATAGGTAAAATTGTGTCGTGCGTGCCCATAACGCGTCATAGATGATAATGGTCGTACAAAGACGTGTATCAATATATATATTTTGTAAATTCGAAGCGATTTTATAATCGATTTTTCAGTTAATTTTACATGATCAAAGTAATTTTTGACAGAAAAAAAAAAAAAAAAAAAAAAAAAGAATTAATAATAATCAAAACCTAATATAATTACGCAAATGTAATTTTTTACGACGGAATTTATGCAATTTAATAGCAATTAAAACCATAATTAGAAGTTCTTTTTTAAATTACTGCAAAAAAAGTCTAAAAAGTAAACGATCAATTCTTAATTAAAACCAATAGGAAAACGACCCAACTCATGAATGCATACATGTGGGTGGGGGGCGCTGTGTGTGTATTTGTAGGCACAAGATGAAAATCGGCATTTACCCAACCCGTAGTGATGTAGGATCTGACACACAGTTGCATGTATGGACCAATCGGCGACGTTCAAACTCGCTGTTTAGTTGTAAAGGATCTGCGTAACTAGCATGCTATTATACCACGATGTGACGTCCTATTTCTCAAATATCTTCGCTACGGATAGGATGTGACGCAAGGTCACAAGTAACGGCCATTCAGCTAGGTTCGAACTAACTATGCCCTTATGGCAAGCCACCAACCTTTTTATCACATCCAACACTCCACTTTGGTCCTTAGGCTAGACCCGCGGTCGTAGAGCCCTTCAGATCGATCGCCTAGTCCTGTCAAGCCCTAGTACCTATATGATTGTCCTGATCCTATTGCCCTTATGACAAGCCCCCAACCCTTTTAACACATGCAACACTCCACTGATCCTTATTTAGGCTAGACAGGCGATCGTAGAGCCCTTCCGATCAATCGGCTAGTCCTGTCAAGCCCTAGTACCTATATGATTGTCCTGACCCTATTGCCCTTATGGCAAGCCCCCGACCTTTTTATCACATGCAACACTCCAATTTGGTCCTTATTTAATGGATCTGTGATACTAGTTTTCTGACTACTGCACCACAATGGGGCGTCCTCTCTATCAAATCCGTTCACCACGGATAGGTGACACCCAGTCGCAAGTATGAGACATCCAGCGAGAATCGAACTCTCTATTCAGTTTTAATGCATATGCGAGAGAAGCTGGCTATTACACCACGATGGAACGTCCTATTTGCTCAAACCATTTACTACATATAGAATGTGACAGAAAGTGGCAAGTATGGGGCTTCCAGTGGGAATCGAACTCGTTATTCAGTAGTAATGAATCTGCGGAAGAAGCTGGCTATTACGACACGATGGAACGTCCTATTTGCCCAAACAATTTACTACAGATAGAATGTGACACAAAGTCACAAGGATGGGGCTTCCAGCGAGAATCGAACTCGCAGACTATTAAGCTCTTTAAAGGCATGTTTCAATTTCATCTCTCCAAGATATGGTAGAACAGACCGAGTTCTGCGGCCTTGTAAAACAACAGGTCCAAGAAAGAAATATTTGAAATGAAACCAGCTGTACTCCACTGTAAATGTGACCTTATATTCCATCCTGCCCATGACCAATAGGTTTGGGTAAATACACATATACAAATGATGGAGCAAATTTGTTTCTTTAACTTGCTAAGGAAAACAGTCTAGGAGAAGAAAAAAAACACTTAATTAAAACCAGTTTGACTTTTTTGAATAATTACCTTCTGTCACCTGCTGCCAGTGTTGGAGGCATTGGGTTAATACTCTCATATATAAAACGGAAAATACTGGGTTATTTAGTTTGGCTAAAAAAAAACAGTCTAGGAAAAGGAAAACTTTGAATCTAAACTAACTTTTATGAGAAATACTAATTTTTCAATATTTCCTCGAACAGGAAACTCTGTCGATGCATATTTAAAAAAAAAACTACGTCTATTAACCAATAGATTTTTTTTGTTAATAAGTAAGTAAGTAAGTAAGTAAAGTCGTCGGGGCGGCCTAATGTCGGTATCAGCCAATCAGCGAGCGAGTCTATCCCATTTTCACTAGCGCTAAACAAGGAGATTGATTTTGCGTCTGATGTGGGGCGCCACACCTACCATCAGCTCCTTACTTTACTGCACAGATCCCTGTGCTACTCATACGCTGAGTTGGCGAGGGTTGGTATCGAACTAGGAACATTGTGGTTTCTAGCCGAACGTTCTACCAACTGAGCTAGCCCGGCCCTAAAAGAGTAAAATATTCTTGGAAGAAATTGCCTAGTTAGATAAAAAAAAAAAAAAGAATCTGCATATAAAATCTTAAGATTAATTGGATGATTTCAGAAAAAATAAGAATAGCGATTTAAGTGGGCATTTTTGAAAACTAGCGAATGAATCACTCAACAGAATTTGATGTATGTATAATCATCATCCTCAGTATGTCGCGCAAGTAGCACGGATTCCCATGTCAATCTTTCGCCGACCTTCCCTATCACTCAGTTCCTGGGAGGTCTTCTGCGCAGCAACCAGCATCTTCGCATAGTTGGTCACTGTAGGTCCTTGCTGGGAGGCCCACGTTAGCATGTCCATGTGTTAGCTTCCACAGTAGAACCTCGCTTATGAGCTCGTCCTTGCTTCTCGAACAGTGTCCTTCATGCCTAGTCCGTCTCACTCGGATGGTTTGTGAGATGGGAGGCAGTTGGCCGGACAGCTGCTTCCATGGTGTGTGCTGGTTCCCCGACTTGTTCAAGATTGTACGCAGTATTCTTGTGCAGCTTCCATCTAGCTTATTCTCAAGACGCTTCGTTAGGGTCCAAGTGGTGCAGCCATACAGCAGTACCGATATAACAACATCCTGGAAGAATTGACGCTTTAACTTGTCAGTGAGACCGGATTTCCATATGACTGATAATTATTTTGTGGCCGACCATGCCTTTCTTATTCGTGTATTAACATCACTTTCTGTGGATGAGATATTACTACCGAGGTATGTGAATTGTTCTACTGCCTTAAGAGGCTTACCGTCGAGTGTGGAGATGTCTCCTTTCTTTTTGAAACTCATAAACTTAGTTGTATCAAAGTTCACATAGTGGCCGATATTCTTTGCTGCCTCCTCCAAGCTATGTAGTAGTGATTCAGCCTGGGCGGTGTATCTGCAAGAAGTGCAGGTCATCAGCGTAGTCAGCATCTATGACTGTTTGTGCGGGATATCGCCTGCTTCGTGCCTTTCTTAGTGTGAAACCTTTTTCTTTTATGGTATCTAATAATGTTCGGAGTACATAGTCTAGGCATATTATAAATGGTGCTAATTTATCTACTTGTAGGACTCCAGCGGCAATGTCAAAGAAATCTTTAGCTTTGATCTAGAGGTATTTTTTCTACCACCAATTTCATTTACTGTTTGACATGCTAATCGTGACTGTCTGTCTTCTACCGATAGTCCGATATTATTTATATGGACTTGGATGTATTCTATTTGTTCTTTTTTGTATATTTTGGTTAGTTCTATCTGGGCTTTCTTATGATTGTGTAAATTGGTGTTAGTTGGGTTTGTTTTATTACATTGAGCTGCTTTTTTGATATCGTTTCTCTTTTCTCTAACTGCTTCTGTCTCCCAGGGAGCAGAGTGTTTGGCTCTTAGTTTGGTTGGTACGCACTCAGTTGCTGCTTATAGGTGGGCACTGACAAAGTTTTCGTATTTCTCATTTGAAGTGAACTTTTGGAGGATATCGAATATATTTCTTACTGCTACAGCGTAGCGATTGCATATTTCGCTGTTGGCAAGTGTCGACCATTCATATCATACAGATTTACTGGGTTGCTTTATGTTTCTACGTAGGTTTCGTCGTTTTTTTGCTGTGACAATTCTGTGGTCGGAGGAGTATGCTTCGCAGTTCATTGCACTATTTATCCATTTTGTATTTATCAGGATATAGTCGAATTGGGCTTTTGTATTGTTTGGGTATGTGTAGGTCCATAGTTTGCCTTTTCTTTTTTGGTATTTTGTATTTAAGCATACAAGCCTGTTCTCAAGAGAGAACTCTGCTAGGAATTCGTCGTTTCTATTTGGGATGTTATGCAGGCAGTATCTGTTGTTCTCGTTTTTGCCTATCTGCGCATTCATGTCACCCCCAATGACCAGGACATTGAGTTTGGGAATCTGCCTGAATAGGGAGGGTAATTCATTATAGAACTTTGCGATGTCCGTTTCTTCGTTGACATTAATGGTGCTATAGAATGAGACTACTGTCATGCAGGGATTCCCATTAAACGTAGCGCATATAATTCTTTGTAGGATTCATTCTACACTATTTAGTGGTCTAATAGCTCGGGAGCTGAGGAGCATTCCTACACCTCCTATGGTGGCATTTATGGAGTTTTTCTACGCAGATGCCGACACAAATGTCCATCCATTACCTGTTTCGTGATATTTTATTTCTAATTCACTATGATCAAATCTATGCTCTTGTACGCAGATTATATCTATATTTATCCACTGCAGATGCCGTTAACTCAGGTAGTTGATTTATCGTTTTTAGCGTTCTGACAATAAATGTTGCTAAGTTTGAGGCTTGTTTACATCTTAGTAGGTATGTTTTACTCCTGGGTTCTGTGGTTGTCTTTTTTGACATTGTGGTCAGAGTTGCGATGCTGGTAGTCTTGTCTGTCTGTGTGTAATGTTGTCGGGGCGCTGTAGCCAGTTTTTCGACACGGGCCACCGCTCGAACCCGCGGACACACACCTGGATCAGTGAGACGGGCGATGCTGTATGATTTTATATTTTTGTGTGCTGTCAAAGATATTGCTGGCTCGATGTCATCGATACCTTTCGGTGGCTGTTTTGTTAACTCATCAATAGACGCCAGACTTAGGGATGAGGATGTTGAATTATTATGATATAAGGCATGGGGCAAATGGTCACTCCTAAATATAGACTCGTTGACTACCACGTGACCTGGGGTGGATTTCTATTGTCCAATCACTGGCACTGCTGCTGCTGCTTCTGCTGTATTAATAGAGGCAACATTCTGAGCTTATTTCATTGACATTTGGATTCTCTTGGACGTAGGACTTACAAAGAACACCGGATTCTTATTGGCTTGCTTACTTACTTATTACATCTGGAACCTAGGATGCCGACCAGATACTTAACAGAGGAGCAGTAGTTTCCTGACTTAACTTTGATCCTGGCCATTGGCTCGCTTTGGGATCATCCGCCCAGCATCTTGTGAGATACACCGTTGGCCCATTTTGGGTTCGAACGACGTGTCTTACATCTACCACGCTGCTACCCATGGTTTCAGGTGATAAGTGACCGTATGGCATGTAGGTTGCTCTCCCTTGAACTGTTGAGAGAGAGAGAGAGAGAGAGAGAGACAGAGAGAGAGAGAGAGAGAGAGAGAGAGAGAGAGAGAGAGAGAGAGAGAGAGAGAGAGAGAGAGGCACAACTTCGACATCCAAGTTTTAACTGTGTTAAAGTCCACAAGTCTCCCTCTTATTTAGGTATTACGGGAAGCTTCCAGTTAGAATCGAACTCGCAGACTATTAAGCTTTGTAAAGACATGTTTCTATCTCGTCTCCCCAAGATATGGTAGAACAGATTTCTGCAGACTTGTAGAAACAACAGGTCCAAGAAGGAAATATTTGAAATGAAACCAGCTGTACTCCACTGTAAATGTGACCTTATATTCCATCCTGCCCATGGCCGATACGTTTGGGCAAATACACATATACAAATGATGGAGCAAATTTGTTTCTTTAACTTGCTAAGGAAACTAGTCTAGGAGAAGAAAAAAAACCCAAATAAACCAGTTTGACTTTTTTGAATAATTACTTTCTGTCACCTCCTGCCTGCCTCTTTTTTCATTTGAAAGTTAAACAAGCACAATTTCTTTCATGACTATTCACCTAAGATTCTGCTTGCTTTTTAATTAATTAATTACGCATTTTCTTTTAAAAGAGACATAAATGATCAACATTATTATTGATTAGTGTTGGATTTTTTGTAATATAAGGCGTGTGCCAGATGGCCACTTGTAAATATAGACTCGTTGACTACCACGTGACCATCGAAGGCAACCTATTATCCAATCACTGGCAGTGCTGCTGTTGCTGTTGGTGTATTTATAATGCCTGATTCTAATCTTAACTCATTCACACTCGGACCATCTAAGATGTCGCGCCTAAAGGACACTATCCCACAAGGTCGTATTGGTTTACTCACTTATTTACTTTAAGTTCTTTTACAACTGGAACCAAGGATGGCGGCCAGTTACTCAACAATTAGTTACCAAGATTATAAAGCAAACTCAAAAATATATCATTTTGAAGTCAAAGACACTATATATATATATGTGTGTATATCATATATATATATCTGTATGTATGTATATCATTCATATATATATATATATATATATATATATATATATATATATATATTATATATATCATATATCATATATATATCAGATATCATACATCATATATATATGTATGTATATAATTGTGAAGTCAAAGACACTAATATATATCTATATGTATGTATATATATATATATATATATATATAATATATATATAATATCAATCATATATATATATATATATATATCATATATCATATATATATGTATGTATATCAGTGTGACGTCAAAGACACTATATGTATATATATGTATGTATCATATATATATATCTATATATTATATATACTTATATGTATGTATATTATTGTGAAGTCAAAAACACTATATATATCTATATGTATATATCATATATATATCTTTATATGTATGTATATAATATATATATCTATATGTATGTATATTATTGTGAAGTCAAAAACACTATATATATATATATCTATATGTATGTATCATATATATATCTTTATATGTATGTATATAATATATATATCTATATGTTTGTATATTATTGTGAAGTCAAAAACACTATATATATCTATATGTATGTATAAATAATGTATTAGTATTGTATATGTTCAGTGCAAAGATTCTCGGGATTTAGTTTAAGTTTGATGTGAGAGGATACACAGAAAGAAATACAATACATAAATAAATAAATACTCTATGATATTGTTTGCAGCTGGTGTCCATTTTTGAAAATGTCTTTAACAGAATGTTAATGTTCGTTAGAAAGATTGATACGAATTGCATTTTCACGACTGATTGTTAAACTGTTTTAAAACCGTTTTCGATATGTTTCCTTATGGAGTTCAACAAATTAGATCATATAAACAGCTTGTTTATAATATTTCTAATGAGTGTAATGAAAAAGAGAAGCCTGGATAAATTTAATACTAAACTTTATTCTACTTACACCTGATATCATCATCTTCTTTCCTATATACTAGACGAACGTCGTCTAGTCCATTCTTCACAAAGGGGTGAATCAAGTACGTTTGATACTAAAAAGATATTAAGAATGAGAGGCTATTATGATAGGTATTTAAAGTATTTTTCTTTTAGCTATTATTTTTTATATCTTATAGCTTTATTATACAATACTAGCTGGACCTGTGGATATACCAAAGTATCATATGTCTACTTAAGAGCTATAGTCAAATATTTCAGCATGTAAAAAGTGTAATAATCTTGAATTAACTTACTTTTTATTCTTTTTCATTCTTTTCATCTTTTTATTATGTTCGATTGAAACAGATTAGCGTTATAGCTTTCGTACGTCCACACCTCTCCCAATCTTTTTCCTACTCTTCCGTTCTTTTTTATTATCATTTTTCTGTATTGCATGTTATTTTCCTTCTGTTTCTGTTCTTATAATAAACACGGAATGGTCCATTATTTATGGATTGTGTGTTTCCTGACGGAACCAACAGAGTAGATCATATAAACAGATTCTTTGTAATACCTTTTAAAAAGTGTAAGTAAAAAGAGAACCCTGAATAAATTTAATACTAAGCTTTATTCTACTTACACTTGATATCATAAACTACTTTCCTATATACTAGACGAACGTCGTTTAGTCTTAACATACTAAAAAGAGATTAAGAATGAGATGCAATTATGATAGGTATCTAAAGTATTTTTGTTTTACCTATTTCCTCTGTAAGTACTTTCAACGCTGCATATGTATTTTATATTTTACACGTTAATTTGAAGATATCTTAAAGTGGTTATAATAGTTATACGGACAATCGCAATATATATATATATATATATATATATATATATATATATATATGCCGTTTCGACACAAAGGGTTCGAGTCACACGCTGGGCGGTCCTCGTATCTATAGCTCTGCTGAAGAGACCTAATAGGTCGAAATATATATTCCGATATTGATTTTTCTCGATTTGTTTAGCCTTACATTTAAGTAGTTAAATCCCGCCTAATTAACCATAAATGAATTAACTTTCAAAAAAATTAGGTCTGACTAAAATTAAAAGCACATATTCTCCCAAATACACTGTCGGCTGAAAATAGCTAAAAGTTGTTTACGTATATATATATATATATATGAATTTAACATTTTTAGAAAAACAAATGATGTTTTCTAAAAATCTTAAATTCATACTGTCGGATTAACTTCCATTTACATCATATATATATATATTATATATATATATATATATATAGTCATCCACAGACACGTGTTTCGATTTATCAAGTCTCTTCAGTGTGGCTAGACATTTGTAAGCTACCTACAGCCGTGATTGAAATTCGATCACCTACAGAATGCGCAGGGGATTTTAACTGTTTTAATACACACATCGCTTTGTATGTAAAGGCCGTCATAGAGTGCTCCATCCTTTATATAGGAGAGCGTTGCGTTTACGCTTTAGTTGGCGGTCATCAGCGAAAATCCCCCTCGGAGTGCTCAACCGTAGGGGAATGGGGAGCATATATATAGTCATCCACACATATATATATATATATATATATTATATATATATATATATATATATATATATGTGGGGGGGTATATATTTTTAAAAAATAGCTTAGAAGAAAAAATGATACAAAATCTTTCGAAGTTTGTCTATTCAATGAAACAGGTATTGACTGTGTTTTTAACTCCTTTCAAAATTTTCGCTCATTGTTTCCAGGGTTTTCAATATTTTTTATTGTAAATTGTTAATGTAATTATTTTCTTGGAAGAGTGGGATAAAAGTTTGTTCCCAATTCCCTTCGCAATTTCCATTGATTCTGTTACATATTAATTGGATCTCTATTACTTTCTAAGGTAGTATAGAAATCCTTATGGCGATCAGTACAGCTGATGGCCTTGAGAGTGAGTGACAATGCTTGACCTCACTCTCACCTTGCGTTCTGGGATGATCGTGAGAATCGGAAGTGATAGAAAGCCCCTTCCGGTTTAAGGAGTAAGTCAGTTGCAGAAGTTAGTTGCAGTCGTTAGTTGCAGTTAGTCAGTTGAGAGTTAGGACTGAAGCTAGCAAGATGTGACTCTCAGCGCGCAGTTGTCTGGGCCTGGGGATCCGGAATAAAATAACATCAAAGGTAAATCGAAGTCTTGTTGTTATTACTAAAAGCTAACAATGACACAAGGCTTCTGATAAGAAATGGTCCCCAGCAGAACCAGACACGGAATCCCCATACAAGAAGACCAGACGAGACCTGTAGAAGATATACAAGACCATTAGAAGATAGAAGACCAGAGTATGACGTATAGATACTTAGTGCCGTCACAGAAAAGGCACTACGTAACAATTCTACCGCTGTCTGCTATGTATGTTTTTATTGGTATAACATTATCTACGTATTTAATTTTAGTATTTTAAAGCTAGTTATGCTTTTTGTGAAGTGGGGTCAGGTTAAACTAAAGATAAAGCTCGAGAAGGTATTACATTTTAAAATGATAAACACGTTTTTATTGATTTCATTTTTTCGTTATAACGTTTGGTAATAATTGTAGTTTAGCGGTTACGTTAAGTTTCTTGTAACGAAAAACCGGTTATTTCCTATAAGTATGATTGATAAATTATTTATTTATTTTCCCATTAAATTAACCCTAAACCCTAATCCTAACCCTAACCCTAAACCCTAACCCTAACTTCTTTTTTCCTAGTAGATCAATAAATAAATAAATAATTTATCAGTCAATAGCTGGTAAATAAATAAATTTATTTTATTTTTTGAAGGCTATTGCAATCCGAAAGTAATAGACCATGGACTATTACTTTGTATTGCAATAGCCTTCAAAAAATAATATAAATAATTAAATCAAATGTGATATATATATATATATATATATATATATATATATATATATATATATATATATATATATATTTAAATAAATAACAAAAGACTTAGAGATCTTGCATTATAGACTATTTCAGGGAGCTTAGACAAAAAATGTCTAATTCTCCAACTCATCAGATGCAAATGATGAATTCTTTATTTTTAAGGCATTTGAAAACGATTTTTCCCCCTTCCTTTTAAAATTGTCCTGTCCCCTGCTCAGCTGTAGAGTAATAAAAATAGGAATAAAAATACAAATAATAATAAACAATAAATAAAACCAAAGATATCTGACCGCTTGTCAGTAATTTGTTAGGAGTTACTGTTAAATCAATTAATTCAGAATTCAGGGCCACCCCTGTTCACTTATTTAGTAGTTTATGTTTAACTTAATTTATTTTCTTTTCTTTCCATATCGCTTCAAATGTACACAACCCTACATACCTATACAAACTTAGACATATACATGCATATACATACACACACATACATACACACACACATACACACATACACACACGTACACATATATATACATATATATACACATACACACATATACACATATATATACATACATATATATATACATATACACACATATACATACACCTATACACACATACACACACCCACATATACATACATATATACAAATACACATATACACACATACATCTATGAAGATCCGAGATAGTCTGTTTTCTGTAAATTATCATTTAGCTAGTTCAAATTATGTATTATTTCCTCTTTATTTGGAGGGTGGACCTGCATAAGTTATATTGCATTATGTTAAATTTAAACATGCAAATACACATACACACACATATACATGTATACATAGATCCACACATACATACGCATATATACATGTAAACAAATATATCCTGAAAATTTAAATATTATTAGTCATTATACCACTCAATTTTTTTGGGCTACTACCTCCATGCATATATATATCCGTATCCCCCCCCCCCACACACACTATATATATATATATATATATATATATATATATATATGGGAAAATTCCTTTTAAATGCCTAAGTCCATATAGAACGTAGATAAGCATCTAGGGTCACAAAGTCAAAATGCATTCTTTTTTCCTGGGGATATATATGATTTTTTTAATCATGAAATTTAAAATCTTTTGGGGATTTTGCGATGCACTGCTATGAAGATTTCTTTTCACGATTTTCGTGAAAAAATTATCAAGATTAATCCTGTTATCGCGTTATTTGCGATAAAGTTAAAAAAGTACGGGAAATGAGTTTTTAAAAGTGTGAATTGACGGTAAAGATTTCCTGTTCACACACAACAGGAAAAGGTTTGCTTGAAAAAAAAAAAAAAAGGGGGGGATTCCAAAAAAAATTCGGAGAGAAATCTGGTATCTCATTTTGAATGAAACGGAGTCCCCCTAAGGCGGGAGATGCACATTAGGGTAGGTCGATTTTTCACTTTTTAAAAATATCAAATTGTCTATCTATGCGAAAGTTGTGTGTTAGTATACTGAATACTGTTACCAAAAATTAAATCTTTTATTTGTACCATTGTTTGAGAATGTAGCATCAAAGATCGTCTGCAAAAATTTCTAGGCCAAATGTTGTAAAAACAAAGATTTTTTTGTGAATTTTAGCAAACGATCACCATTAATATGTCATCACTCATTTCAAATTCAATCCGCAACGCTACAAATTGAATACAAATAAAATAAAGAAAGAAAAATAAAGAAAAAAAAATGGCATTGAAGGATTTAAACATTTTAAATTCTTTCTTTGATATCGGCTTCTCTCTCTCTCTCTCTCTCTCTCTCTCTCTCTCTCCCTTTCTCTCTCTCTCGCTCTCTCTATCTATCTATCTATCTATCTCTGATATAAACCGAAACGTTTAAGCGTCGACATCAACATCAAAATAAATACATTTTTATGGAACACTTTGTTTTTCTACGAGCTATTACATATAGTTCAATATGTAATAAATATAATCTTAAGCGAAAATCTTTGTCTTTTTTACTTTTCTCTTATTTTTCCCTTAATTGTCTCACTATTTCTCTCTCTCACACTCTGTCTCTGTCTCTCTCTCTGCCTCTCTCTATTTAACATAAACCAAAACGTTTAAGCGTCGACATTAACATAAAAATCTATTCATTTTTTAGGGAACACTTTGTTTTTCTAAGAGCTATTACATATAGTTCAATATGTAATAAATATAATCTCAGGCGAAATTCTTTCTGTCTTTTACTCCTTTCTCTTATTTTTCCTTTAATTTTCTCACTTTCTCTCTCTTTCTCTCTCTTTCTCTCTCTTTCTCTCTCTCTCTTTCTCACTCAGTCTCTCTCTATTTAACATAAACCGAAATGTCTAAGCGTCGACATTAACATCAAAATCTATTCATCTTTTAGGGAACACTTTGTTTTTCTAAGAGCTATTACATATAGTTCAATATGTAATAAATATAATCTCAGGCGAAATTCTTTCTGTCTTTTACTCCTTTCTCTTATTTTCTCTCTTATTTTCTCACTCTCTCTCTTTCTCTCTCTTTCTCTCTCTCTCACTCTGTCTCTCTG
The DNA here is from genome assembly GCA_023376005.1 of Doryteuthis pealeii. Lineage (NCBI taxonomy): Eukaryota > Metazoa > Mollusca > Cephalopoda > Myopsida > Loliginidae > Doryteuthis > Doryteuthis pealeii. The sequence goes on along the minus strand of CM042153.1, from coordinate 14,953,666 downwards.
TCTTTCTCTCTCTCTCTCTCTCTCTCTGTCTCTCTCTATTTAACATACACTGAAACGTTTAAGCGTCGAGATTAACATCAAAATCTATACATTTCTTATGGAACACTTTGTTTTCTAAGAGCTATTACATTTAGTACAATATGTAATAAGTATAATCTCTGGCGAAATTCTTTTTGTCTTTTTCTCCTTTCTCTTATTTTTCCTCTTATTTTGTCTCCCCCCACTCTCTCTCTATCAGACCCCTCATAAAGGGTTTCAGAAGTGTGTCTGTAATTACGGATATAATTATTGCTTTCTTAGTTCCCTTTCCAGGGTCCAGATTGTTAACCATCCTTTCGTGCTGTCTCTAATTTTCACCTGGTTGCCTGCAATAAAAGGCGATATCCATTCCCTTATAAAAGGTTTTCGTGTCTTTGTTTTCAATGACGGTATTTGGTCCTCTAAGCTGAATGGAGAGGTCTGTTTGCAATTCAAAGACTCAAAGAAACTTAATATTTCTCTTCTCCAGGGCAGTGGCATCCTGTTTGAACGTACGCCATCAGTCGGCCTAATCAAATGAAGTCATTTGCACAAGTTGATAATTCAAAGTGACTCTCCTTAATATCCCAACTCTATGTGTTATGTTCGAGATGATTAAGTAATACCGTTATCTGGAGACTTTCTCTTCTTCCATAGAATTCTAATTCTTCCAGGATCTTTGCAAGGCACTCCCCGACTCTTTCAAGTACAGCTTAATAAAAATAACTAGCGGGGACCGGGGATATACCACGGTATGCTAATTTGACTATTACAAAGTTTGATATGTTTACTTAAGAGCTAGCTATTGAGAGTTAAAAAAATATGAAAATGAATCCGACAATATATATAGAAATTAGAAAAACTAAGTCTTCCAAAAAGTGAATTCCTTTTGATGTTTAAACGTTTCGGTTTATGTTAAACCTTCATCAGGACAATATAATAGAAAAGGAAAGATTTGATATGTTTACTTAAAAGCTATTAGGAGTAAAATATGAAAATGAATCCGACATTATATATATAAATTAGAAAAACTAAGTCTTCCAAAAAGTGAATTCATTTTGATGTTTAAACGTTTCGGTTTATTTTAAACCTTCATCAGGACAATATAATAGAAAAGGAAAATAATTTTTTGTTCAAACGATCATGGGTGTTTTAGATGACTTCAGTTGGAAATGTTTATGGAGGATAAGGCTTTTTCTCCAAACACATTTCCATCTCAGTGTGCCAGAGAATTTTATGCGTTTCATTCTGAAGAACAAATTCTGGTTTATGTATATACCATTTTGTGGTATGGTCAAAGTTTCTTGCACAATTCCCAGTGGATCACTTATCCAACCCAGCCATGCTCAGCCATGCCCAGCCTTGTATTTTCGTTGTGCTAGTTTGCTACATTTGCTTAATACTTATAATAATTGGCAAACTTTAGATATTCTATCAATACCAGAAGCTCAGATCATTTGAAAAGAATTACTTAAGTACTTTAGGATTAGATCTGAAGAACCAACATATTTTCAGAAGACTATCTGATTGATTGAGGGGTATGGAAGAATATAAAACTTGGCTGAATAATATCTTACTTGGTCGAGGGTGAGGCTGAAATAAAATTCCACAGCTGTAGGGAGTGTTTGTTGATCAACATAGTGTGCCAATGAACAAGCAGAATTATAATATACAATATTTTACATGTCATTTAAGTTTAATTTTATTCATGTTTGCGCCCAGCATAAAAACAAAACAAACTAGTTTTTATAAATCGAAAATGATTTTTAATAGAAATACATTTTTCTAATATAATTCTCTTTCAAGTTGTAGAAAAGAAGTTTTTTTCCCATCTATTTGACTTCTTAATCCGATGTAGTTTTTATGTCTTCAAGGGACTTAAAAATTAAATTGTTTATGAAGTCATAACTAGAGAAAATAATCATTTAGTCACTGTTTGAATTAATGATTTTGTTATAATATATATATATATACATATATATATATATATATATATATATATATAATATATATATATATATATATATTATATATGTGTGTGTGTGGTGTGTGTGTGTGTGTGATGTAATTAGCTATGGGATAAGCAGGTGTCTCAAAGCCTGAAGGAAATGTTTCCGGGTTAAATGGATAAGCAGGTGTCTTAGAGTTTGAAGGAAAGATGATATCCGAGGATAGGTTAAAACATGATAATGAGAAAACAGAATTTTGATTGGAGAGATTATTAATTTCCCATTACTGGCTAGAAATAAACAAAAACGAAATCCTATATTTATTAAACAATTTCGCCAAAATATCAGAATTGATAGTGGCTGGGAGGAATGGATCTCTTTTGATCTTAGAATACAGATGTCTTAGGAGTGACAATGATATTTATACTAGATAAACGTGTGGAAATTTCGGTTATGTTCGAGAATGTTCCGAACGGAAAAAGATTTACATATCTGCCTGAGAACCAGACAGTGAGTTGGGGTTTGGCACTTGCACGGAACGGACCAGAGTGAGAATTTTGGACTTGGGACTAATTAAGTTAATGAGAGCCAAAGACAGTTAGATAGGTTAAGTCGGAATTAACGAAGAATAGCAAGAAAACTTAAGTAAGATATCGATGAGATTTTTCTCTCTTTCTTGAATCCCTGCCTAAGACAATAATTTTTATAAAAAAAGAAAATAAATCTGTGTCTACAAACTTCGTCCCTCAGCAAAGACTTTGTGAATGAAATGAAACGTAACGGTCCAGCTGTTGGTAGTAAACAAATAGTAAGCAGTCTCACCCAAACCGAAGAACCAAAGGAAAACAATCTGTTGACTTAAGTTAATTGACCATGACGACGACGCGTGTCCACTGACCTCTTCTTCTCTGACTATAATCACATCACGGGAGATAGTAGTACTAGTCGCTGTTTTCTGCCCACTGACATTAACGTTCCCACAACCGGAGGAAGAAAGGCCCCAACACGGCTGCTATGAATTTGTGTCTGTAAACAAACACCAATCGACGCGTCCCTTACTGAAAGTCGGCATTGTCGGAAACGTCTTCTTAGCGCAGTGGCCAGTGCACTTGTAGAGACCACGTTACATATATACTAGCAAATGTAAGCACCCTACGGGTGCACGTTTTTAAGTTTTAATGTAATAAAATATTATTTTAAATTAGAAAGGCTAATGAAACTAAATAAGAATGCAGATAATAAGATTTGAATAATAGGGGGGTATAATCTAAAAATAAAACTTACTCTTCCATCACTCTCACCATTCATTGCTAAATTTTCCTGATTTAACAATTTAGTTAAAATATAAAATAAAAAAAATAAAAAAATTACAGTTATTTCTTCTTGTTAATGGATTTCTTTTGAGATTTACTGAAGAGATTTTTGCTCATATTCATTAAGATAAAACAAAACAATTAAAAATCAATAATACCAAGCAAATACTTATTAAAATCAAATTTTTAATATCAATATGTAAATTAGCCTTCCCGTTCACACTGTAAACCGCTATTTTGTTGTATATATGAATACAATTGCATGTTAATAGTGTGTACACTTGGTCAACAGTATTAATAACTTGTAACAATTTTATTAATAATTGAGGCTTAAAAAACCTAAAATCATGGAGAATGTAACGTAAATAACTGAGGGAAGTGTAACTCGAGTAGTAATATAGTTTCAGTTACAGACAGAAAAAACACAATTTCCATTATAATAAGATATATATATATATATATATATATATATATATATATATTTATATATATATATAAATGAATACAATATGTGTTATTTATCTTGAGATTTGCCCTTAAAATGCCTTAAATATGATGACAAACACCTTACAATCAGCGTCAACAACACACAAAATTATATAGCCTATGTATCTTAATGAATGAGTAGCACAGGGATCTGTGCGATAAAATGAGGAGTTGATGGTAGGTGTGGTACTCCATCTCACAAGCAAAAACAATCTCCTTGGTCTAGCGCTGGTGAAAAGGGGATAGACTCCGCCACTGTCTGGCTGATATCGTCTTTAGGCCACCCCGACGACTATACTTTTACTTTATGAAGAATAATAAATAAAATTAATGAAGACAGCGGCGCTGCATAATGTCGTACATTTGATAATTTTTTCGATGTCATTTTTTATATATAAATATTTAAAAGAAAGATTTATTTATTTCAATTCATTTATTATAACCTGGCGTTGTGAAGACTATTAAATTTATGGAAATCAATGGGAAGTGGAGTCACCATGGCATATATATATATATATATATATATTATATATATATATATATATATAGGTGTTCTTATGGATCCACTGGTGAAAATTAAATATTTTATAAAAAGTTCGCAAAATATTTATTTTTTAAAAAAAAATATTATTTTTACATATTTCTTCTTCATGCGTTAATTAACCACATTATATAGAATGTGGTTAATTAACGCCTGAAGAAGATATCAGAAGATGTGAAACACGGTCGCTAATGTAAAATGATAATACATTTAAAAATAAATCACAGTTCATTTTGAGTACCTTCTTTTTCATTATATATATATATATATATATATATATATATATATATATATATATATATATAAAAGAATTGGTAATTTGCTTGAAGCATTGTTAAGTATGTTATAATGTATAATTTGAAAGCAATTACAATGCAAGTAAAAATAAAAACAAAAAGATGTTATTTTTTGTGTCCTATCGATTTCAAAGTAAAACTTTATCTTCAGAGCGATTTTCGGAAATGACGCGTTTTTTGTTTTGGTCGTTATTTTTTTTGTTATGTTATAAGCAAGCGTCTCGTGTATTCTTTTTTTAAACGTCACGCCCACTTTGCGTGATGAACAATTTTTAGCCGTTAATTCAATTTCAATTTTATTATTTTCACCTATTTATATATTTATGTAAATATTCATTTGATATATGTATATGAAATGTACATACTATGTATTATATACTGTGAGGAATGTGTATTTTAATTAATTATGTATTCAGTGTTTAGCTCTAATCTATTGTTTATACTAGGACCTAATTTGGCTATTAATAAACTTTCTCTAATTCTGAGAATTACCAATGTTTCGTATTACTGTCTCTATCTTAACGAAAAAACTATTGTCTTTATTTTGCATTTGATTAAATGTATAAATATATATATTATAATATATTAAATGTATTAAATATATATATATATATATATATATATATATATATATATATATAAAGAATAATGAACACAATATAACTGTTATTTACCTTGTGATTTATCCTTGAAATATCTTAAATATGATGACAAACACCTTACAATTAGCGTCAACAAAATAATATAGCCTATATATCGTAAGGAATTAAAATAATAAATGAGTAGCACATAGATCTGTGCGGTAAAGTGAGGAACTAATGTGTTGGACTGCGACATCCTCGTAAGCAAGTTTAAACTCCTGTCTCGTTATTATGTACAATTTCTGACTAATACTATTGTCAATGATCTGAACCCCGATATCACTCAGCTATAGGTTAAATATTACCACTACTTTTCTACAAGGATGAAGAGTCCCTACGATTTTAACATTCTTGTACAGTACTATACTGTAGCATGTCATTTTTCTTCCCATTCTTTCTTTATAACTGTTATGATCTGTTTAAGGGTCAATAAACAATAACTCAACACGGGTATAAAATGTATGGAACTGATTGTATTCAGCAATATATATCCACGTACAATGTAAGGGTTTCCTTGTTCAGCTTACACGAAGAACTGTTTCTGGTACTACTCGTTTGAGTAGCTTTACTCTGTTAAATAAATACCCTTTGGTAGTCTATAGGTTAAATATTTCTACTACTTTTCTACAAGGATGAAGAGTCCCTACGGTTTTAACATGCTTGTACAGTACTATAGTGTAGCATGTCATTTTTCTTCCCATTCTTTCTTTATAACAAAAACGGTATAGTCCATTATTTAGCTGAGGTTGTGACACTCATAGGAAAGACGATTTCTGCGGAAAAATCAGGATTTGCATTTTGTATTACATCTTCTGGTTTTTCCAAAAACTATTGGGAATCCCCCCAAAATCATAGAAAAGGTTGTAGATAAACAACTAGACATCAAACCTGGGGATTTCACAATAGAAAAACTAGATGAAGTCCTAAAGAAGCTAGAAGGTAGAAAAGCTGCTGGTCTTGATGAAATACCACCTGAGGTATGGAAGATAGGAAGTTCAATGACATACTGCTTAGGTTATGCAATGCAGTATATAGACAAAATAGAATAGTGAAATGGACGAAAGGATACATCCTCCCATTCCCCAAAAAGGGAGACCTCGGAATCGCTAAAAACTACAGAGGCATAACTCTTACTGCTATTTTAGCTAAAATATATAATGCCCTTCTTCTTAATCGCATTCGATCCGAAATAGAGAAAATCCTTAAGAAAAACCAAAACGGATTCCGCAGAAACCGATCCACAACCTCCCAGATCCTGACTATTCGAGGGATCATAGACGGGGTTCGTGCAAAGAATCTAGCGGCAACGCTGTTGTTCGTAGACTTCTCCAAGGCATTTGATTCCATACATAGAGGGAATTTTTAATCAAAGGGTGTTGCAAGATAATTACGGACGTACAATCAAGGAAAACGAGTATTATCATAACGTTTGGAAAATGCAAATGCATATGTTCTGAGATGCGTGGTGTAATGGTTACAGTCGTAAGAAATGAACTCGTCGACACGAGTTCAAATCCTGGACGTGGGTCTTTGCACTTGACATAGTGCTAATACCCTTGAGAAAAGTATGAATCCACATATTCTCTCTCCAGCTATAGATGAATAGTAGGACAGACTGGGCTCTTTGACCTTGAAAACGGTAACCAGTATCGGAGAAGGAAAACTCTGAATTCAAACCTGTTAAACCCCGCTTGAAAAACTGAGCTTGTGTCACATCCTACTTGTGTGGAGGGGTTGGTATATATATATATATATATATATATATATATATACTAAGCATATAAGCAATGATCGTGTGCCCGCAAACTAGACCTCTTTGTGACTGTAAAATATATAAACAATCCTATGTATTTAATAGTTTAAACACCAGCCCCGGTACAGCAGTTGTCAGTGGCTGAGGGGATAAGATATCAGGCTGGCAAACAGTCAGCCGGAGTTCGACCCTAGCCATGGATAGTTGTTGTGTCTAGCCACACTGAAGAAGCGGGAAACGCCAAAACATGTGTCTGTGGATGACTTATTAATATATATATATATATATATATATATATATATATGTGTGTGTGTGTGTGTGTGTGTGTGTGTACTAAGATATGCAAGAAAGAGATAGTTTACATGTCAGTAGTATAAGAAAATGTCATTGCCTATAGACATATCTTAAGCTCATATTACACAGGAGGTTACTCTGCCATGGTTATCTAAAGAATAGATAACATTTTCTCTTGCGTGCCCATAACGTTTTAAACAGATAGCTTGTCCCTCAGATTTTGTGCTAGCGGCTAAAAAAGCTTGTTACATTTTGTTATTTTGTATTGCATCTCATTGGGTAAATGAAAGGAAAATTGAGTTGAAGACGAGTTGAGATGTGCTTTCTGTATTCGATCGACTGTGCACGTTTCATAGTCTTACCTCCCTAAAGGAAAAGGCGGAAGTGTTTGTTGTTTTCAATAGATTGGAGTTGCTACAGATACAAGGTCAATTAATTTACGACTGCGTAAACACTTTCATTAGCAATGTCAGTGAACATCTCCGTGGGAATAATTCTTTCGTAAACACACTTAATAAGACCTTCTTCCCACTCTTAAAAGCAATGCTGGAAGTCGTCGACTGACACTACTGAATGTTCAAAATGGTTGATTGGTTGGTTGGTTGTTGTAGACTACGGTAGGTTGATTTTAGAATTGTAACGTCTTCCATGTAGTGAAAGTTGCAAATCAACATGAAAAATCACCACCCAAAATATTTTTTCTTCAAAATTTTACCTCCGTTTCTGATACGGCTTAATTAACGAGGTAAAAAGCAGCATATCAGAGGTATCGATGATGATGGGGGGATATTTTCAATATGAATTCTAGTCATAATATCTAATTAATTTCATCTTAATAAAATAAAATGACAAACATTACTGTTTCAAATATTGAAAATGCAAAATTTTTCCTGCTAAATATTGTGAAAACGAGGACTTTTAGTGCATATTAACTAATGATCTTTGATGCTCATTCCTCAAATAATGTTTTTTGGTATCAGTACACATTATACCAACATACAACATTCACTGTTTGAGAGAATTTGATATTTCAAAAAAAGCGAAAAATCAACCTACCCTATTGTACACCGTCCTATCAATTATGAATCATCTTTAACCCGATCTAATTGACTCATTGATTGAACCCTAACAGATGGTATATTAATGCCAAAGTGATGCTTATAGAATAACAGTAGTGATACTATTTAATCCATAAATGGAAAGATGCAGGAGTGCATAAATTCCCTAAAGTGAACGTACTAGCGCGACTGGAGTTCCAACTCGCTTACTACGATTTCGCAGTGCAATACGTTAGCCACTACGTCAAAGGACCCCATTTGTATCTCTTGATATAGACACACAGGTTCCTAAGAAGAGAAACAATTATTTTTGGTGATGATTTTCTTTATTATGTCTTATGCAAGACTAGAAAATATTTATGTGGACAAATTTTTTAATTTTCTATTTTTTTTATAGCTAAAAAGCCAGATGCAGATTAGTGTCATACTCAGAGCACCCCTTTGTGAGGTTCTTACCCTTCTTACACCCAGAGTATTCTAAGCCCACTGGCAGGCTAATTGACAGTCACATAGAAGCATAATGTATGGAAAATACAAATATAAAAGGTGTTATATATATATATATATATATATATATATATATATATATATATATATATGTGTGTGTGTGTGTGTGTGTGTGTGTGTGTGTGTGTGTGTGTTGTCACCTCAGATGAATAATGGACAATTCCGTGTTTATTATAAAGAAATAAAGGGAGGAAAAAGGACATTCTACATATATATATATATATATATATATAAAGTTCCTAGTTCGATACCGGTCCTCGTCAACTCAGCGTATGAGTAGCACAGGGATCTGATGGTATGTGTGGCGCTCCACCTCAGACGCTAAAAACAATCTCCTTGTCTAGCGCTATTGAAAAGGGGATAGACTCCCTCGCTGACTGGCTGATACCGACTTTAGGGCCGCCCCGTTGACTTTACTTACTTACTTACTTATATATATATATATATATATATATTATATATATATATATATATATATTATATATTTCTTATGATATTGTATGTCTGATAAGAATGCCAGCATTTCTACGCCAAACGTTGTGTTTGTCTGGATTCTAATCACAATAGAAAGCTTTATTCATATACGTAATTGAAGCAGAATTACCACAGCTTTTTATAGCTATTATTGTTACCACATTACAATTCATATTTTTCCATAAAAAAAATAAAAAATAAAAAAAAACAAAAAGACAAAATCAAGAAACAAACAGAAGAAAATTTAAACAAAAAAAAAATCTAATTTCTGCATTTCTGAATATTTTAGTCTTTAGTCTTAAGCAGCTATCATTTCTCCAATCATTCAATTTCTCTTGTTTCTTCTCGAATAATTCCTGTTCTTCAGATCTTAGGAATTGTTCAACGTTCCAATCCAAGAAGAAGGATTCCCAATTCTTATTCTTCATTATTTCCAAAACATGAGACATTAATCTTTTGATGCGGAGCGTCCGCTGCAGGCACTTGTTAGAATTTCCATTTCTCGCTACATTCACAAAAATTATCTTTACTTTGAAAGCATGAAGACTTATCAACAAATTTCAAAAATATCTTTTTTGTCTTACAGATAGATAAGCAATCTCAATAGAAAATGTCACATATTACATTTCACAGGATTTTGTTAATATCGCAAACGAACGTAGCGTAGATTTCAACTTGAGTTCATGAATCCTAATTTCTACATGGCTTCTCGACAGCCAACTAACTGCAGAAAGGAGGAAAACTTTATGTTTAAAACGTATTTATTTACTTGTTTTTAAACGCGCAATGTAAGAGACACATTTGGACAAACTTATTATTGTTCAAACCTGAAACTCTTAATCTATTCCCTATTAGTATTCAGCCCTGTAGGTTAAGGCTATAGGATACACCGTCTGTGCCTCTGCAAAGGCGTAAGACCCCCCCAATAGGCCCACTTGTAGGCCATGGATGGTGACCCGTGATGCTTAAGGACGGAATTCTCCTGGCTGAGCAGTCCGTGACATGCAACACTCCATTTTAGGTTCAAATTAAAAATTGATAAGACACAACAGAACAGCAAATGTAGTGTGTGTAGTGACAGAGATGAGACAATAAACCAGGTAAAAATGAATGCAGCAAACTAACACACCAAGAATACAAAAATATGTATGACAAAGTTGGAAAGATGATCCACTGGGAATTATGCAAAAAAAAATCAATTTTGACCATACAAAAAGGGTTATATGCATGAAGCAGAATCTGTCCTTGAGAATGAAACACATGCATTCCTCTTGGACTTTGATATAAAGATGGAGCACCGTATCCCAGACAGAAGACTAGACCTATTATTGATTAACAAGAAAAAGAGAACTTCTCAAGTGGTAGATTTTACAGTTCCATTAGATTAGAGGGTAAATATGAAAGAAAAAGAAACGATAGACAAATACCACGCCATTGCTAGAGAATTAAAAAAAATGGAATATAAGAACGAAAGTGATAACAATTTTTGTTACTGCTCTTGGAACAGTCCCCAAAAGTTTAGAAAACAGACTAGAGGAACTGGAAATTAAAGGTAGAATTGAGACCATCCAGACAACAGCATTGTTAAAATCGGCTAGAATACTCAGAATAATCCTGGAGACATGAGGAAACTTGTTGTTACTCAAAGTCCAGTGAAAGGCCATCAGTTAACGCTGCTGTAAAAAACTGGCAAGGAGTGAAATAATGAAAATCATATTATAATGGAGATTATGTATCTGTCTGTCTGTAACCGAAAATACGTCCCCATCGACGTCAGAATTCGTTTAGATATTTACGTTATATTCTCAATTAAATAGACATCATGTAATTTTAATGTATATCTTATCTATTGAAGATGGCTCTATTTCAATCTAGCTCAAAACAGCCCATGTTATGAACGAGCTTAGAATTCTGCAAAGCCCATTATATATCACGAAGAAATAAAGGTTTACATAGTTTAAATTGTGGATAATTTTCATGTCGGTTGTAAGAAAGCTATATCTAATAAATTATTACTCTGTCTTATTGTTTTCTAATATTAGGCTTTTATTCTCAAGTGCATTACAAGCAATCCTATGTATATTCTTATATAGAAAGCAATTAAAAAGAACAATAGTGAGTGTAATGTTTTTATATGCATTCATATTTAGTTTCTTCAGTGTTTTTAATCGAATCTAATATTTTATTTCGTTAAGATTTAAATACTTCCACCCAGAGAGAGCGTGTTTTGATAATAATAATAATAATAATAATAATAATAATAATAATAACTATATCAAAGCGAAAATTCATAAGACCCAACCAAATAGTAAATGTAGACTTTGCGGTAATAGAGATGAGACTGTAAACCATGTACTATGCGAATGTAGCAAACTAGCACAACGGGAGTACAAAACTAGACACGACTGGGTTGAGAAGGTGATCCACTGGGAATTATGCAAAAAAAATAATTTTGACAATGCAACAAAATGGTATATGAATAAACCAGAATCTGTTCTTGAGAACGAAACGCATAAAATCCTCTGGGACTTTGAAATAAAAACGGATCACCTTATCCCAGCAAGAAGACCAGACCTAGTGTTGATAAACAAAAAAGAAAGAACTTGTCAACTGGTAGATTTTGCAGTTCCAGCAAATCACAGGGTGAAGCTAAAGGAAAATGAAAAAATTGACAAATATCTGGACTTTGCCAAAGAACTGAAAAAGTTATGGTATATGAAAGTGAAAGTGATGCCAATTGTAGTTGGTGCACTTGGAATGGTCCCAAAAGGATTGGAAAAGGGTTTGCGAAGTTTGGAAATCAGAGGAAGGATTGAAACCATTCAGAACACTCCACTGCTGCAATCTGCCAGAATACTCAGAAGAGTCCTGGATACCTGAGGAGACTTGCTGTCACTTGCTGTCACTCAGACTCCAGTGAAAGACCATCAGCTAATACTGATGTGAAAACTCAAAAGGAGTAAATAATAATAATAATAATAATAATAATAATAATAATAATAATAATAATAATAATAATAATAATAATATTCACTGCGACTTCGAGATACAGATGGATAACCTAATCCACAGCCAGGAGACCAGACCTATTATAGTATGGTTAACAAAAAGAAGAGAACCTGAGCTCGTGGAATTTGCCGTCCCGGCCGACCACCGCGTGAAAATGAAACAAAGCGAAAAGATAAAGAAATATTTGACACCTTGCCAGAGAACTGAGAAAAGTGTAGAACATGAAGGTGAAAATCGTACAAATTGTTATTGGTGCTCATGGAACGGTCCATAAAGGTCTGGAAAAAGAATTTGGGTGATTTGGAAATCAGAGGAAGAATCGAGACCATCCAAACTACAGCACTATTGAGATCGGCTAGAATACTCAGAAGTGTCCTTTGAGACTCGATGAGACTTGCTGTCACTCAGCCTCCAGTAACCCCCCGGCTACGACAGGTGGGGAAAACTACTACTACTACTACTAATAATAATAATGTTAATAATAATAATAATAATAATAATAATAATAATAATAATAATAATAATAACAATGATAATAATAATAACAGTAAGATTCCTTGAGAGCCGATGATATTTGCTGTGACTCGGTCTTCAGTGAATGGCCACCACAGACTTCGCTAAAACACTGACAGCGAATAAAAAAAAAATATAAAAAAATAGACAAATATCTGGACCTTGCCAGAGAACTAAAAAAGTTATGGAATATGAAAGTGAAGGCGATACCAATTGTAGTTGGTGCACTTGGAACAGTCCCAAAATGATTGGAAAAGAGTCTGGAATGTTTGGAAATCAGAGGAAGGGTTGAAACCATTCAGAGCACTGTACTGCTGCAATCTGCCAGAATACTCAGAAGAGTACTGGAGACCTGAGGGGACTTGCTGTCACTCAGACTCCAATGAAAGACCATCAGCTAACGCTGATGTGAAAACTCAAAGGGAATAAATAATAATAATAATAGTAAGATTCCTTGAGAGCCGATGGTATTTGCTGTGACTCGGTCTTCAGTGAAAGGCCACCACAGACTTCGCTGAAACACTGAAAGCGAATAATAATAATAATAATCTTATTATAATGGTGATAGTGGGTTTTTCTGTCTGTAACCGAAACTATATTCCTACTCAAGTCACAATTCTCTTAGTTATTGACATCACATTCTCCATGATTTTATTTTTATCTAAACCTCAATTATCAATAAAATTGTCTTACATTATTAATACTGTTAACTATGTCTACATACTGACAACATGCAATTATATTTATATATACAACAAAATAGCGGTTTACAGTGAGAACGGGAAGGCTAATTTGCATATTAATATTAAAAAATCGAATTTAATAAATATGTGCTTAGTATTATTGATTTCTAACTGTTTGGTTTTATTTTAATGAATATAAGCAAAAATCTCTTCAATGAATCTTAAATGAAATCCATTAAAATAACTGTAATTTTATTCTTTACTTCCTCTTATAACTAAATACTTAAATTAGAAAAAATAACAATGAAAGACGAGAGTGATGGAAGAGTAAGTTTCAGTTGTTCCATTTTTTATTATACTCCCTCTGTTTAAAATCTTTTATTATACCCCCCTCTGTTTCAAATCTTTTTATCTGTATTCTTTTTTAGTTTCATTAGCCTTTCTAATTTAATACAATATCTTATTACATTAAAACTTAAATACTTGCACCCGGAGGGTGCATATATTTGCTAGTAATAATAATAATAATAATAATAATAATAATAATAATAACATATCAGTCAAAGAGTATAATAAAAGAAGGAAATACAAAGACCTGGTAATAGAAATTGAAAAAAATCTAAAGGAACAGATATTATTTCACAGTGTTGGACCTTTCTATGCCTCTCGCTACCGTTCACTTCACCATCTAACGGTAAGGTTACGAAGATCATATAATCATTCAAAACATTCCAAATATTTTCACTAGATGCCTCAGGCCTCTAAATAGCTTTGCAATGTAATTATATTGTTCGGTAATCCTTTATTTTTTCGTGAAATAATTCGTAAAATTATATGCATTTGTAATTTTCTTCTTCCCTTTTTTTTACCTTTCATTGTTTGTCACCATAACTAAAACAGTGGCAGAGTTTTCTGTGTTTTACTATATTTTAAACAGTTCAGTAAAAAAAATCTGACGAAGAAAAAAAGAAACGCTTTTCTGAGTGCGTGATCCAACTCTCGTTAAACTTTTTTTTGCGTGGTCATATGGTTTCCTTTCAGAATGGTTGGAATGGAGAGAGGACGTGGTAACGTTTTTTACGTTATGGCACTGATTTCCGATATGTTGATAGCAGAAATATTTTTATACTTATTTCTGAACCGGTACTACATTTGGAGAGGCATGCATCTTGGTTGCTGGGCTGCTGTTCTTTTTCTTTTTCTACCTTTCGTTTTAAATTTCTTAAGTACCTTCAATGCCTCTTCTCTTTGAAACTCTACGTTCTCCTTGTCGGAATGGAGAGATGACGTGTCAACGCTTGTTATGTTATGGCATTCATTTCCAAATGGGGTGATGATGTGTTGATAGTAGAGATATTTTGTATACTTATATCTCTGGACCGGTACTACATTTGGAGAGGCTAGAATCCTGGTTGTTGGGCTGTTGTTCAGTTGACTGGCAATTCTGGAAACCATCTTGGGGACTCAGAAATATATTGCCTTGCGCCATTTAGAGTTTTTAGTAATAACATAAGGCCACTTCTTTTTCTCATGAGAATTTTATTTCCCTCAAAGTCACAACCCTTGCAGATGAGTAAGGTGCCTTTGAAAAATGGGTGTCCGTGTTTTGCTTTACGCTCTCCTTTCGAACTGAAGAGATGACATTCATTTCCAAATGGGGTCATGATGTGTTGATAGTAGAGATATTTTGTATACTTATATCTCTGGATCGGTACTACATTTGGAAAGGCTGGAATCCTGGTTGCTGGGCTGCTGTTCAGTTGACTGAATAATAATGATAATAAATCGATTATGATTAGTAAACTAATTGACTGGCAATTCTATGATGTTTGGAGTCGGAAAACCAACTGGGGGTGCTGAGTGATGATGTGTTGATACAGAAATTATCTAATTGTATTCTTATCTTTCTCGACCCTTACTGCATCACAGAGGCTCAAATCTGTCTTACTCAGTTGATGCTGGAATTGGTTGGCAATTCTTGGATGTTTGAAGTCTGGAAACCAACTTGCAGCGATGAGGGATATCTTGCCTTGTGCCATTTAGAGTTTTTATTAATAACACAAAGCCACTTCTTTTTCTCATTAGATTTGTTATTTCCCCCAAGTCACACCAGCCGAGAGCCCGTCTGACACTTTCAACTCATAATTCCAAATTCAATTAACACTCTGACCTCTCACTCTTCCTTTCCCACTTCGCCACGTCTCACCTAGAGTTCAATCAAATAGTGCCATGTGGCTATGCTGATTAATCCTTAAACTTTTCCTTTCTCATCATACACATATTTTTGCTAAAAGCTTTTCCGTGCTAATTTACATATCAGGTTATGTTACACTACATCTTCCTTTTATTTGTCATTTTTTTCATTTTTTATTTATTTTATTATTTTTTTTATAAAACGTTTTTTTATATATTTTATAAAAGCTGGAAAACGATTTTCTTTTCCGAAAGGCCGCCGTCTATTTTGGTGAGTGACGAGACGTATATAGATGAGTAGCAGATTAGAGAAGTAGTGGTTGATCTAATGGGCCGGAGTAGCTCCCCCACTCAACTTAGTTGATCACGAGAATATAAACAGCAGAGGAGCTGGTCAAACTGACCAAATTTCTGTCTGTTTCACACATTCCCCCTCCCCATTAGAATAAACAAGAACATAATTTTTTATCAATAAAGACAGCCATACAGCTGGTTCTGGTATTCGTTTTTCTTCTTTGTGGAGCTTACCAACGGCTGGAAAGATTTCGCCCATATACGATGGCCGATAAATATGCTTTTGTAACCAATCGCAATGTGGTCGTGGTGGGTGATAGATAGATATCGGCTTGGCAGGCGGCGACAATAACTACCACAATTATAACTTCAGTCCACAAAACGTTTTTATAAAAACGTTTTCATATATATATTTTTTATCATTTTAGTTTTAAATCTTACGACACCATAAACTCACTCTCTGCGAGACAATAACACCTCACGGCACCCAGGCTGAAAAAGAACTAATTGTTTGGTTGGTTGGGTTTTACGGCATGTTAACCCATTTGGGTCATTTTATGCCGAAGACGTTTTTGTTGTATTCATTCTTGATGGGTACACTTTTTTTTGTAAACACAATTTTTTCTTAGAACTCATTCAGTAACAGGTTCTACCACTCCGGGTCAGAGTGGACCCATGCGTAATGGTGATGAAGAGGTAATCAACATTCCCCGAGCTCCAGAACTTGAACCTCACCATCAGATAGAGTTTAACGTCATACCCAGGACATAAAGACCCTCAGCCACAGCATTCTAGCACATATATGATAAAAAGAATTAAGGCTTGCCATAGGGGTAATAGGGTTAGGACAATCCTATAGGTGCTAGGACTTGATGTTACAAGCCAATTGATAAGAGGGGGCCTCTCCGACCGCCCGTCTAGCCTAAATAAGGGCCAAAGTGGAGTGTTGCATATCATGGACTGGTCAACTACCAGCATTCCGTCTTTAAGGATCACGTGTCGCCACCCACGGCCAGCAGGTAGCTCCATTGGTGAGTGTCAGTCTTACCCCTCTGCAGAGGTGCAGTCGGTCTTTATTCCCACCCGACAGGGCTATGAAAAAGAACTGGTGTAGAAAGTAATGAGATTGATCGTAGCATATCCTACTATTCATCCGTAGCTGGAGGGAGAATAGCTGGATTCGTTACATAATTATTGGAACCCTAATACATTTATAAGGTATTGTAGAAATCATAATGGCGATTAGTATAGCTGATGGCCTTGAGGGTGAGTGACAACGCTTGACCTCGATCTCACCTTGCGTTCTGGGGAGAATCGTGAGAACCGGAACCCCATAGAAGGCCCTCTTTCGTTTAAGGAGTAAGCAACTCAGTTAGTCAGTTAGAAGTTAGAAGCCGGGCTAGCAACATGTAAGCCTCATGTGCGCATATTGTCTGGGTGGGGATCTGGAATAAAGTAACATCAACATAAATCGAAGTCTTGTGTTTATTACTAAAAACTAACAATGACACAGGGCTTCTGATAACGAGAAACCCCAACAGAAACCAGACCCGGAATCCTCAATAGAAGACCAGACGAGACCTTAGAAGATATACCAGACCAAGATAGATGATAGACGATCAGAAGCAAAGCAGGCCAGAAGAATAGACGACCAGAGTAAGAAGTAGTAAGAAAGGTATATAACGTTATATAGATTTGGCTTAGTGAAAAGACCAGTATATAACAGATTCTCACTTTTTCCAAGAGTATTAGAGCTATGAAAAAATGCAAATATGTCTTGCAAGATGTAATGAGAATAATTAGACCTATAATCAGAAAATGAGATGCTTAAAATTCTCTAGGACTTTGAGATACAGACGGATAACCTTATCTCGGCTAGTGGACCAGAGCTACTATCAATTAAGAAGAAAAGAAATGTGTTGAGTAAACATTGGAACTGAGATCTGTTCTAAAAAGCAGCTTTTAATGAATAACAATTCTTTGTTATTCGTTCATAAATCTATTTACATACATGCGATAGGGCAATAGACCATGGTGTAATGGTTAAAGTCATGGGAAAGGAACTCGTCGCCCCGAGTTCAAATCCTGGATGTGGTATTTGCATTTCACTTAGCACTAATATCCTTGAGAAAGGTATGAATCATGCTCTCCCTCCAGTTATGGATAAATTGTAGGGCAGACTGGGCTCTTTAACCTTGGTTAGGCAACTGGTCTAGGAGAAGGAAAACTCTGAATTCGAACCTGTTGAAATACGCTTAAGAAATTGACCTTGTGTCACATCATGCTCGTGCGGAGGGGTTGGTAAATATATATATTGGTTTTTATTAAAATTTCATACTTGGATGCAATATTTAATGTACGGAATGTTTAGATCTTTTGTATGGCGAATTAGTAAAAGGCTCCCGATCGGTAAGTAGATCACACTTACGCTTTAAAGATGTCTGCGAGAGAGACATGAGGATATGCCACATTGACACAAATACGTGGGGGGTAGATGCAGAAAATCGAGCGGCCTGGTGCATTAAGGTTAAGCAAGATTAAGCAAGACACGAAGAGGGGTAAGGTGGAGAGGAGAGTAGCCTCGACATCAAAGAGAGCCAGAAAGAGGGAGAGAAATAGCAGCCCCAAAAAGACTAACAGTTTGTGTGTAGTCTGCACCAAAGACTGTCACTCAAGGATAGGCCTGTGCAGTAGGCAAGGTCGATTTTGGAACTGGAGTACGGCACTGATAGTGATAGTCGGGGTTTGACATGATAAATAACGACAGAAAATATTTTTCCCAAATCATTACCAAGTTTTGAGGAAACGAATTTAAAGGCTGAAAATTATGGCTCTGGAATGTGGCTTCCGGGATAAAGGAAAGATTTACCGCCGTCAAAAGATTATGTACTGTGGGGGGGGGGGATGTTTAAATGTTATTTAATAAATATTCTTTTTCAATTGAACTTTTGGTGATATCAATAATTCATAAAAAAATAAGCATTATAGATAATAAAAATATTACTTGAGAAACGAAATGGAGATTAAACTGTTTTGGTTTAGATTTGTTTTGGTTTGAGATGAAACAGTAAAAAACAAGATCACTTCCTTTTTTTTCTAACATTCAGGATTTGTTATTTTATTTATTGTAAAAAAATAGAATCATTTTAATTATAAATAAAACGCCATAAAACTAAGAAATTACTTCGTTTTAGTCATAAAATAAAATAAATATAGTTTGTTTATAATTAAGAGTCCTCGGACTTTCTTTAAATGAATATCATTTAAATTTACACGGATGCTGTTATTTGTCTACTGTTTGTTTTAAATTGTAAAAATAATTAGTATTTTTTTTATTTTTATGTAAGATACTTGATTATTTGAAAAAGAAAGGAAAATAAAGGTTGTTTAATCTACATCATTTTGTATTTTTAGTGACTTTAATTTAAAAAAAAAAAAAAAAAAAAAACGCGAGTTTTGTCTTTCTGTAGTGAATTTGTATTTTAGTAAGTAATACCGTTTCCTTCTTTCTATTTATTTTGTTTCAAATCAAATTTTCTATTTGAAATTATTAAAATACGGTTATGTTCCAGTTTCATATTAAAAAGTATAGCTGATACTATTTTATACTAGAAAACCTTAAGCTATCTAAGTGTGTGTGTGTGTGTTTTAGGTATACTCAAATTTTCGTCTGCTTCTAATTTGAGAAATGAATTAAAGTTAATTAAATCGATTATTTAAGGTCAAATTTTTTTCTAAATCGAAAGGTAGTAAAAAAAAAAAGAAAAAAAGTAATTAATATTACGCATGTAATTTATTTTTAATACATTTAAAACTTTTTTCGGTCAATTTGCCGTTGTAAAATCTGTGTTTACAAAATAAATTTAACACTCTCGATTGAAAAAAATACCAAATACCTAATGCATTATAGAATTCATTCATTGATAAATCAACACTGAAAATTTCATTAAAATTTGATAATTGCCTGATTTTTGGTAAATTTCTTTGAAACGGAGGGGGGTTGTTTGGTAAAAATACGGGTTTTTCGATAAATTGGGTATACCTAGAGTGTTTTTACACAACCTCTCATGATGAAAAAAAAAGAAAGATGTTCTCATATTTTTTTGATTATTTGGAAATCATTTTTTTTTAAATTTACCACAAATAAGTGGCTATTTGGGGAGGGAAGGTGCTGTCTTTTAAAGCCAAAATTTTAGCCCCAGTTTAACCCTAACACAAACCAAATCTAACTCCTTACCATAATTGTCGGGCATTTTTATATGAAATTGGAAGATGCCCTAAAACAGTTTGATTTATAATTTTTCATTTATTTCTATTTTTATTTTCAGATAAAAATGTCAAAAAAAGACATTCAGTTTTAACCCGCAGTAACTTCCAAAAACATTTCTGGAGCACCTTGTCCTTTGGATAAGACTGAACTATCAACTTTACGACAAGTTATCCAGTTTAGTTATTTCCTTAAAATATCTATCCCCATTTGAAAAATTTGGAGATTTCCAAATTGATTGCAAAGGAAATAATCAGTATTTGGCAAGCAGTGAACCAACAATTGTCTTTGTTAAGGGAACATTATAAAGGCCAGAAGGTGGATGTATTTTGTTTCAAAAAGGCCAAACAGATTAACAGAAAATCTCTTACTACACGCAAAGTGAAAAGAACAGATTATTTGACATTTCTTCCTGTTGCTGTAAACTGCCTGTCTTGATATGTAATGACTTTGCTGTGAAGTGCAACAAAGGAAATTGCCAAACAAGGCACATAGTTTGCACTTGTCCTCCTAACTAGAAGGTAATCTTAATTCTATGGTTGATTTTTGTTTTCCTTGTTTAATTTGAACAAGTTGATGTCTCGATTTTTTAAATTTAAATAATATTCCTTTTTCTGGTAAAATATATTATGACATTTTCCTTAATATTTTTCATGTATGCTAGACCTGTTATCAAATACATGCACATTTTGAAATTTCAGGTTCCCATTGAAGAGAGGGAATATTTAAAAGATCAGAGAGAGAAAACAGGTCCAAAAGGCAGTTTCAAGCTGGGACCTATTGACAAAGATGCTGTCAAAAATAGAAAAACAAAATTTCAACAGATGCAGAGAGTTTAGACAGACAGCAACAGGATTCTTCGTGTGTTGCATCCTCGGCGTCTGATATGTTTCCACAGACTTCTTCCAGTGAAGAAAGAGTGGATGACAGTTTTGAGCCAGGGAGAAAGTTGAAGGGTCATTAGGGGCTTGTCTTGCTAATGCCTTTCTGTTAGATCTACAGGATATGGGATTTCTTAATCCAAGTATTCCCTTAAAAGACATTATTTTAGACAAATCTAAAATAGATAAGGAAAAGACAAGAGTAAAGGTAGCTAGCTATTGGAAGTATGTTTATGTTTATAACAATCTCATCTGAGAGATGGGCACTTCAAGTAAATATCGCACCAACTGAGTCATACCCAACATTGGTGCAACTGGTATTCATCTAGCTGAGAATGTTGCTGCCGTTCTAGAAGAATACACCAATGTAAATACTGTTAAGGCAGTTCTGGTAGACAATACCAGTAAAAACACTGGTTGTAAAACAGGGATGGTGTCAGCTTTGGAGAAAAAAAAACGAAGGTGCACACAATTGGCCGTTCATTTCATCAAAATAAACTTCCATTTAGAGCTGTATTTAAAACTATTGATGGAACTACAAGAAGACCAACAACTTTCACTGGTCCTCTAGGGAAAATTTGTGAAAATAATTACAGTCATTTGCTCCAGGTAAAATCTGAACATATCAGTGGCCCTCTGGATAATTTTTATCTCCGTGCAAAGGTAATGGATGACATTAGTGACCAACGACTACTTCCGGAATATGCTGTAGGCATTTCTCGAGGGAAAATGAGCTCTGGAAGATTGGACCTCTGAATCAAGCAAGATGGCTAACTTTATCAGGTTAATGTGCCTATGGACCAGAGATGGGTATCCACCAAAACCCTCTGATAAATTACGCAACATTGTCCAATTTATCATACAAGTATATGCAGTTAGTTGGTTTGAAATGAAAAGGGACAATAATTTCTATAACCAACACTTGTATGTCTTTAATATGATTCAGAGAGTAAAGCAACAGTCAACTGAAATCCAGAATGTTGCATTAAAAAATCTACCACACAATGCTTTGCTTTGCTTCCGAAAACATTTTGTTGTCAATGTTGAAGTCCAATGAATTGGAGGTGAGGGAAGAGGCCATAAAAAAGATTTTGTCCATTCGGTAAATTAACATTTATTAATAGCTAATTAGTTATGTCAATTTGCAAGAATAATTATAAGTTTTATTCAAATTACATTGAAAAAATATAATCAAGTTTGGATAAATTTTCTTTTTTTTTTCAAAGGTAGCGAACCGCCAAAGAAAAAAATTACCTCAATCAATTTTGAAGCCACACATTGGTCAACTCTCACAAAGTGGGATTTGTAAACCTGCAGTTGCAGAAGATTTTTCAATGAATGAATCTCTACTGAATGGAACAGAACTGAAATTTCCAAAATTACCTGCCCACTCACAAGGTGTGGAAAGAGCTGTTAAATTAACAACGGAAGCTTTACAGATTGTGTATGAGCAGGTAGCAAGGCACATGCACATTATAACCAAATCATTGTGCCACCAGATAAGACCTGCATTTTCCTCGAAAGGAAAATACACTGAACAATTTAATTTTGTTGTTACATAATTTCATATAGTGTAGGAGCTTTTAGTACAATGTTCCATGAACAATGCACATTTAAAACATTGACTATATTTTCTATTCATTGTATGTAATGAAAACTATCCATTTTATTTGGATTTATTATTGAAATAATGAATTTTTGAAGTCAGTTTGTCAGCAAAATCCTGCGGAAATGAAGTATTTCTGTATATTTTTGCTGACGATCTTTAAAATGAAATGCTCAAATGAGTTTTAAAGTTAGGGATCTAATTTTTATATCAGTTCTTATAACACTAAACCCCAGCGTTCGCCATGAAAGCAGTATTGAATTTTCCCCCAAAATTGACAAATCCACTTGCCCTACTGCACAGTCACTTGCGCAGATAATTATTCATTTATGTATTTATTTATTTATTTTTGGACACTACGCCATCGTCGTTAATGGACTGAAAGGTGCCAACAACTACAACAATGTTCAGACTTCCACATTCCTTTGGAAAAACACACCGTCTACACGGACACGCGTGTGAATAAACGGTCACAGAATGAAAAGATTAAAAAAAAAAAAACAATTGCTCTCTTACGTTTTCAAATCAGAGTGTTTCATCAAATCTAACAATTAATTACCCTTTCCTTTCCGAAAATAACATTTTATCGAGTGAATCTAAAGGAGCTTCGAGTATCTCCTCTCCACTTGTCAATTGAAAGTCAATATTGAAAACGAAAATACCTAATATAATTACGTGTTACTCTAACCTCTGACTGCCCTGTCGGCTTAGGCTATAGAATACGTCGACTGCGCCTCTGCAGAGGGGTAAAATCCACATCCCTGGCCACCTGTTGGCCGTGGGTTGTGATCCGTGATGCTTAAGGACGGATTCCTGGTTGCAGAGCAGTACATGCTATGCAACACTCCACTTAGCTCCTTACTTAGGCTAGACAGGCGGTCACGACACGTCACGTCAAGCTCTAGAACATATATGATTGTCACAACTCTATTGCCCTTATGGCAGGCCTCATCCCTTTTAAACATATCTGTGCTAGAATACAGTGGCTGAGGATCCTAATGTCTATCTGATGGCGAGGTTCAAGTTCCGGAGCTCGGGGAATGTGGAGTACCTCTTCATCACCATTACGCCCAAGTCCACTCTGATCCAAAGTGGTAATACCTGTTACTGAATGAGTTCTAAGAAAACATGTCTTTAAAACATTGAGTACCCATCAAGAATAAATACAACAAAAACGTATTCGGCATAATATGACCAAATAGCTGGAGGGAGAATATATGAAATCATACCTTTCCCAAGCGTATTAGCACTATGTGAAGTGCAAACAACATTGGCTAGGATTTGAACTCGAGTCGACGATTCTAACCATATGCAACGCGCCTCCATATATATATATATATATATATATATATATAGGTGTGTGTGTATATGTATATATCTATAATAAAGGTTGTATGTATGTATGTCCGGAGGAAACTGTGAAAATAAAATAATTAACGACATATATTTAGATATATATAAACATTCAATATCATCAGAGCTTGTTTTTTTGTGCAAAAATAATAAATATTTTATCTATATCTGGAAAGTTATATAAATTAGGATTTGAATAGTAAGATAGGGGAAAGTCATGCTCTCTGCCCCAACATCAGGTTTAAACTGAAATCTAAACTAAATCACATGACGTGCGAGATTCATGTCTCTAGGGGCCAGAGAGCTAAAACCGTCCTAGTATTTTTCCATTTCCTGATATGAAAACCAATGATCTCTTTGAATTCTCGCTACATGGTTCGTCTACAATTTATGCTACCACATAATATGTAGCAGTAGCCATAAAAGAAAAATAACGGGAAAAAAAAATATGTTGAAAGAAAATAATTAAAATAAAGAAAAATAAAAAATGAAGGAAAATGTGTTGGAAAAAATCGCTAAAAGCAAGTTGGTGAAGAAGAAGAAGAATTTGATTTTTCTTTCTTTCGTCCTTTCTTTCATTCTTTCTTCTTTCTTTTTATTTTGTTCTTTCTTCAATTTTTCTCTTTCCGTCTTTCTATTTTCTGTTTTCTTATTCAGATTAAAACCTAAATCAATTATGTAAGACCAAAACAATCAATGGATCTGCGAGACTAACTTTAACTTTTAACATTGAGTACCCATCAAGAATAAATACAACAAAAACGTCTTCGGCATAATATGACCAAATAGCTGGAGGGAGAATATATGAAATCATACCTTTCCCAAGCGTATTAGCACTATGTGAAATGCAAACAACATTGGCTAGGATTTGAACTCGAGTCGACGATTCTAACCATATGCAACGCGCCTCCATATATATATATATATATATATAATATATATATATATATATATATATATATAGGTGTGTGTATATGTATATATCTATAATAAAGGGCAGTTGTATGTATGAGAATATATGAAATCATACCTTCCCAAGCGTATTAGCACTATGTGAAATGCAAACAACATTGGCTAGGATTTGAACTCGAGTATTCTTCTTTTGGTAGGGGGACCAAGGCAATGACGGGTAGCCGATTTTATTATATATATAAACAGTGGGTACGTTATGTTTAATAGGAATTAAACTGTCTTTAAAAAACTATATTTTAATCTAAAACCACCTGCATTGTCATTAATTTTATCAAATAATTTTTCTATTTAACATGTCAGCTTTAGGGAATAAAATTTATTTTTCTGCTTTTAATATTGAACGTTTTATAAACTTCTAGATTCTGTAAAAAATATATGCAAGATGCTTGAGCACTTATCAATTATATTATTACTTCATATGTGCTCTTGATTATTTACGCGTGTTCCTCAATCTTCTGTCCGTTCTCATCCTGCAACACCCGCTGATTAAAAATGAGACAGTCCAAATCGTCCAAGATAAAATACAAAAATGTAAATCCTGATCTTGCTTATCCACGGCATTCTATTCCGTTGTTATTATGAAGAAAGAAAGAGAAGAAAAAGGAAATGCTACACAGAAAAATATAATAAGAAAGAAAGAAAGAAAGAAAGAATATATATATATAAAAGTTAAGATAGTGTATACAATTAACACACACATACAGACACACACACATATATATATATGAATTAGGATAGTTTATACAATTAATACACACACATATATATGCATATATATGTGTATTAATTATATACTGCACACACATACACACACACACACATATATAAATATATATGTGTGCATTAGGATAGCGTATAAAATTAATACACACACTCACATTAAGCCTGTTTCACATCATTTTAACATGGCCCCATGTTTTTCCACTTTTTCTTCATCTTTAGGCGGAGAGTCTAAAAAACAAGGGACATAACTGTGTATCAGATTGATACAATGTTAAGAACACCCAAACTTAACATTCTTAACACATAAGTCTCTCAGAATCCTAGAAAAGGGTCCTACCTTAGTTAGGCGGTCTGAGATCTGCACATGACCACTGATACATTCGGTTTTGGATTTATTTTGGTTATTTTTCCTAAAAGTCTAACATAAAGAAAGGGGAACCACTCTTGACAGATACATTATTTATTTATTTATTGATCTTCTAGAAAAAAGAAGACGGTGTTAGTGTTAAGGTTAGGGCTTAGGGTTAGGGCTAGAGTTTAGGGTTAGTTTATGGGAAAATAAATAAATAATTCATCAGTCAAGAGTGGTTCCGCTTTTATATGTTAGACTTATAGCAAATAACCTTTTTTTGTCCATTATTTCTTCAACTTACGAGCTCATCCCTACTTCTCAGCAGTGCCCCGCATGCCTAGCCCTCCTTACTGGTATGGTCTGTGATATGGAGGGCAGGTGGCCATACAGCTGCTTCTTGGTTGGGTGCTGTTTCCACGACTTATTCAGGGCTGCTCGCAGCATTTTTGTGCAGCTCCCATTTAGCTTATTCTCAAGGCGTTTCGTTAGGGTCCAGGTGGTACAGCCATACAGCAGTACCGATATGACCACAGCCTGGAAGAATCGTCTCTTTAGCTTGTCAGGGAGGTCGGATTTCCTTACGACTGATAGCTTATTGGTGGCCAACCATGCCTTTCCTATTCGTTTGTTAACATCGCTTTCTGTGGATGAGATATTACTACCTACGTATGTGAATTTTCGCACTAGTTTAAGAGGCCTACCGTCTAGTGTGGAGATGCCTCCTTGCTTTTTGAAGCTCATGAACTCGGTTTTATGAGAGTTCACATAGAGGCCGACATTCTTTGCTGCCTCCTCCAGGCTGTGTAGTAGTGCCTCAGCTTGTGACGGTGTATCTGCAAGAAGTGCGAGGTCGTCAGCATAGTCTACATCTGTGACAGTTTGTGCGGGGTATCGCCTGCTTCTTGCCTTTTTTAGTGTGAAACCATTTTCTTTTATGGTATCTAATGAAGTTTGGAGTACATAGTCTAGACAAATAATGAATATATATGGAGCTAAAGTATCTCCCTGTAGGACCCCAGCGGCAATGTCAAAGAAATCTGTGTCTCCATCAGGCGAGCGTACCATCGCTTTAGTGTCTTTGTAGAGCATCATTATGGCGGCAACAGTTTCTTTGGGGAGACCATGTCAATCAGATGTCAATCACTCACAAGATTAGATTAGTTCAAAGTTTTTACCAGATATTTATTGTTAGTTTTGTAAAGAACTTGACGTAATCTGGGTAGTTGGAATATCTCTTAGCGGCTATTAAAAAAACAAGCATCAACTGCTTCAGTACAAGAGTCTTTGATCCTTACAAAACATGTATCTATAAATATGTATATATATATTGTGTTATGTTATATTATTTGTTGTTATAGTATTCATTTTTATATTATATATACTAGCAACAGAACCCCACCACCCCCGGGCGTCGTAAAAAAAATTTTTTGAAAGTCATTGCCTCAGAGGGTGGGAGTTAAAAATTCAATGTAAGAGGGTTTGTATCTTAAGTAAGCCAAATCCTCATATTTATTAAAGGAGTAAAAAAATAAAAAAAATAAAACAATTTGAAATAAAAACTGAGCCCCGTCCCTCTCAAATAAAATGTTGCGTGCATGTAATAGTCAAACAATTATTTTCAATATTTTCCACATTAATTTTACACAAAATCTATTTGTAAGCTTTTTAGTTACCTTCTTATTACTGTAAAAAAAAGACGAGAGTAAAAAACAATTTTTAAAATTGCTTACTCAAATTCTGGGTGTATATAGCATGAGAATATTGTGACGTAAGCTGTGACTTAGAGCTATGACGTAGTTTTTGTTACAGACAGAAATACAGACACTCTCCATTATTTATCCATTAAATATATTTGCAAAACTTACCATAGACCATCACCCTTTAAGGTGAGCCTGCAATACACTGATTGAAGAGTAGTAAAAAACCCTCCGAAAATGTATATCCTGGATAGGACACTAAAGTGTACCTGTTTCTGGTGCTCTGGGGAGTATGGGGATCATTTCCAAGTCTACTCTAAGTGGATGTACCTCTTAGGGTCTCATGTATGGGTCAAATACGAGGTATGTCAGAAAAGTTTCGGGACTGGTGTCACAAATTTTTTTGAATTTCAAATCGAAATTACTAGCTACAAGTTTTCTCCTTCAAAGTAGTCCCCTTGGAGTCTAATTCACTTTCCCATCCTTCTCTGTCACGCTTGCATGCGCTCATGGAAGGATTCTTCGGGGATTCTTCGTAGCTCTGTCGTCACGACCTTTTTGGTGTCGTGCACATATCATTATGTTGTATATACTATATTATAAAGCGTTGACATTAAATAGCCCATAGGATTTGTATGCCATTAATCAAAACCAAATCAACCCAAACCAACCAAGAGTCTTTGAAGCCAATTCCGTCTTTGTTACCGAGTCAAATTTTACCAAAATTCCTCTTCGTCCGAACAAAAAAAAACAAAAAAAAAACCCAGATTGACTCATCTCTTTATCAGCACAGCGATGTTAACCATGCCAACGTCTTCAATATGTATGCAGCTTCCTTCATGTATATACTCTACTGTTTCACACGAGCGCCTCAGACAACGACATGTAAATTCAGGTATTACGGCCTTTTAGTCAAGGGGCAGGTGCGGCGTGGTGCAACTAAGCTCGAAGCTTTAGATGCTTCTTTTCCTATTAGCATAGATACTGCCCTTTGATCTTGTAAGGATATAACTACGTGACATTTACGAGGGAAAATCTAATTCTATTTTCGTTGGGGTTTATGTAAAAGTTTTGAGTTAAAAGACGTTTGGGAAGACTTATTCATGTTTCCGCTACATACTATTGCACAATCTCGCACTTTCAGCGGGGATAATAACTTCCTGACTGTTTCCCCTGCGGAGAGGATTAAAAAAGGGTGAGGTCTTAGTTGTGGATGTTTGGGGTGTCTGGAGTACCTCTTCATTGTCAATAATCCAAATGGAGTAGTAGTGTTTTTTAGGATCCCATCTATGGGTCAATTGTACTTACAGGGAGTGATCAGAGAAATTAGGATTAACTAATTTAGAAAGAATAAAGAAAGGTAATCTAATTAAAACTTTCAAAATAACAAATGGAATGTCTAATCATGGTAGACATTCTTTTAATATATATTGGAGATGTGGTCACTATTTGTCTGTAACCGAAACTACGTCAGTCTAATCATGGTAGACATTCTTTTAATATATCTTTTTGAAATGGAAAGTTACTAACCCGAATGATGTCAATGATTACGTCACACTCATTTTAGGAAATAAGTAAGTCTATCAATATTTCATTTATAGTCAGTATCATTACTATTTCTCTGCATTTTTTAGATGAGGCTTGATGATTAGTATTATTTGTATTATTCGGACTATTGTTCTCATCTTGGAAACATGGCCTAGTGGATAAAGGAGTTCGGTTAAGATAGTTCTAAGTGACAGCTATCTCTAGACTGCAGGTTCAATACTGGCCAGGAGCAGCAGTAATATAGAATAATAATTAACACAGCTTAAAGCATCTAACCCAGTTATAGTTAGCGGAATGAGAACAAGATACTGAATAAAGGATCAGTTTCAAAGTTCAGTGATGGCTCCAGATTATGACAAGAAGATTCCCGATTACAACGAGAACGTTCCCGAGTCCGAGATGGTTACGACGAAAAATACCTGAAGAAGGCCGAAACGTTGTACAGATAACAATGGAGATGGGGACAATTGTCCAAATAATACTCAGAATCATTACTTCATGAAATTTTAAAATTCTAAGAAAACACAATTACATGGTCAAATCTTCACGAACATTTCGATATTTATTCACCTTTAGACAATGTTTGGTCTAGCGCTAGGGAAAAAGGGGATAGAATCCTCGCTGATTGAGACTCTAGGCCTCCCCGACGACGACTTTAGATAATGTTTAAAATAGTTATTTCCTATATTGAGTATATTAGGGGATATTTCTTTTTTACTTAGTCGATCCCACCTTATTTAATTTTGTGAAATAAGAAAAAAATATATTTTATTTGTACGATTTGATTTATTTGTACGATTAGTCTATTAAGAAATTGGACTTTTTTGCTAACATATATATTTTAGGGAAAAACTGCTTAATCAGATAAAAAAGCAATAGTGTAAAAAATGAGATTAATTCGGATGATTTCAGAAATAATAGTAAGAAAAAGAGGACCATATCACCTTTAGGCACCCCTTTTTGATCTCGATTACGAAAGGACATGTTTTTCATTTACACCGTCAATATCCGGTTGTTTGTCTGGGGTTAGGGTCATGGGTTAGGTATAGGGTTAGGGGTTAGGGTTAAAGGGTAGTTTTATAATTTAAAAAAATCTAAAAATCGTCTGTTAAAACAACCGGATATTGACGGTGTAAATGAAAAACATGTCCTTTCTTAGTCGAGATCAAAAAGGGGTGCCTAGATGTCATATGCTCCGAAAAAGAAATTAAAAGGGATGTTTAAAGAACTTTTCAATGAGGATTTTAGAGAATCTTATGTATATAGATCTTGTATTAATATTGTATATGTTCTGTACAAACATTCTTTTTTCCCTCTTTTTTTAAAGGTTGATACACTATGCTCTCCTTGTCGGAATGGCATGATGACGTGTCAACGCTTGTTCACGTCCGGGTTCTTTCTTCGTAATGGAAAGATGACGTGTTAAAAACATTGCTTACGTTTAGAGTTTTGGAGATTTGGGGAACTGGAGCACCCCTTCCACACCATTGGTCCCTGGTCCACTCTGACCGGAGTGGGTAGTACCTGTTAGGGTCCCATCTATGGGTTAAATAGAAAAACATCAGTTGATAAACAAAAATTGTATTAACCATTAAGAATTGATTTATTTCAAAACTTATCGGCATTAAATAACTCACTGAGGTTGAATATACCGTAAAACAAAACAAACAAAACAAACATTGATAAACTTAGAGAATTTCTCAGGGTATTCTGACTTAAGGGACGTAGTTTTCGGCTTACAGAGCCTGACAGATGCCGAATCTCTATTATAATAAGATACTTCTTTGTACATTTTGGACAGTAGAAATGATCGCGTTTTTTATGCTTGTGGTATTTTGTCTTTTTCAGGGGTGATTTTTGTGGTAGGTTTTTTTTTTAATTTAAGGTATGGGTGCCTTGTGAGCAGCGATATTGTTTGATTGATTTATGAGATTATTTTCGCGCCTAATGGATAAATGTTTTATGTTAAGAGAAATCCTGATGATTTTGTGTAAATAAAACACGCATGCATTGCAGAACTGTGTTTAGTTCCGATTTATGTGTTATATTTTGAAAGAGGGCAGCAAGATTCTTTATTTGCTATCAGGAAAAAAAGCCTGTTGTTTTGCATCGATAAACGGAAGAATTCCACATGACCGCAGCAACAAAATATGGTAATTTTGTACTGATGTAAGAGGAATTGACTTACTGGTTTAGCTTGGTTTATTTGTTTAACTCTGTGGACATTTAAATTCATTTCTGAGACAGAGACGAGAGAGCAGAGAGAGACGAGAACCTGACGAGAGAGACGAGAGAGAGAAGATAAGGAGCGGTAGAGAGAGAGTCAATCCATAGACGAACACGGTAAGGCGGAGAAGCAGCAAATCAAGATCCGGGAGGGCTCATTGCCCATACGCAGCGTGCAGAGGTGTCGATAAGAGAAAAGGTTAAGAGATGAGTAAGAAGACAAAGACGAAAGGGAGTAGGCGGGTAGGCAGAGGAGAGAGCGAGAGGCGTAGGAGAGAGGACGCTGGACCGGTTTTCTGCATACATCGCAAGTTGGTTCGGCCGTACGTCCGATTTCTTGAGAGTATAGAGTGATTGTCCTAGTGGCTTCCGGTGACGTCGCCACACAGCGCGGTCTGTTCCTACTGTCTCGTGCATACTAAGATCGTAGCTATCTATGCTCCGCCGGTCCTGCTATGTACAGTACTCATCACCGGCGATACCCTCGCGTCATCGCC
>CM042153.1:14911054-14921422 GCA_023376005.1 Doryteuthis pealeii | reverse complement strand
CTACAGAGAAAAGAAAAGAAAGAAAAAGACAGAAAAGAAAGAGAAAAAAAAAATAGAGAGAAGAAGAATTTGTCATCTAGTGGATCTGGACCATTGAGTAAAAATGAAAGAAAACGAAAAGATAAAAAAATACTTGGACCTTGCCAGAGAACTAAAAAAATGAATTTTCAACATACCAGCAAATAGATTTTGCACAAAACAGAACCCGGTCTAATGAGTGAGAT
Source organism: Doryteuthis pealeii (assembly GCA_023376005.1). Lineage (NCBI taxonomy): Eukaryota > Metazoa > Mollusca > Cephalopoda > Myopsida > Loliginidae > Doryteuthis > Doryteuthis pealeii. The sequence continues at coordinate 14,921,198 of CM042153.1, read as the reverse complement.
TCAGAAAAATTCTGAGATTTTGTAATAGGAACGAATTCCCTAATTTCGACAAGAATAGCAGACCATGTATTAATTAACAGGAAAAACAGAACGGGTTAACTTTTGCCGCTCCGGCCAACCACAAAGTAAAAATAAATGAAATTGAAAATACAAATACGTACGCCTTTCTCGCGAATTGAAAAAAAAATGGAACACGTGGGTAAAGTTTATACCAATTATCTTTGATGCCATTCAAATGATTTCTTACTAAATCGTTAAGAATTCACATATCATTTTATTTTAGGAATTTATTTTTTTGTTTACATTTTGTTGTGTGGTCATTTTAGGACTGAAGGTTAAATCAGTTTTACAGTGGAGATCCCTGATGGTATAAAGTTTAATCCTTTCTTGCAGTAGAAAGATGTAGTATCAATTTTAATCCTTGACCGCCGACCCGTCCTTAAATTAGGACTTGTGTCATAGTTTATACTGTCTTCATTTTAATTGTAAGCTGATTCGTGTTAAATCCTCGTCTGCTAGTCCGTACCTCCAGCGAGCAATCGTTGGACAATTTATCAACGTCTTTAAATGGTAAATTAAATACACGTTTCGGCGATTTTAATTAGCCGATTCAGCAAACGTTGTTTTGGGGGAGTTTATAGATTCAAGTTGTAATCTTCAGCACATATTACACGGACGCATTTAAAATATTAATAAAAATAAATGTAACTCGTGAGTGTTTTGAAACATAAATTTTGTTTTCCTAAAACCGTTTTTGTATATATGAATAAAATTCTAATTCAGTCATTAATTGCTTGTTTAGTTAATGTGGTACTAATGTATTCATTTAATCTATTTTCTTTTTTACCGCTAAAATCTTATTATAATGGAGATTGTGTGTTTTTCTGTCTGTAACCGAAACTATATTCCTACTCAAGTCACAATTCTCTTAGTTATTGACATCACATTCTCCATGATTTTATTTTTTATCTAAACTCAATTATTAATAAATTGTTTTACATTATTTAATACTGTTAACTATGTCTACATACAGACAACATGCAATTATATTTATATATACAACAAAATAGCGGTTTACAGTGTGAACGGAAGGCTGATTTGCATATTAATATTAAAAAATCGAATTTGATAAATATGTGCTTAGTATTATTGATTTCTAACTGTTTGGTTTTATTCTAATGAATATAGCAAAAATCTCTTCAATGAATCTTAAATGAAATCCATTAACAAGATAAAATAACTGTCATTTTATTCTTTACTTCCTATTTTAACTAAATACTTAAATTTAAAAAAATTAGCAATGAAAGACGAGAGTGATGGAAGAGTAAGTTTCAGTTGTTCCATTTTTTATTATACTCCCTCTGTTTCAAATCTTTTACTATACTCCCTCTGTTTCAAATCTTTTTATCTGTATTCTTATTTAGTTTCATTAGCCTTTCTAATTTAATACAATATTTTATTACATTAAAACTTAAATACTTGCACCCGGAGGGTGCATATATTTGCTAGTAACAATAAAGAAGTTAAGAATTAAACATGTGTCCTTATGTTTAGGGAAAAAAATTTCGAGTATTAATTGAAATGAAAACTATTTGTTTATTCTATGAATAGTTAATGTCTTTTTCAAAATTCTGATGGGAATTGATTAAAAATTGATATATTTTGTTCTAATAAATAAGAAACTATATGAAAAAAAAAAGATATTAGTTGGTTGTCGAGTGACAGTAAAAAATATATTTGTTTTTACAGAGAAGCTAAAAGTTAAACATTTGTCTTTATTTTAGTTGGAAAAATCCAGTATTCATTTATTATATTCATTTTATTATTTTTGAAAAGGTTTTTTGATTTCCACTGATTAAAACTAATTTCAACAAAGAAGGAAGCTAAGAATTTGCGTATTGAAATATTTGATTATTTTATGAGTTTTTTGTTGTTGTTTGCATTTATGAATTCATAATAAAACTGTAACGTGCGGGATATTTACTGTACCAAAACGGATATATAAACGTTCTAATAGCGATATAGCGGGTCTTGTCAACGTGCCTCCAAATTCACTACACTAAAAAGGTGTTCGCACGTGGCGGTCATCTTGTCGATAAAAAAGTACAACGCGAGAAATATATCGTCACAAGCTTTTAGCTTTTATTTCCAGGCTCGACTCATGGGTTGTGTCGGAGAGGAGGAAAGGCAGAGAGAAAGAGAGAGAAGAGAGACACTGATAAATTACTGTGATCCCATACTAGGGACCAGAGGCCGGTCCGTCCCCTACGCCTCGGAAAGCAAAAAGAGGCCGGTATTTTTTCTTCGTCGTTCCACGTCACCACGTGACTTCCGGCCAACACATGAAACTTCGGGTTGGCTTTTCAATTCTCCCTTCGGGATCACGCCCGGTTAAATTCCCAACAAACCGTTTTGTGTTCATCACTTTTTTTGAACCCTTTACTATCTCTTATTTTCTTCTTCCTCTCTTTCTAATAGTAGTTCTCGCAAAACTCAGGATATTCACCATCTCGCTACAAAATCTCAAAATAACTTTATTTCGCTAAAGACTAGTTCCTATTTGCCTGCTGAGTTACACTGATAAAACTGTATTTTTTGATTCAATTTCTTTTTACCTTCACTAAAAGTGTAACAATGAAAAAAAGCCCAATAATTAGAAATGTGCCCTTACTAGTTACCACCAATTTTCCCTGTGAAATCCCCCCCATATTTAACATAATGAAACTTGCATAAAGGTTAATATTATCTTGTATTTTTTTCATCCATTCGGAAAAGAAACATGGGAAAAACTTCTGATGATTTTGTAAAAGAATGTTCAGCTTAGGGAAATAATGAAAATTATGAAGGAAAAACAATGTTTACATTTTTGCGCCGTTAAATCAATTGAAATTTAACGTAGCCAAAAACAAGTTCTGAGTACCGGCTTTTAAAATAATCTATGAAAATCAATTATTTTTCAGGAAAATTTTCATAATGACTTACCATTTAATGCAAATATGTCTGAAATAGTTTTTTTCCTAAAATACAATCGGGGAAATATTTATACGAGTCTAAACCACCCTATTTTCTTTTATGAAATATGAAAAAAATGAACCGACAAAAAAAAATTTTTACTTTTTTTAAAATTAAAGATAAGCGTCTGAATAATTATGTCAGAAGATTTTAATAAGTTTGTAGGAGAGAGTTTTTTTTAGTAAAAGAACCATGAATACAGAATTCAGCTAAAAAAATATAAATAAAGAAACTGACCGTATTGTAAAAAAAAGGGACTGTTTGACTTATTTTTCAAGATAACGGCGAGTAATTATAGCCCATTCGGATAATTTGGTCTTTGAATTAACTGTTTTTCTTTATAACAACTTTTATGTTCCTTACTTATTTTTTGCAAGATTCTTTTTAAAGTTAAAAAAATATTTACGTTTCTTCCTTCAATATGGTGATACCTAGCCCTTACAATTAAATTCAAGCTAACAGTTAAAAGAAATGTGTCTTTGCAATAAAAAGAAGCCAAGAAGACTGATTTTAAAGAAAGGCTGGTTTTCTGATTTTGAGATAAGTTGAGAAGAATATGCTAAAAAAAGGCATCTAAATGAGTTGAAACATAAAATAATGTTTGTCGGAAAGAAGAGATGACGTGTCAACGCTCGTAACGTTCTGGCACTCATTTTCGAATGGAGAGATGACGTGTTAAACGTTTGTTACTTTCGGGAATAGGGTGATGATGTGTTGATAGTAGAAATATTTGCATACTCATCTCTCTGGACCGTACATTTGGAGAGGCTGGAATCCTGGTTGCTGGGCTGCTGTTCAGTTGACTGCAATTCTATGATGTTTTGGAGTCTAGAAAACCAACTTGGAGTGCTGAGGGATATCTTGCCTTGTGCTGTTTATAGTTTTTAGTAATAACACAAGGTCACTTCCTTTTCTCTTGAGAATTTTATTTCCATCAAAGTCACAACTCCTGCAGATGAGTAAGTTTCCTTTGAAAAATTGGTGTCCGAGTTTTGTGTTACGCTCTCCTTTTGGACTGGAGGGTTGACTTATCAATGTTTGTTACGTTCTTGCACTCATTTCCAAATGGGTTGAGGATGTGTTGATAGTAGAGATATTTTGTATACTTATCTCTGGACTGTTACTACATTTGGAGAGGCTGGAATCCTGGTTGCTGGGCTGCTGTTCAGTTGACTGGCAATTCTATCATGTTTGGAATCTGGAAACCAGCTTGGAGTGCTGAGGGATATCTTGCCTTGTGCCATTTAGAGCTTTTAGTAATAACTCAAGACCACTTCTTTTTCTCATGAGAATTTTATTTCCTCCAAGTCAAAACTGCCGAGCAAAACCTCCATGTCTTGCTCTCTCCACACATTTTCCCAGACTCAATTCTTTCTCTCATCTCTTACACCTCCAATCTGCCATATCTCATCTGCTTGTCCAATGAAACAATGCAATGTGACTATGCTGAATCATCATTAAACTATTCCATTCTCATCTAACTCAACATTTGTACAAAAAACTTTCCATGCTAATTTACATATCAGGTTACACTCATGGTTCCAGGTCGCTCCCATTAGGTAACAACGAAAACCTAAACATCACTGAACTTAGAACTCGGTATACATTTTTACCAGCCCCTCCACACGAGCAGGATGTGACACAAGGTCAATTTCTTAAGCGGAGGTTTAAATTCAGAGTTCTCCATCTCCTAGACCGGTTACCTAACCAAGGTTAAAGAGCCCAGTCTGCCCTACTATTTACCCATAGCTGGAGGGAGAGTAGGATTCATACCTTTCCCAAGGGTATTAGCGCTATGTAAAAATGCAGTTACCGCGTCCAGGATTTGAACTCGTGGCGACGGGTCCATTTCCCATCACTTTAACCATTACACCACGCGCTTTCTTAGAACTCGGAATAACTTGGGAAATAGAGTTTTCGAAAATCATTTGTCATTGTTGGTTAATTTTATTTTTTACCATAAAAAATAATCAAGTACCATGGTGTTTGATTTTAGATATTTATAATAGTCATTTACTAAGCTTAGATTAGTTTGGCACAAGGACAGAAGTATTGGGCACTCAGTGAGAATCAAACTCATTAACAATCGTCAGTTAGCCTAGCTCTTTAATCATTTCACCATGTGAGGTATTCAGAAGTCATTTACAAAGCTTAGCTTAGTTTGGCAGAAGGCCAGAAGTATTGGGCACTCGGTGAGAATCAAGCTCATTATCAATGGTCAGTTAACCAAGCTCTTTAATCCTTTCACCATGTGATTTATTCAGAAGTCATTTACAAAGCTTAGCTTAGTTTGGCACAAGGCCAGAAGTATTGGGCACTCGGTGAGAATCAAGCTCATTATCAATGGTCAGTTAACCAAGCTCTTTAATCCTTTCACCATGTGATTTATTCAGAAGTCATTTACAAAGCTTAGCTTAGTTTAGCACAAGGCCAGAAGTATTGGGCACTCGGTGAGAATCAAGCTCATTAACGATGGTCAGTTAGCCTAGCTCTTTAACACTTTCACCATGTGATTTATTCAGAAGTCATTTACAAAGCTTAGCTTAGTTTAGCACAAGGCCAGAAGTATTGGGCACTCGGTGAGAATCAAGCTCATTAACGATGGTCAGTTAGCCTAGCTCTTTAATCCTTTCACCATGTGATTTATTCAGAAGTCATTACAAAGCTTAGCTTAGTTTAGCACAAGGCCAGAAGTATTGGGCACTCGTGAGAATCAAGCTCATTAACGATGTCAGTTAGCCTAGCTCTTTAACACTTTCACCATGTGATTTATTCAGAAGTCATTTACAAAGCTTAGCTTAGTTTAGCACAAGGCCAGAAGTATTGGGCACTCGGTGAGAATCAAGCTCATTAACGATGGTCAGTTAGCCTAGCCTCTTAACACTTTCACCATGTGATTATTCAGAAGTCATTTACAAAGCTTAGCTTAGTTTAGCACAAGGCCAGAAGTATTGGGCACTCGGTGAGAATCAAGCTCATTAACGATGGTCAGTTAGCCTAGCTCTTTAACACTTTCACCATGTGATTTATTCAGAAGTCATTTACAAAGCTTAGCTTAGTTTAGCACAAGGCCAGAAGTATTGGGCACTCGGTGAGAATCAAGCTCATTAACGATGGTCAGTTAGCCTAGCTCTTTAACACTTTCACCATGTGATTTATTCAGAAGTCATTTACAAAGCTTAGCTTAGTTTAGCACAAGCCAGAAGTATTGGCACTCGGTGAGAATCAAGCTCATTAACGATGGTCAGTTAGCCTAGCTCTTTAATCATTTCACCATGTGAGGTATTCAGAAGTCATTTACAAAGCTTAGCTTAGTTTGGCAGAAGGCCAGAAGTATTGGGCACTCGGTGAGAATCAAGCTCATTATCAATGGTCAGTTAACCAAGCTCTTTAATCCTTTCACCATGTGATTTATTCAGAAGTCATTTACAAAACTTAGCTTAGTTTGGCACAAGGCCAGAAGTATTGGGCACTCATTAACAATGGTCAGTAAGCCTAACGCAATATATGAAATATACAATGCAGAGTTAATAAATAATAACGAATAATTACCGAAAAGAAAGTTACATTACCATAAAAGAATCAGGACTTGGAAAATGTCAAGGCAGAAATGGAAAACATAAATATTTCATTATATAATATCCAACGGACAAAATCACCGAACCATAACTACGTAATTCACGAAGAAGCAAAAACCAGTCAGGGATAAAATTAATATCCCCTAAGTAACCATCTATCAAACTATCTTTATGTTATTATGTTTGACTCTGACCAATCAGAGACCAACTACAAGGTTAGTAAAAGGTTAAGAATTACCGTTGTTTTTAATTTCTACACTACCGTACATAATTTGTAGGAAACTTATCAATTATACGAAAATAAGATATGTTCAATAAGATAATTACAATATGAAGGAGTTGTTACGATTTGTGTGGTCATTTTAGGGCTGCAGTAGATATTCCTTGTGGCACAAAGTTTTATCCTTTCTTGAAGTAGAAACATGTAGTATCAGTTTTAATCCTTGTCAGCTGATCCATGTTAAAGAATTGTATAATCATTGTCCCTTCGTCTGTACATTTAACGAGCAATTGAGAGACAATTTATCAACGCCTTTAAATAGTGAATTAATTAGTACTTGTTTGAGGGTTTTGATTGGCCGATTCAGCCAACGCTGTTTTGGAAGTGTTTATATATACAAATTGCAATCTTCAGCACACCTTATAACCAAAAATAATAGGAAGCGCGTGGTGTAATGGTTAAAGTCATTGGAAATGGACTCGTCGCCCCGAGTTCAAATCCTGGACGTGGTAATTGCATTTCACTTAGCGCTAATACCCTTGAGAAAGGTATGAATTCTACTCTCCCTCCAGCTATGGGTAAATAGTAGGGCAGACCGGGCTCTTTAACCTTAGTTAGGCCACCAGTCTAGGAGAAGGAAAACTCTGAATTAAAACCTGTTAAACTCCGCTTAAGAAATTTACCTTGTGTCACATCCTGCTCTTACGGAGGAGTTGGTAAATATATATAACCAAACATAATCCAACCGAAGTAAAGACCTAAAAAAACTATCGAACCGGGAAACTTACGATAGCTTGGCCAATGATCTACCGACTGAGCTCAACCGAAGTAATTGCGATGTAGAATTTGGGATTCAACGGTCGGATTTTAAACCACCCGGATATACGTACGTCTGAGAATCGGCTCAAATAACGACCTCACGGCTTCTAAGTGTTAAAGAAATTTCAGTTACATAAAGAGATGGATCGTGGGCCATGGGTCAAATGTTAGCAAGTTCGTTAAGCCCAACATTGCTGTGAGACATGTTGTAGTGAAATCAGCTCGGAAATTGAAAGATCTACGGCTTCCACTAATCAAAAGAAACAGGAGACGGGAAATGAAAATCTGTGAAAAGATCGGAGAACAAATTAATGAAGAAAACAAAGAAAAAAAAGAAGAAAAAGATAAAAAGAAAGAGGAAGAAGGAAAGAAGAAAAAAGAAGAAAAAAGAAGAAAAGAGAAAAAAAATGGAAAAAAAAAGAAAAAAAGAGAAAAAAAAAAAAAGGAAGAAGAAAAAAGAAGAAAAAGAGAAAAAAAGAAGAAAAAAAAAGAAAAAGAAAAAAAGAAGAAAAGAGAAAAAAAAAGGAAAAGAAAAAAATAAAAAATAGAAGAAGAAAAGGAAAAAGAAGAAAAAAAGAAGAAAAGAGAAAAAAGAAGAAAATAAGGAAGAAGAAATAAGAAGAAAAAAAGAAAATAGAGAAAAAAACAAAAACAAAAAAGGAAGAAGAAAAAAGAAACAAGACGAAAAAGAAGACAAAGAGAAAAAAAGAAGAAAAAAGAAGAAAAAAATGAAAAAAAAAAATAAAGCAAAAAAAGGAAGAAAAAAAGAAGGAAAAAAGAGCAAAAATGAAGAAGAAAAAATAAAAAAAAAAAAAAATAAAGCAAAAAGATGATGAAGAAGAAGAAGAAGAAGAAGAAGAAGAAGAAGAAGAAATCTGTTTGATACCGTTTTTACTTTAGGCTCAGAACTAAAACCGGTCGTTTTGCACACGACATTATATAATCCCGTAAATGTCATGAAATGTCACGAAAGCAGATCAGTCGAAAAATGACTTCCTCGAATTATCAATTGATCGAAAAGACAACATTGCTTCTTAAATGATCACATATTGCAACGAAACTCTTGCCCGATGCCAAATTTATTTAACTAATAAATATTATACACCCTTTAACATCGGGTGTATATAATTGGTGAGAGAGAAATAGACAACCTGATGATGATGAGGGGTTCCTTCTTGCTCTTTTGCTTGTTCCTGTTGTAAGATTCAAAGGTTATGACAAAGTCATGACTCGTTGAAACGCAAACAAACTCCGACAAAGGTTGCGGGACAACACATTTTATATAACAGCAGATAAATACACAAAGGATACATAAATTACATAGAAGTGTACATGAAACATACATACGTATACAATAGTAATATGAAGGTACAGACATGAGACTAAGAATAGTCCATGCTGTATAAATCACTTACAGTAATGTAAGGGGGGGGGACAAAGCCCCACCAAGAAAGGGGTAGGCATAAGACTACCTCAGTGTGTTTCGTAGGTCGAGCAGCAGGCAAAGAGAGGAAGAGAAATTCAAAACAGCCGCTTAAATACACGAGGCCCCTAGCGGGAACCAGCGACACTAAACGGGCAGACAACTCCCCAGGCAAATACGAAAATAACCCCCACACTGTCATCTTCTCTTGTTGGGCTGTTTTCTCGGGCTGGTTCTTCCTTCCGGTTGGGCTGGGTATCTGTGCATTCTTATTTTAATCAATCAACAAGACTTTGTTGTTTGTCTTTCAGTCTTTATTAAGAACAAACCCCATCCCAGGACCACGCGGTGAGTGCGACATCTCGAGTGCCGACGACAGCATCTTCTCTCGGCTCGTAACTAGTCGCAACTGAACTAAACTAGAAATTGTCACACATTTCCAATCACGCGCTTCCGGATAATCCAGCGAATGTTACTAGTCAATCATCGTAATGGTAATTTTCCACTTAACCCCAATTATTTTGAATCTAACGAACTCTGATTCAAAAGTATCTAACAAGAGTACGTACATCATTCATAAGATACCTGTGAATTATGTAACATGACTGATACATTTTCCCTACGAAGAGAGTTTTTCATAGGAGAAAACAGATAATAGCCTGAAGGGGAAAGGCCTGGCGAGTACGATATTTCTTGTCTTAAATTCTACTATATGACACAAAATAATGTTATTGTTTTAAAAAATAATTGCTATCTGAAACAAATAAATAAAATGTATAAATTGAACATTTAAATATTTAAACAAAATATTTAATAAAATATTGACACATTTTCGAGACACTGATGAATGATGTTTTGTTTATATCTTATTATAATGGAGATTCTGTGTTTGTCTGTCTGTAACCGAAACTAAATCACTACTCAAGTCCCAATTCCCTTAGTTATTGACGTCACATTCACCATGAATTCATTTTTATTTAAACCTCAATTATTGATAAAATTGTTATACCTTATTAATACTGTTGATCATATCTACCTATTAATAGCATGTAATTGTATTTATATATACAACAAAATAGCGGTTTACAGTGT
>CM042153.1:14901054-14906054 GCA_023376005.1 Doryteuthis pealeii | reverse complement strand
CAAGGTAGTAAGCAAAAGATATAGAGTGGGTGAGAACGCGGAAACAATAATGTTAATCTGCTTCAATCGAAGATGATAAGAAGGAAAGGAAAAAAAAGAGTTAAAGATTTAAATCAAGATTATTATACATTTTACATATTGAACTATTTAGCAATAGCTCTTAAGTAAACATATCAAACGTTGTACTAATCAAATTATCATACTGTGGTATATCCACAGGTCCTGCTAGTTATAATAATATTGTTATAATATTGTATCGTAGTCCCCATCGACAGCTATGTTGCTGATGACTAATCTTCCACGAGGGAATAGAACCCCTTCCCCATCAAAAACAACCCCTCAACCCCCCCCACAAAAAGAAATAAACAAATTTATCTTATTGTCTATAATATCTTATAGCAGCGAAGTAGTTTATTAGTTCAAGCTAGAACTGACTCTTCTTGTATATTTGAATTGTTCCTCGTTCTCATTTCAAGGGGACGCTTGTCTTCTCGTACCCCAGCAACCATGTCATCTTTTATTAGAGTTCACAGACGCACCCCACTATTCTATTTCGCTTGTGTGGCCTCGTAATGACCAGCCACCGCCACCACCATTTCGATGGTCAATCGCTGGTGAGCTCGACAAGACTCTGAATCGAGGTGTCTAAGTTACTTATCAGGCGAGTAGGACACGAAGTTATTCGATAATTCTTAAACAAAATGAGAAAAAGGCGATTTTGATCACAGATCATGAAGAACAAGACCAAAGACCACGCTGCAAAGCTTTTCCTCAAAATCAAGCCGATGGCAATTTCTTTAGATTAATCTAATCTATAGTATTTCAAATCATTTTCTGTTAATTTTGGTTAATGTATGTGATACCGCGAGATAGTGTTATATTAGTATTTGCGTAAATTAGAGGACAATTTACTCATCACACCCTGTATATATAAGTATCTATATATGTACATAGATATATACATAAACACAAATCTATATGAATATTTATTATAATATATATTACATATATATATCATATATATATTACATATATTTCATATACATATATTACATATATATATTACATGTATATATTAAATATATGTATATATTATATACATATTACATATATATATATCATATATATTACATATATATATATATATATTCCTATATAATATTTAAATATATGTATGTATATATTACATATATATATATATATATATATATATTATATATATATTATATATATATATATATATATATATATTATATATATATATATATATATATATATATATATATATATATATATATATATATATATATATATATTACACACATATATATATATATTAAATATATATATATATATTATATCTATATATATATATATATATATATTTACATATATATATATATATATATATATAATTACATATATATATATATATATATATATATATATATTATATATATATATATATATATATATATATATATATATATATATATATATATATATATATATATGCAGCAAACAATACAGAATCAGAAAGAGACATTTTATTTATTTATGATTCTGTCTTAGCCCCTCTGTTCTACACGTATGTACACGTGTTTTCGTCCTGACATCTGTTTTTGTTTTCCTATCTGAATACATATATTTCAGTAGGTCTCCTATATGAACCTTGATCTTTTTTTTTACTATAATTGAATAGAACTTCTAAATATATACAAGTTTACTATACAAAAGGCACTGTGTACATTACATTAGTTGTTCTTCAGACAGATGAACCATTTCAACTTCTCTCTCTCTCTCTCTCTCTCTCTCTTTCTCTTTCCCCCTCTCTCTCTCTCTTTCTCTTTTAAACCAACTTACTAAACAAAGAAACAAAGAAAAATAAACTCTTTATTACAATGCTGATGTCAGCCTATTCAGTTTCTATAGAGAACTATTTTTCAGAGAAATCCATCAATTAAAGAAAACCTTAAAAACAACAGAAAATCTTAAAATGCTGACTCAACGTCTGAAAAGCAGCTATTTCAGCAGAATAGACTACAAAGACAGTACACAAGTAAAAACTAAATAGAATATATACAGGGTGACCCCACAAAAGCAAACCCAGATTCTGTTTTTTGGGGGTCACCCCGTATACATACTATTACTGATGCAGACTACCAGCACAAAAAAAAAATAGATAGATAAATAAAAACGGAATCAAAATTCTGTTTTTTGGGGTCAGCCTATATCATAATAATATATTAAATTAGAAAGATTAGCGAAATTAAATAAGAATACATAAAAATAGATTGAACTTATTCTAATCATATTTTAATTAGTTTCTATATAAAATTATTCATAGGATTGATTTTATTACGTTGGAGAATAAAACAATGATATTAGAGATCAATAACAACAAGTAATTATTTATTAAACCCAGTTTTGTTAAAACCAGTATGCAAATTAACCACACCATATAATATGTAAACCTTTATTTCATTGTAATATATAAGACACATTGCAGATTTTTAAACTCACTAACAACATTTTGCGGCAAACCTAAATCAGATTTACATTAAGACAATGTTGATAAATAAGATTGGTTCTATGAATTAATGATTTTGACTATAAATTAAATACTCGTTGATAAATCCTCGTTCTTCCTGAAGGTATTGTGACGTAAGCAATGTCTGTTTCGGTTACAGACAGACACCGAATCTCTATTATAATAACTAGCAAATATATACACCCTCCGGATACAAGTATTTAAGTTTTAATGTAATAAAATAGTATGTTAAATTAGAAAGGCTAATGAAAGTAAATAAGAATGCAGATAAAAAGATTTGAAACAGAGGTGGGTATAATCGAAAATTAGAACATCTGAAATTTACTCTTCCATCACTCTCGTCATTCATTGCTCAATTTTCCTAATTCAACTATTTAGTTAAAATAGGAAGTAAAGAATAAAATTACAGTTATTTCTTCTTGTTAATGGATTTCTTTTAAGAATGATTCCCGGGCATCCCTTCACCATTGCTCTTTGGTCCACTCTGACCCGGAGTGGTAGTACCTGTTAGGGTCCCATCTATGGGTTAAATAGAAAAAAACATGAGTTTATAAAAAAAATGAGTATTCATTAAGAATGAATTTATTTCAAATCTTTGTCAGCATTAAATGACCCACTGAGGTTGATACACCATAAAATAAAATAAAACAAATCAACAGACACCTGATAATCCGGATTTACATTTTTAGAGATAACTAAAACTTAGCGTTTTAGGACAGCTCATTCGATATAGTCTAGTACCGCCACACTTCTGCGTAGGAGACAACATTTTTGTTTATCTTTAATTCATTTCGCTTGCAGTAAATGCCTGTTTTACCATTTCTGTCGCTAAGAGACCAGTTTTGTTTACCGAAATTTCCATCATTTGAGAATCCCTACAAAAAGCCAATTTTGTTATGGCCCAAAGCCTTTTAGCCACCGTCTGCCCTCGAGAGATTTCACTACCGTTACTTGAGTTCCTATTATTAGAACTACTGTGAGATTAAAACTTAAGTGAACTGTCTATTGTTTCTTAGCTTATTATAATTTGAATTTTCAAACTAGACGTATATGTTGGTCATATCGTTTCGTCATCAGGAAACTCGTTATATTAATCAGATTCATCCTTCTGGCCAGGATATTGATATCCATTTAAATTCCAAATGCTCTTATTATTTCCATTTCTCACAAGATCTTGCAGATTGTAATTATATCCCTTTATCTGTCAGGCACCTAATGAGGATTGATATAAGTTCATCCTCCTTAGACAATTCTCTTTTACAGAGTTTCCGATATCTGCAGGGCGCAGACTTGCGGGAGACTCGTGAAACACGAAGGCGAAGGTCCATAAATATTGTATGTGATTAAGAAATATTGCAGACGTTTGGTTCGTATTAAAATTCATTTTCATTTTTACCTCTAAAAATATATCAATGATAAAGGAGCTAAGTATTAAACATGTGTCCTTATTTATTTAGCTCTCTCGGTTGGGGATGTACAATACGCCGACTGCACATCTATAGAGTAAGTAAAGTAAAGTAAAGTCGTCGGGGCGGCCTAATGTCGGTATGTATTTTTTCTCCCCTTTCTTTCTTCATAATAAAAACGGAATAGTCCATAATTTAGCTGAGGTGATAACACTCATAAGAAATAAGAATTCAGTGGATAAGCGACACGAGATAAACTGAACTTACATTTTTGTAATTCATCTTGGATGATTTGGATGGTGTCATATTTAACCAGAAGGTGTTGCAAGATTATAACGGTTGTACAATTAAGGAACACAAGTATTAAGATATAGATAAGATATGTAATCATTTTACCTCTAAAATATCTTTAAAAATTAAATTATTTTCTAGCATCTTGGGTTGTAATATATAATTATCTTACCTCTTTAAAAAATATATTTATGGGGGTGACAAGACTTTCGGTCCACTCTATAGAAAGCAACTATAAGATGAGAATAATAATAAAGTTAGTATTAGCCAGTCAGCGAGGGAGCCTATCCCCTTTTCACTAGCGCTAGACCAAGGAGATTGTTTTTGCGTCTGAGGCGTAGCGCCACACCTACCATCAGCTCCTTACTTTACCGCACAGATTCCTGTGCTACTCATACGCTGAGTTGGCAAGGGCCGGTATCGAACTAGGAACCTCATGGTTTCTAGCTGAACGCTCTACCGACTGAACAAACCCGGCCCTAACCTTCTAATCGAGTCACCTGTACGTCGAACGATCAATACAAGAATTCCCCCACCAGAACCCTACAAGTATCCCCGTATCTCAGCTGTCAACAAATTATTGCCTACGCCAAACCAACTTATTCCCGCGAAATTTACAATTTCAACAATCCACGTAAATGACGAGAAATTAATATATATGTATTTACCAACCCCTACGCACGAGCAGGATGCGACACAAGGTGAATTTCTTTAGTGAAATTTAACAGGTTTGAATTCAGAGTTTTACTTCT
>CM042153.1:14791054-14896054 GCA_023376005.1 Doryteuthis pealeii | reverse complement strand
TAACTATGCCCTTATGGCAAGCCACCAACCTTTTTATCACATCCAACACTCCACTTTGGTCCTTAGGCTAGACCCGCGGTCGTAGAGCCCTTCAGATCGATCGCTTAGTCCTGTCAAGCCCTAGTACCTATATGATTGTCCTGATCCTATTGCCCTTATGACAAGCCCCCAACCCTTTTAACACATGCAACACTCCACTCTGATCCTTATTTAGGCTAGACAGGCGGTCGTAGAGCCCTTCCGATCAATCGGCTAGTCCTGTCAAGCCCTAGTACCTATATGATTGTCCTGACCCTATTGCCCTTATGGCAAGCCCCCAACCTTTTTATCACATGCAACACTCCAATTTGGTCCTTATTTAATGGATCTGTGATACTAGTTTTCTGACTACTACACCACAATGGGGCGTCCTCTCTATCAAATCCGTTCACCACGGATAGGTGACACCCAGTCGCAAGTATGATACATCCAACGAGAATCGAACTCTCTATTCAGTTTTAATGCATATGCGAGAGAAGCTGGCTATTACACCACGATGGAACATTCTATTTGCTCAAACCATTTACTACATATAGAATGTGACAGAAAGTGGCAAATATGGGGCTTCCAGTGAGAACCGAACTCGTTATTCAGTAGTAATGAATCTGCGAGAAAAGCTGGCTATTACGACACGATGGAAAGTCCTATTTGCCCAAACAATTTACTACAGATAGAATGTAACACAAAGTCGCAAGGATGGGACTTTCAGCGAGAATCGAACTCGCAGACTATTAAGCTTTGTAAAGGCATGTTTCAATCTCATCTCCCCAAGATATGGTAGAACAGAGTTCTGCAGCCTTGTAGAAACAACAGGTCCAAGAAAGAAATATTTGAAATGAAACCAGCTGTACTCCACTGTAAATGTGACCTTATATTCCATCCTGCCCATGACCAATAGGTTTGGGTAAATACACATATACAAATGATGGAGCAAATTTGTTTCTTTAACTTGCTAAGGAAAACAGTCTAGGAGAAGAAAGAAAAACACTTAATTAAAACCAGTTTTTGAAAACCAGACTTTTTTGAATAATTACCTTCTGTCACCTCCTGCCTATGTTGGAGGCATTGGGTTAATACTCTCATATATAAAACGGAAAATACTGGGTTATTTAGTTTGGTTAAAAAAAAACTAGGAAAAGGAAAACTTTGAATTTAAACTAACTTTTATGAGAAATACTAATTTTTCAATATTTCCTCGAACAGGAAACTCTGTCGATGCATATTTAAAAAAAAATACGTCCATTAACCAATAGATTTTTTTTGGAAATAAGTAAGTAAGTAAGTAAGTAAGTAAGTAAAGTCGTCGGGGGGCCTAATGTCGGTATCAGCCAATCAGCGAGCGAGTCTATCCCATTTTCACTAGTGATAGACCAAGGAGATTGTTTTTGTGTTTGAGGTGGGGCGCCACACCTACCATCAGCTCATTACTTTACTGTACAGATCAATGTGCTACTCATACGCTGAGTTGGCGAGGGTTGGTATCGAACTAGGAACATTGTGGTTTCTAGCCGAATGCTCTATCGACTGAGCTAGCCCGGCCCTAAAAGAGTAAAATATTCTTGGAAGAAATTGCCTAGTTAGATAAAAAAAAAAAAGAATCTGCATATAAAATCTTAAGATTAATTGGATGATTTCAGAAAAAATAAGAATAGCGATTTAAGTGGGCATTTTTGAAAACTATCGAATGAATCACTCAACAGAATTTGATGTATGTATAATCATCATCATCAGTATTTCGCGCAAGTAGCACGGATATACATGGCAATCTCTCGCCAACCTTCCCTATCACTCATTGTTCCTGGAGGTCTTCTGCGCAGCAACCAGCATCCTCGCATAGTTGGTCAATGTAGGTCCTTGCTGGGAGGCCCACGTTAGCATGTCCATGTGTTAGCTTCCACAGGAGAACGTCGCTTGTGAGCTCGTCCTTGCTTCTCGAACAGTGTCCTTCATGCCTAGTCCGTCTCACTTGGATGGTTTGTGAGATGGGAGGCAGTTGGCCGGACAGCTGCTTCCATGGTGTGTGCTGGTTCCCCGACTTGTTCAAGACTGCACGCAGTATTCTTGTGCAGCTTCCATCTAGCTTATTCTCAAGACGCTTCGTTAGGGTCCAAGTGGTGCAGCCATACAGCAGTACCGATATAACAACATCCTGGAAGAATTGACGCTTTAACTTGTCAGTGAGATCGGATTTCCATATGACTGATAATTTTTTGTGGCCGACCATGCCTTTGCTATTCCTGTATTAACATCTCTTTCTGTGGATGAGATATTACTACCGAGGTATGTGAATTGTTCTACTGCCTTAAGAGGTTTACCGTCGAGTGTGGAGATATCTCCTTTCTTTTTGAAACTCATGAACTTAGTTGTATCAAAGTTCACATAGTGGCCGATATTCTTTGCTGCCTTCTCCAAGCTATGTAGTAGTGATTCAGCCTGGGCGGTGTATCTGCAAGAAGTGCAGGTCATCAGCGTAGTCAGCATCTGTGACTGTTTGTGCGGGATATCGCCTGCTTCCTGCCTTTCTTAGTGTGAAACCTTTTTCTTTTATGGTATCTAATAATGTTCGGAGTGCATAGTCTAGGCATATTAAAAATGGTGCTAATTTATCTACTTGTAGGACTCCAGCGGCGATGTCAAAGAAATCTTTAGCTTTGATCTAGAGGTACTTTTCCTACCACCAATTTCATTTACTGTTTGACATGCTAATCGTGACTGTCTGTCTTCTACCGATAGTCCGATATTATTTATATGGACTTGGATGTATTCTATTTGTTCTTTTTTGTATATTTTGGTTAGTTCTATCTGGGCTTTCTTATGATTGTGTAAATTGGTGTTAGTTGGGTTTGTTTTATTATATTGAGCTGCTTTTTTGATATCGTTTCTCTTTTCTCTAACTGTTTCTGTCTCCCATGGGACAGAGTGTTTGGCTCTTAGTTTGGTTGGTACGCACTCAGTTGCTGCTTATAGGTGGACACTGACAAAGTTTTCGTATTCCTCATTTGGAGTGAAGGTTTCGAATGCCTCCTGGAGGATATCGAATTTATTTCTTACTGCCACAGCGTAGCGATTGCATATTTCGCTGTTGGCAAGTGTCGACCATTCATATCATACAGATTTACTGGTTTGCTTTATGTTTCTACGTAGGCTTCATCGTTATTTTGCTGTGACAATTCTGTGGTCGGAGGATACTCCTTCAAAAGAGGAGTATGCTTCGTAATTCATTGCACTATTTATCCATTTTTTATTTATTAGGATATAGTCTAATTGGGCTTTTGTATTGTTTGGGTATGTGTAGGTCCATAGTTTGCCTTTTCTTTTTTGGTATTTTGTATTTAAGCATACAAGCCTGTTCTCAAGAGAGAACTCTGCTAGGAATTCGTCGTTTCTATTTGGGATGTTATGCAGGCAGTACCTATTCTTCTCGTTTTTGACTATCTGCGCATTCATGTCACCCCCAATGACCAGGACATTGAGTTTGGGAATCTGCCTGAATAGGGAGGGTAATTCATTATAGAACTTTGCGATGTCCGTTTCTTCGTTGACATTAATGGTGCTATAGAATGAGACCACTGTCATGCAGGGATTCCCATTAAACGTAGCGCATATAATTCTTGGTTGGATTCGTTCTACACTATTTAGTGGTCTAATAGCTCGGGGGCTGAGGAGCATTCCTACACCTCCTATGGTGGCATTTATGGAGTTTTTCTACGCAGATGCCGACACAAACGTCCATCCATTACCTGTTTCGTGATATTTTATTTCTAATTCACTATGATCAAATCTATGCTCTTGTACGCAGATTATATCTATATTTATCCACTGCAGATGCCGTTAACTCAGGTAGTTGATTTATCGTTTTTAGCGTTCTGACATTAAATGTTGCTAAGTTTGAGGCTTGTTTACATCTTAGTAGGTATGTTTTACTCCTGGGTCCTGTGGTTGTCTTTTTTGACATTGTGGTCAGAGTTGCGATGCTGGTAGTCTTGTTTGTCTGTGTGTGATGTTGTCGGGGCGCTGTAGCCAGTTTTTCGACACGGGCCACCGCTCGAACCCGCGGACACACACCTGAATCAGTGAGACGGGCGATGCTGTATGATTTTATATTTTTGTGTGCTGTCAAAGATTTTGCTGGCTCGATGTCATCCATACCTTTCGGTGGTTGTTTTGTTAACTCATCAATAGACGCCAGACTTAGAGATGAGAAGCAGTAGTTTCCTGACTGAACTGTTTGATCCTGGCCATTGGCTCGCTTTGGGCTCATCCGCCCAGCATCTTGTGAGATACACCGTTGGCCCATTTTCGGTTCAAACGACGTGTCTTACATCTACCACGCTGCTACCCATGGTTTCAGGTGATAAGTGACCGTATGGCATGTAGGTTGCTCTCCCTTGAACTGTTGAGAGAGAGAGAGAGAGAGAGAGAGAGAGAGAGAGAGAGAGAGAGAGAGAGAGAGGGGGGGGCACAATTTCGATATCTAAGTTTTAACTGCGTTAAAGTCCACAAGTCTCCCTCCTATTTAGGTATTACGGGAAGCTTCCAGTGAGAATCGAACTCGCAGACTATTAAGCTTTGTAAAGACATGTTTCAATCTCATCTCCCCAAGATATGGTAGAACAGAGTTCTGCAGCCTTGTAGAAACAACAGGTCCAAGAAAGAAATATTTGAAATGAAACCAGCTGTACTCCACTGTAAATGTGACCTTATATTCCATCCTGCCCATGGCCGATAGGTTTGGGTAAATACACATATACAAATGATGTAGCAAATTTGTTTCTTTAACTTGCTAAGGAAACCAGTCTAGGAGAAGAAAAAAAAACACTTAAAAACAGTTTGACTTTTTTGAATAATTACTTTCTGTCACCTCCTGCCTGCCTCTTTTTTCATTTGAAAGTTAAACAAGCACAATTTCTTTCATGACTATTCACCTAAGATTCTACTTACTTTTTAAGAAACTTAATTCAGATTAAAACAACCTACCTAATATGACTAAAAAAAAAATATTTTTTTAAAATGGCCAGATCAGTCCATCTTTAGAATATTGCAAGCATGCTGGGTATGTGTGGGTAACGAAAGGGGGGAGCGGACAGTTAAGCGACTATCTTAACTTTATTTTAATGATTTTGAATTATTTGACTTTTTTAAAAACATTTTTCTTTCACCGATCAGTTTAATTAATTACGCATTTCTTTTAAAAGATATATAAATGATCAACATTATTATTGATTAGTGTTGGATTTTTGTAATATAAAGCGTGTGCCAGATGGCCACTTGTAAATATAGACTCGTTGACTACCACGTGACCATCGAAGGCAACCTATTATCCAATCACTGGCAGTGCTGCTGCTGCTGTTGTTGTATTTATAATACCTGATTCTAATCTTAGCTCATTCACACTCGAACCATCTAAGATGTCGGGCCTAAAGGACACACTATCCCACAAGGACTTATTGGTTTACTCACTTATTTACTTTAAGTTCTTTTACAACTGGAACCAAAGATGACGGCCAGTTACTCAACAATTAGTTTACCAAGATTATAAAGCAAACTCAAAAATATATCATTTTGA
Source organism: Doryteuthis pealeii (assembly GCA_023376005.1). Lineage (NCBI taxonomy): Eukaryota > Metazoa > Mollusca > Cephalopoda > Myopsida > Loliginidae > Doryteuthis > Doryteuthis pealeii. The sequence continues at coordinate 14,890,449 of CM042153.1, read as the reverse complement.
AGTCGAAGACACTATATATATATGTGTGTGTATATCATATATATATATCTGTATGTATGTATATCATTATAATATTATATATATATATATATATATATATATATAATATATATATATATATATATATATATATCATATATATATCAGATATCATACATCATATATATGTATGTATATAAAAGTCAAAGACACTATATATATATATATATATAATATATATATATATATATATATATATATATAATATATATATATAATATCATATATATATATGTATGTATATATCAGTGTGACGTCAAGACACTATATGTATATATATGTATGTATCATATATATATATCTATATATATTATATATACTTATATGTATGTATATTATTGTGAAGTCAAAACACTATATATATATATGTATGTATCATATATATATCTTTATATGTATGTATATAATATATATATCTATATGTATGTATATTATTGTGAAGTCAAAAACACTATATATATATCTATATGTATGTATCATATATATATATATCTATATGTATATATATAATATATATATCTATATGTATGTATATTATTGTGAAGTCAAAAACACTATATATATCTATATGTATGTATAAATAATGTATTAGTATTGTATATGTTCAGTGCAAAGATTCTCGGGATTTAGTTTAAGTTTGATGTGAGAGGATACACAGAAAGAAATACAATACATAAATAAATAAATACTCTATGATATTGTTTGCAGCTGGTGTCCATTTTTGAAAATGTCTTTAACAGAATGTTAATGTTCGTTAGAAAGATTGATGCGAATTGTATTTTCACGACTGATTGTTAAACTGTTTTAAAACCGTTTTCGATATGTTATCTCTATCGATGATGTGTTTCCTTATGGAGTTCAACAAATTAGATCATATAAACAGCTTGTTTATAATATTTCTAATGAGTGTAATGGAAAATAGAAGCCTGAATAAATTTAATACTAAGCTTTATTCTACTTACACTTGATATAATAATCTCCTATCCTATATACTAGTCCATTCTTCACAAAGGGATGAATCAAGTACTTTTGATACTAAAAAGAGAATAAGAATGAGAGGCAATTATGATAGGTATTTAAAGTATTTTTCTTTTAGCTATTATTTTTTCATATCTTATAGCTTTATTATACAATAATAGCTGGACCTGTGGATATACCAAAGTATCATATGTCTACTTAAGAGCTATAGTCAAATATTTCAGCATGTAAAAAGTATAATAATCTTGAATTAACTCTTACTCTTTTTCTTTTTCATTCTTTTCATCTTTTTATTATGTTCGATTGAAACAGATTAGCGTTATAGCTTTCGTACGTCCACACCTCTCCCAATCTTTTTCCTACTCTTCCGTTCTTTTTTATTATCATTTTTCTGTATTGCATGTCATTTTCCTTCTGTTTCTGTTCTTATAATAAACACGGAATGGTCCATTATCTATGGATTTTGTGTTTCCTGACGGAACCAACAGAGTAGATCATATAAACAGATTCTTTGTAATACCTTTTAAAAAGTGTAAGGAAAAAGAGAAGCCTGAATAAATTTAATACTAAGCTTTATTCTACTTACACTTGGTATCATAATGTACTTTCCTATATACTAGACGAACGTCGTTTAGTCTTAACATACTAAAAAGAGATTAAGAATGAGATGCAATTATGATAGGTATCTAAAGTATTTTTGTTTTACCTATTTCCTCTGTAAATACTTTCAACGCTGTATATGTATTTTATATTTTACACGTTAATTTGAGGATATATTAAAGTGGTTATAATAGTTATACGGACAATCGCAATTTATATATACTAGCAAATATATGCACCCTCCGGGTGCAAGTATTTAAGTTTTAATGTAATAAAATATTGTATTAAATTAGAAAGCCTAATGAAACTAAATAAGAATACAGATAAAAAGATTTGAAACAGAGGGAGTATGATAAAAGATTTGAAACAGAGGGAGTATAATAAAAAATGGAACAACTGAAACTTACTCTTCCATCACTCTCGTCTTTCATTGTTATTTTTTCTAATTCAAGTATTTAGTTATAAGAGGAAGTAAAGAATAAAATGACAGTTATTTTATTTTATTAATGGATTTCATTTAAGACTCATTGAAGAGATTTTTGCTTATATTCATTAAAATAAAACCAAACAGTTAGAAATCAATAATACTAAGCACATATTTATTAAATTCGATTTTTTAATATTAATATGCAAATTAGCCTTCCCGTTCACATTGTAAAGCGCTATTTTGTTGTATATATAAATATAATTGCATGTTGTTAGTATGTTGATATAATTAACAGTATTAATAATGTAAGACAATTTTATTAATAATTGAGGTTTAGATAAAAATAAAATCATAGAGAATGTGATGTCAATAACTAAGAGAATTGTGACTTGAGTAGGAATATAGTTTCGGTTACAGACAGAAAAACACACAATCTCCATTATAATAAGATATATATATATATATATATATATATATATATATATATATGCCGTTTCGACACAAAGGGTTCGAGTCACACGCTGGGTGGTCCTCGTATCTATAACTCTGCTGAAGAGACCTAATAGGTCGAAATATATATTCCGAGATTGATTTTTCTCGATTTGTTTAGCCTTACATTTATGTAGTTAAATCCCGCCTAATTAATCATAAATGAATTAACTTTCAAAAAATTAGGTCTGACTAAAATTAAAAGCACATATTCTCCCAAATACACTGTCGGCTGAAAATAGCTAAAAGTTGTTTACATATATATATATATATATATATAATATATGAATTTAACATTTTTAGAAAAACAAATGATGTTTCTAAAAATGTTAAATTCATACTGTCGGTTAACTTCCATACTTTACTATATATATATATATATATATATATATTATATATATATATATAGTCATCCACAGACACGTGTTTCGATTTATCAAGTCTCTTCAGTGTGGCTAGACATTTGTAAGCTACCTACAGCCGTGATTGAAATTCGATCACCTACAGAATGCGCAGGGGATTTTTAACTGTTTTAATACACACATCGCTTTGTAAAAGGCCGCCATAGAGTGCTCCATCCTTTATATAGGAGAGCGTTGCGTTTACGCTTTAGTTGGCGGTCATCAGCGAAAATCCCTCCCAGAGTGCTCAACCGTAGGGGAATGGGGAGCATATATATAGTCATCCACATATATATATGTGTGTGTGGGGGTATATATATTTTAAAACATCTTAATAGCTTAGAGGAAAAAATAATACAAAATCATTCGAAGTTTGTCTATTCAATGAAACAGTTATTGACTGTGTTTTTTTAACTCTTTTCAAAAATTTTCGCTCATTGTTTCCAGGGTTTTCAATAATTTTATTGTAAATTGTTAATGTAATTATTTTCTTGGAAGAGTGGGATAAAAGTTTGTTCCCAATTCATTTCGCAATTTAGTCCATTGATTCTACCGCTGTCTGCTATGTATGTTTTTATTGGTATAACATTATCTACGTATTTAATTTTAGTATTTTAAAGCTAGTTATGCTTTTTGTGAAGTGGGGTCAGGTTAAACTAAAGATAAAGCTCGAGAAGGTATTACATTTTAAAATGATAAACACGTTTTCATTGATTTCATTTTTTCGTTATAACGTTTGGTAATAATTGTAGTTTAGCGGTTACGTTAAGTTTCTTGTAACGAAAAACCGGTTATTTCCTATAAGTCTAAAATAAATAAAGGGTAACCACTCTTGATTGATAAATTATTTATTTATTTTCCCATTAAATTAACCCTAAACCCTAATCCTAACGCTAACCCTAAACCCTAACCCTAACTTCTTTTTTCCTAGTAGATCAATAAATAAATAAATCATTTATCAGTCAATAGCCTTCAAAAAATAAATAAATTTATTTTATTTTTTGAAGACTATTGCAATCCGAAAGTAATAAGACCATGGACTATTACTTTTGTATTGCAATAGCCTTCAAAAAATAATATAAAATAATTAAATCAAATGTGATATATATATATATATATTTTTTTTTTTGCTTGAAGGCAATTATAAATGCATGTATCGTATAAAATTCGATAATTATAGAAAATAAACTTGACAAGTAAATCCCGCAAAGGATGGCTCGCCATGCAGAACACCGTACAGACTGTTTCGACTTCATTGAGTCTCTTCAGCGATGTATACTAACGACTCCCCTCCGACAGGAATCGAAACCGGGACTTCACAGGCATAGTCAGAGACCATATCTGTTCGGCCGCCGGTACATAGCAAACAATCCCTGCGAAATTAACCTTGTCAAGGAAACTATTACACGCCCCTGCCATAGCAGGCAAGTAGACGTTTATTTAGTAAACAAACCCGGCCGTTAAGCTCTTCGGCGAAGTGAATAAGATTTTTGGATGTTTGTTTTTAGAAGCAATGTTGAATAAATTATTATTTATATTTTTGCTTGAAGGCAATTATAAATGCATGTATCGTATAAAATTCGATAATTATAGAAAATAAACTTGACAAGTAAAATATACATATATATATATATATATATATATATATATATATATATATATATATATTAAATAAATAACAAAAGACTTAGAGATCTTGCATTATAGACTATTTCAGGGAGCTTAGACAAAAATGTCTAATTCTCCCGACTCATCAGATGGGAATGATGAATTCTTTATTTTTAAGGCATTTGAAAACAGATTTTTTTTTCCTTTTAAATTGTCCTGTGCTGCTCAGCTGTAGAGAAATAAAAATAGGAATAAAAATACAAATAATAGTAAACAATAATAATAAAACCAAAGATATCTGACCGCTTGTCAGTAATTTGTTAGGAGTTACTGTTAAATCAATTAATTCAGAATTCAGGGCCCACCCCTGTTCACTTATTTAGTAGTTTATGTTTAATTAATCTATTTTCTTTTCTTTCCATATCGCTTCAAATGTACACACCCCTACATACCTATACAAACTTATACATATACATGCATATACATACACACACATACATACACGCACACACACATACACACACGTATACATATATATACATATATATACACATACACACATATACACATATATATACATACATATATATACATATACACACATATACATCCACCTATACACACATACACACACCCACATATACATACATATATACAAATACACATATACACACATACATCTATGAAGATCTGTTTTCTGTAAATTATCATTTAGCTAGTTCAAATTATGTATTATTTCCTCTTTATTTGGAGGGTGGACCTGCATAAGTTATATTGCATTATGTTAAATTTAAACATGCAAATACACATACACACACATATACATGTATACATAGATCCACACATACATACGCATATATACATGTAAACAAATATATCCTGAAAATTTAAATATTATCAGTCATTATACCACTCAAATTTTTTTTTGGCTACTACCTCCATGCATATATATATCCGTATCCCCATATATATATATATATATATATATATATATATATATATATATATATATATATAATATATATGGGAAAATTCCTTTTAAATGCCTAAGTCCATATAGAACGTAGATAAGCATCTAGGGTCACAAAGTCAAAATGCATTCTTTTTTCCTGGGGATATATATGATTTTTTTAATCATGAAATTTAAAATCTTTTGGGGATTTTGCGATGCGCTGCTATGAAGATTTCTTTTCAGGATTTTCGTGACAAAATTATCAAGATTAATCCTGTTATCGCGTTATTTGCGATAAAGTTAAAAAAGTACGGGAAATGAGTTTTTAAAAGTGTGAATTGACGGTAAAGATTTCCTGTTCACACACAACAGGAAAAGGTTTGCTTGAAAAAAAAAAAGGGATTCCCAAAAAAATTCGGAGAGAAATCTGGTATCTCATTTTGAATGAAACGGAGTCCTCCTAAGGCGGGTGATGCACATTAGGGTAGGTCGATTTTTCACTTTTTAAAAATATCAAATTGTCTATCTATGCGAAAGTTGTGTGTTAGTATACTGAATACTGTTACCAAAAATTAAATCTTTTATTTGTACCATTGTTTGAGAAAGTAGCATCAAAGATTGTCTGCAAAAATTTCTAGGCCAAATGTTGTAAAAACAAAGATTTTTTGTGAATTTTAGCAAACGATCACCATTAACATGTCATCACTCATTTCAAATTCGATCCGCAACGCTACAAATTGAATACAGATAAAATAAAGAAAGAAAAATAAAGAAAAACAATTTGGCATTGAAGGATTTAAACATTTTAAATTCTTTCTTTGATATCTGCTTCTCTCTCTCTCTCTCTCTCTTTCTCCCTTTCTCTCTCTCTCTCTCTCTCCTCTCTATCTATCTATCTATCTATCTATCTATCTCTGATATAAACCGAAACGTTTAAGCGTCGACATCAACATCAAAATAAATACATTTTTATGGAACACTTTGTTTTTCTACGAGCTATTACATATAGTTCAATATGTAATAAATATAATCTCAAGCGAAATTCTTTGTCTTTTTTACTTTTCTCTTATTTTTCCCTTAATTGTCTCACTATTTCTCTCTCTCGCACTCTGTCTCTCTCTATCTAACATAAACCGAAACGTTTAAGCGTCGACATTAAGATCAAAATCAATTCATTTTTTATGGAACACTTTGTTTTTTCTACGAGCTATTACATATAGTTCAATATGTAATAAATATAATCTCAAGCGAAATTCTTTGTCTTTTTTACTTTTCTCTATTTTTCCCTTAATTGTCTCACTATTTCTCTCTCTCGCACTCTGTCTCTCTCTATCTAACATAAACCGAAACGTTTAAGCGTCGACATTAAGATCAAAATCAATTCATTTTTTATGGAACACTTTGTTTTTCTAAGAGTTATTACATATAGTTCAATATGTAATAAATATAATCTCAGGCGAAATTCTTTCTGTCTTTTACTCCTTTCTCTTATTTTTCCTTTAATTTTCTCACTTTCTCTCTCTTTTTCTCTTTGTCTCTCTCTCTCTCTCTCTCTCTCTCTCACTCAATCTCTCTCTATTTAACATAAACCGAAACGTCTAAGCGTCGACATTAACATCAAAATCTATACATTTCTTATGGAACAAGTTTGTTTTTCTAAGAGCTATTACATAGAGTACAATATGTAATAAGTATAATCTCTGGTGAAATTCTTTTTGTCTTTTTCTCCTTTCTCTTATTTTCCCTCTTATTTTCTCACTCTCTCTCACTCTATCTCTTTCTCTCTCTTTCTCTCTCTCTCAGTCTGTCTCTCTCTGTCTCTCTCTGTCTCTCTCTATTTAACATACACTGAAACGTCTAAGCGTCGATATTAACATCAAATCTATACATTTCTTATGGAACATTTTGTTTTTCTAAGAGCTATTACATATAGTACAATATGTAATAAATATAATCTCAGGCGAAATTCTTTCTGTCTTTTACTCCTTTCTCTTATTTTTCCTTTAATTTTCTCACTTTCTCTCTCTTTCTCTCTCTTTCTCTCACTCAGTCTCTCTCTATTTAACATAAACCGAAACATCTAAGCGTCGACATTAACATCAAAATCTATACGTTTCTTATGGAACATTTTGTTTTTCTAAGAGCTATTACATATAGTACAATATGTAATAAATATAATCTCTGGCGAAATTCTTCCTATCTTTTTCTCCTTTCTCTTATTTTCTCTCTTATTTTCTCACTCTCTCTCACTTTCTCTCTCTTTCTCTCACTCTGTCTCTCTCTGTCTTTCTCTCTCTCTCTCTCTCTCTCTCTCTCTCTGTCTCTCTCTATTTAACATACACTGAAACGTCTAAGCGTCGACATTAACATCAAAATCTATACGTTTCTTATGGAACATTTTGTTTTTCTAAGAGCTATTACATTTAGTACAATATGTAATAAGTATAATCTCTGGCGAAATTCTTTTTGCCTTTTTCTCCTTTCTCTTATTTTTCCTCTTATTTTGTCTCCCCCCCTCTCTCTCTTTCTCTCTCTATCAGACCCCTCATAAAGGGCTTCAGAAGTGTGTCTGTAATTACGGATATAATTATTGCTTTCTTAGTTCCCTTTCCAGGGTCCAGATTGTTAACCATCCTTTCGTGCTGTCTCTAATTTTCACCTGGTTGCCTGCAATAAAAGGCGATATCCATTCCCTTATAAAAGGTTTTCGTGTCTTTGTTTTCAATGACGGTATTTGGTCCTCTAAGCTGAATGGAGAGGTCTGTTTGCAATTCAAAGACTCAAAGAAACTTAATATTTCTCTTCTCCAAGGCAGTGGCATCCTGTTTGAACGTACGCCATCAGTCGGCCTAATCAAATGAAGTCATTTGCACAAGTTGATAATTCAAAGTGACTCTCCTTAATATCCCAACTCTATGTGTTATGTTCGAGATGATTAAGTAATACCGTTATCTGGAGACTTTCTCTTCTTCCATAGAATTCTACTTCTTCCAGGATCTTTGCAAGGCACTCCCCGACTCTTTCAAGTACAGCTTAATAAAAATAACTAGCGGGGACCGGGGATATACCACGGTATGCTAATTTGACTATTACAAAGTTTGATATGTTTACTTAAGAGCTATTGGGAGTTAAAAAATATGAAAATGAATCCGACAATATATATAGAAATTAGAAAAACTAAGTCTTCCAAAAAGTGAATTCCTTTTGATCTTTAAACGTTTCGGTTTATGTTAAACCTTCATCAGGACAATATGATAGAAAAGGAAAGATTTGATATGTTTACTTAAAAGCTATTAGGAGTAAAATATGAAAATGAATCCGACAATATATATAGAATTAGAAAAACAAATCTTGCAAACAATGAATTCATCTTGATGTTTAGACGTTTCGGTTTATGTTAAACCTTCATCAGGACAATATAATATAAAAGGAAAATAATTTTTTTGTTCAAACGATCATGGGTGTTTTAGATGACTTCAGTTGGATATGTTTATGGAGGATAAGGCTTTTTCTCCAAACACATTTCCATCTCAGTGTGCCAGAGAATCTTATGCGTTTCATTCTGAAGAACAGATTCTGGTTTATGTATATACCATTTTGTGGTATGGTCAAAGTTTCTTGCACAATTCCCAGTGGATCACTTATCCAACCCAGCCATGCCCAGCCTTGTATTCTCGTTGTGCTAGTTTGCTACATTCGCCTAATACTTATAATAATTGGTAAACTTTAGATATTCTATCAATACCAGAAGCTCAGATCATTTGAAAAGAATTACTTAAGTACTTTAGGATTAGATCTGAAGAACCAACATATTTTCAGAAGACTATCTGATTGATTGAGGGGTATGGAAGAATATCAAACTTGGCTGAATAATATCTTACTTGGTCGAGGGTGAGGCTGAAATAAAATTCCACAGCTGTAGGGAGTGTTTGTTGATCAACATAGTGTGCCAATGAACAAGCAGAATTATAATATACAATATTTTACATTTCATTTAAGTTTAATTTTATTCATGTTTGCGCCCAGCATAAAAACAAAACAAACTAGTTTTTATAAATCGAAAATGATTTTTCTAATATAATTCTCTTTCAAGTTGTAGAAAAGAAGTTTTTTCCCCATCTATTTGACTTCTTAATCCGATGTAGTTTTTATGTCTTCAATTAAATTGTTTATGAAGTCATAACTAGAGAAAATAATCATTTAGTCACTGTTTGAATTAATGATTTTGTTATATATATATATATATATATATATATATATATATATATATATATATATATACTAGCAAATATATGCACCCTCCGGGTGCAAGTATTAACATCATAAAATATCATATTAAATTAGAAAGTCTAAAGAAACTAAATAAGAATGCAGATAAAATGATTTGAAACAGAGAGCGGTATAATCGGAAAATAAAACAGCTGTAGCTTCCTCTTCCACCCCACCCCCGTCTTTCCTTGCTAAACTTTTCTAATTTAACTATTCAGTTTAATAAGAAAGTAAAGAATAAAATTACAGTTATTTCTTTTTGTTAATTGATTTCTTTTAAGATTTATCTCCGAGATTTTTGCTTATATTCATTAAGATAGAATCAAATAATTAGAAATCAACAATACCAAGCACATATTTATTAAAATCAATTTTTAAATATCAATATGCAAATTAGCCTTCCCGTTCACACAGTAAACCACTTTTTGTTGTACATATAAATACAATTGCATGTTATAAGTACGTAGATATGACCAGCAGAATTAATAATGAAAAACAATTTTATTAATAATTGAGGCTTAAATAAAAATGATTCATGGAGAATGTGATGTATAATAACTAAATGGATAGTGACTTGAGTAGTGATATAGTTTCGGTTACAGACAAACAAACACATAATCTCCATTATAATAAGATATATATATATATATATATATATATATATATATGTGTGTGTGTGTGTGTGTGTGTGTGTGTGTGATGTAATTAGCTATGGGATAAGCAGGTGTCTCAAAGCCTGAAGGAAATGTATCCGGGTTAAATGGATAAGCAGGTGTCTTAGAGTTTGAAGGAAAGATAATATCCGAGGATAGGTTAAAACATGATAATGAGAAAACAGAATTTTGATTGAGAGAGATTATTAATTTCCCATTACTGGCTAGAAATAAGCAAAAACGAAATCCTATATTTTATTTTATAAACAATTTCGCCAAAATATCAGAATTGATAGTGGCTGGGAGGAATTGGATCTCTTTTGATCTTAGAATACAGATGTCTTAGGAGTGACAATGATATTTATACTAGATAAACGTGTGGAAATTTCGGTTATGTTCGAGAATGTTCCGAACGGAAAAAGATTTACATATCTGCCCTGAGAACCAGACAGTGAGTTGGGGTTTGGCACTTGCACGGAACGGACCAGAGTGAGAATTTTGGACTTGGGACGAATTAAGTTAATGAGAGCCAAAGACAGTTAGATAGGTTAAGTCGGAATTAACGAAGAATAGCAAGAAAACTTAAGTAAGATATCGATGAGATTTTTCTCTCTCTCTTGAATCCCTGCCTAAGACAATAATTTTTATAAAAAAAGAAAATAAATCTGTGTCTACAAACTTCGTCCCTCAGCAAAGACTTTCTGAATGAAATGAAACGTAAAGGTCCAGCTGTTGGTAGTAAACAAATAGTAAGCAGTTTCACCCAAACCGAAGAACCAAAGGAAAACAATCTGTTGACTTAAGTTAATTGACCATGACGACGACGCGTGTCCACTGACCTCTTCTTCTCTGACTATAATCACATCACGGGAGATAGTAGTACTAGTCGCTGTTTTCTGTCCACTGACATTAACGTTTCCACAGCCGGAGGAAGAAAGGCCCCAACACGGCTGCTAGGAATTTGTGTTGGTAAACAAACGCCAACCGACGCGTCCTTTACTGAAATTCGGCATTGTTGAAAACGTCTTCATGGCGCAGTGGTCAGTGCACTTGTAGAGACCACGTTACATATATACTAGCAAATGTATGCACCCTACAGGTGCACGTTTTTAAGTTTTAATGTAATAAAATATTATATTAAATTAAAAAGGCTAATGAAACTAAATAAGAATGCAGATAATAAGATTTGAATAATAGGGGGGTATAATCGAAAAATAAAACTTACTCTTCCATCACTCTCACCATTCATTGCTAAATTTTCCTAATTTAACAATTTAGTTAAAATATGAAGTGAAAAAAATAAAATTACAGTTATTTCTTCTTGTTAATGGATTTCTCTTGAGATTTACTGAAGAGATTTTTGCTCATATTCATTAAGATAAAACAAAACAATTAAAAATCAATAATACCAAGCAAATACTTATTAAAATCAAATTTTTAATATCAATATGTAAATTAGCTTTCCCGTTCACACTGTAAACTGCTATATTATTGTATATATGAATACAATTGCATATTAATAGTATGTATACTTGGTCAACAGTATTAATAACTTGTAACAATTTTATTAATAATTGAGGTTTAAAAAACCTAAAATCATGGAGAATGTAACGTAAATAACTGTGGGAAGTGTAACTCGAGTAGTAATAAAGTTTCGGTTACAGACAGAAAGAACACAATCTCCATTATAATATATATATATATATATATATATATATATATATATATATATATATATAATGAATACAACATAATTGTTATTTACCTTGAGATTTGCCCTTAAAATGCCTTAAATATGATGACAAACACCTTACAATCAGCGTCAACAACACACAAAATAATATAGCCTATATACCGTAAGGAATTAAAATAATGAATGAGTAGCACATAGATCTGTGCGGTAAAGTGAGGAGGTAATGTGTTGGACTGCGACATCCTTGTAAGCAAGTTTAAACTCCTTTCTCGTTATTATGTACAATTTCTGACTAATACTATTGTCAATGATCTGAACCCCGATATCACTCAGCTATAGGTTAAATATTACCACTACTTTTCTACAAGGATGAAGAGTCCCTACGATTTTAACATTCTTGTACAGTACTATACTGTAGCATGTCATTTTTCATCACATTCTTTCTTTATAACTGTTATGACCTGTTTAAGGGTCAATAAATAATAACTCAACACGCGGATAAAATGTAGGGAACAGATTGTATTCAGCAATATATATCCACGTACAATGTAAGGGTTTCCTTGTTTAGCTTACACGAAGAACTGTTTCTGGTACTACTCGTTTGAGTAGCTTTACTCTGTTAAATAAATACTCTTTGGTAGTCCATAGGTTAAATATTACTACTACTTTTCTACAAGGATGCTTGTACAGTACTATAGTGTAGCATGTCATTTTTCTTCCCATTATTTCTTTATAGCAAAAACGGTATAGTCCATTATTTAGCTGAGGTTGTGACGATTTCTGCGGAAAAAATCAGGATTTGCATTTTTGTATTTCATCTTCTGGTTTTTCCAGAAACTATTGGGGAATCCCCCAAATATCATAGAAAATAATACCCAAAAGATTGTAGATAAACAACTAGACATCAAACTTGGGGATTTCACAATAGAAGAATTAGATGATGTCTTAAAGAAGCTAAAAGGTAGAAAAGCTGTAGGTCTTGATGAAATACCACCTGAGGTATGGAAGATGGGAAAGTTCAATGACATACTGCTTAGGTCATGCAATGCAGTATATAGACAAACTAGAATAGACGAATGGACGAAAGGATGCATCCTCCCATTCCCCAAAAAGGGAGACCTAGGAATCGCTAAAAACTACAGAGGCATAACTCTTACTGCGATTGCAGCTAAAATATATAATGCCCTTCTTCTTAATCGCATCCGACCGAAATAGAGAAAATCCTTAGGAGAAACCAAAACGGATTGCGCAGAAATCGATCAACAACCTCCCAGATTCTGACTATTCGAAGGATTATAGAAGGGGTTCGTTCAAAGAATCTAGATGCAACGCTGTTATTCGTAGACTTCTCCAAGGCATTTGATTCCATACATTGATGGAAAATGGAACAGATACTACTAGCGTATGGTCTCCCCAAAGAAACGGTTTCCGCCATAATGATGTTCTACATAGACACTAAAGCAATGATACGCTCACATGATGGCGACACAGATTTCTTTGACATCGACACTTGAGTCCTACAAAGAGATTCATTAGCACCATATATATTTATAATATGCCTAGACTATGCACTTCGAACATCATTAGATACAATAAAAGAAAAACGCTAAGAAAGGCAAGAAACAGGCGATATCGTGCACAAACATTCACAGATGCAGACTACACTGAAGACCTTGCGCTTCTTGCGCCTATATGTGAACTCTGATAAAACCGAGTTCATATGCTTCAAAAAGAAAGGAAACATCTCCTCACTTGATGGTAAGCCTCTTAAGCCAGTGGAACGGTTGACATACCTAGGTAGTAAAATCTCATCCACAGAAAGCTATGTTAATACACGTATAGGAAAGGCATGGGCGGCCACAAACAAATTATCACTAATATGGAAATCCGATCTCACTGACAAGCTAAAGCGACAATTCTTCCAGGCTGTTGTTATATCAGTAGTCGTGGAAGCAGCACCCCACAAGAAAGCAACTATATGGTCACCTGTCTCACAAACCATCCTGGTGAGACGGACTAGGCATACGGGACACTGCTGGAGAAGCGGGGACGAGCTCATAAGCGACGTTCTCCTGTGGAGCCAACACATGGACATGCTAACGTAGGGCGCCAACTAAGGACCGACATTGACCAACTATGCGAGGATTCTGGATGCTGTGCAGAGGACCTCCCAGGGGGAATGAGTGAGAGGGAAGGTTGGCGAGAGATTGTCATGAATATCCGTGCTGCTTGCGCGACATGATGATGATGATTTCATCTTCGACGATTTAGACAGTTTAATTTTTAATCGAAGGGTGTTGCAAGATGATTATGGACGTACAATCAAGGAAAACGAGTATTATCATAACGTTTGGAAAATACAAATGCATATGTTCTGAGATGCGTGGTGTAATGGTTACAGTTGTAAGAAATGAAATCGTCGACCCGAGTTCAAATCCTGGACGTGGGTCTTTGCACTTGACCCTTGAGAAAAAGTATGAATCCACATATTCTCTCTCCAGCTATAGATAAATAGTAGGATAGACTGGGCTCTTTGATCTTGAAAACGTAACCAGTATAGGAGAAGGAAGGAAAACTCTGAATTCAGACCTGTTAAACCCCGCTTGAAAAACTGACCTTGTGTCACATCCTACTTGTGTGGAGGGGTTGGTATATATATATATATATATATATATATATATATATATATATATACTAAGCATATAAGCAATGATCGTGTGCCCGCAAACTAGACCTCTTTGTGACCGTAAAATATATAAACAATCCTATGTATTTAATAGCTTAAATACGAGCCCCGCTACAGCAGCTGTCCTTGGCCGAGGGGATAAGATATCATGTTGGCAAACAGTCAGCCGGAGTTCAACCCTAGCCAAGGATAGTTGTTGTGTCTAGCCACACTGAAGAGGCGGGAAACGCCAAAAACACGTGTCTGTGGATGACTTATAATAATATATATATATATATATATATATATATTATATATATATATATGAAAATAAAATGGAAATTATAATCCGACAGTATGAATAAGATATAATGAAAAAACAAACGATGTTTACAACTGAAATAGGCTCATCAGAAGAGAAAGTGTGCAAACCGTTTCGGGGCCCAATTCTCTTGACGGTTTAAAAAGCAACACTCGGCCCATCCTCAACTAATATGAGGACCCTATTGCATTATAATGTATCAACCGCACGGGGGTCGGTCATCAACAAAAATATAAGACGGGAAAAAGACCGTTAGTAAAAATAGAACGCTGCTAGTCAAACTTTGGAATTAATCAAAAAAAAAAAAATTGTGCTGTCTGTATTAAAAGTAATGTTCTGTTTTTACTAACGGTCTTTTTCCCGTCTTATATTTTTGTTGATGACCGACCCACGTGCGGTTGATACATTATAATGCAATAGGGTCCTCATATTAGTTGAGGATGGGCCGAGTGTTGCTTTTTAAACCGTCAAGAGAATTGGGCCCCGAAACGGTTTGCACACTTTCTCTTCTGATGAGCCTATTTCAGTTGTAAACATCGTTTGTTTTTTCATTATATCTTATTCATATAATATATATATATATATATATATGTGTGTGTGTGTGTGTGTGTGTGTGTGTGTGTGTGTGTGTGTGTACTGAGATATGCAAGAAAGAGATTAGTTTACATGTCAGTAGTATAAGAAAATGTCATTGCCTAGAGACATATCTTAAGCTCATATTACACAGGAGGGTACTCTGCCATGGTTATCTAAAGAATAGATAAAATTTTCTCTTGCGTGCCCATAACGTTTTAAACAGATAGCTTGTCCCTCAGATTTTGTGCTAGCGGCTAAAAAAGCTTGTTACATTTTGTTATTTTGTATTGCATCTCATTTGGTAAATGAAAGGAAAATTGAGTTGAAGACGAGTTGAGATGTGCTTTCTGTATTCGATCGACTGTGCACGTTTCATAGTCTTACCTCCCTAAAGGAAAAGGCGGAAGTGTTTGTTGTTTTCAATAGATTGGAGTTGCTACAGATACAAGGTCAATTAATTTACGACTGCGTAAACACTTTCATTAGCAATGTCAGTGAAAATCTCCGTGGGAATAATTCTTTCGTAAACACACTTAATAAGACCTTCTTCCCACTCTTAAAAGCAATGCTGGAAGTCGTCGACTGACACTACTGAATGTTCAAGATGGTTGATTGGTTGGTTGGTTGTTGTAGACTACGGTAGGTTGATTTTAGAATTGTAACGTCTTCCATGTAGTGAAAGTTGCAAATCAACATGAAAAATCACCACCCAAAATATTTTTTCTTCAAAATTTTACCTCCGTTTCTGATACGGCTTAATTAATGAGGTAAAAAGCAGCATATCAGAGGTATCGATGATGATGGGGGGATATTTTCAATTTGAATTCTAGTTATAATATCTTATTCATTTCATCTTAGTAAAATAAAATGACAACCTTTACTGTTTCAAATATTGAAATTGCAAAATTTTCCTGACAAATATTGTGAAAACGAGGATTTTTAGTGCATATTAACTAATGATCTTTGATGCTAATTCCTCAAATAATGGTTTTTGGTATCAGTACACATTATACCAACACACAACATTCACTGTTTGAGAGAATTTGATATTAAAAAAAAAGCGAAAAATCAACCTACTCTATTGTATACCGTCCTATCAATTATGAATCATCTTTAACCCGATTTAATTGACTCATTGATGGAACCCTAACAGGTACTACCACTCCGGATATGAGTGGATTGAAATTAAGGATAATCAAATGTACAACACACTTCCCAGATCACCAGAACAGGAGGCTCACCATCAGATGCAGATTAGTGTCATACTCAGAGCACCCCTTTGGAGAGGTTCTTACCCTTCTTACACCCAGAGTATCTAAGCCCCATTGGCAGGGCTAATTGACAGTCACATAGAAGCATAATATAAAAAATATTAAAATATAAAATTATATATATATATATATATATAATATATATATATATATATATATATATATATATATATATATATATATATATATATATATATATATATATATATATATGTGTGTGTGTGTGTGTGTGTGTGTGTTGTCACCTCAGATGAATAATGGACAATTCCGTGTTTATATAAAGAAATATACAGGGAGGAAAAAGGACATTCTACATATGTCATATATATATATATATATATATATATATATATATATATATATATATATAAGGTTCCTAGTTCGATATACCGGTCCTCGCCAACTCAGCGTATGAGTAGCACAGGGATCTGATGGTATGTGTGGCGCTCCACCTCAGACGCTAAAAACAATCTCCTTGGTCTAGCGCTATTGAAAAGGGGATAGACTCCCTCGCTGACTGGCTGATACCGACTTTAGGCCGCCCCGTTGACTTTACTTACTTACTTACTTATATATATATATATATATATATATATATATATATATATATATTTCTTATGATATTGTATGTCTGATAAGAATGCCAGCATTTCTACGCCAAACGTTGTGTTTGTCTGGATTCTAATCAGAATAGAAAGCTATATTCATATACGTAATTGAAGCAGAATTACCACAGCTTTTTATAGCTATTATTGTTTACCACATTACAATTCATATTTTTCCATAAAAAAAATAAATAAAAACAAAACAAAAAGACAAAATCAAGAAACAAACAGAAGAAAATTTAAACAAAAAGAAAAATCTAATTTCTGCATTTCTGAATATTTTAGTCTTTAGTCTTAAGCAGCTATCATTTCTCCAATGATTCAATTTCTTCTGTTTCTTCTCGAATAATTCCTGTTCTTCAGATCTTAGGAATTGTTCAACGTTCCAATCCAAGAAGAAGGATTCCCAATTCTTATTCTTCATTATTTTCAAAACATGAGACATTAATCTTTTGATGGCGGAGCGTCCGCTGCAGGCACTTGTTAGAATTTCCATTTCTCGCTACATTTCACAAAAATTATCTTTACTTTGAAAGCATGAAGACTTATCAACAAATTTCAAAATATCTTTTTTTGTCTTACAGATAGATAAGCCAATCTCAATAGAAAATGTCACATATTACATTTCACAGGATTTTGTTTTAATATCGCAAACGAACGTAGCGTAGATTTCAACTTTGAGTTCATGAATCCTAATTTCTACATGGCTTCTCGACAGCCAACTAACTGCAGAAAGGAGGAAAACTTTATGTTTAAAACGTATTTATTTACTTGTTTTTAAACGCGCAATGTAAGAGACACACTTTGGACAAACTTTATTATCGTTCATAACCTGAAACTCTTAATCTATTCCCCTATTAGTATTCAGCCCTGTAGGTTGAGGCTATCGGATACACCGTCTGCGCCTCTGCAAAGGCGTAAGACCCCCCCCAATAGGCCCACTTGTAGGCCATGGATGGCGACCCGTGATGCTTAAGGACGGAATTCTCCTGGCTGAGCAGTCCGTGACATGCAACACTCCATTTTAGGTTCAAATCAAAAATTGATAAGACACAACAGAACAGCAAATGTAGTGTGTGTAGTGACATACTGCTTAGACTATGCAATGCAGTATATAGACAAAATAGAATAGACGAATGGACGAAAGGATGCATCCTCCCATTCCCCCAAAAGGGAGACCTCGGAATCGCTAAAAACTACAGACGCATAACTCTTACTGCTATTGCAGCTAAAATATATAATGCGCTTCTTCTTAATCACAGACAATAAACCAGGTAAAACTGAATGCAGCAAACTAACACACCAAGAATACAAACATATGTATGATAAAGTTGGAAAGGCGATCCACTGGGAATTATGCAAAGAACTCAATTTTGACCATACAAAAAGGGTTATATGCATGAACCAGAATCTGTCCTAGAGAATGAAACACATGCATTCCTCTTGGACTTTGATATAAAGACGGAGCACCGTATCCCAGTCATAAGACTAGACCTAGTATTGATTAACAGGAAAAAGAGAACTTGTCAAGTGGTAGATTTTACAGTTCCATTAGATTACAGGGTAAATATGAAAGAAAAAGAAAAGATAGACAAATACCACGACATTGCTAGAGAATAAAAAAAAAATGGAATATAAGAACGAAAGTGATAACAATTTTTGTTGGTGCTCTTGGAAAGGTCCCCAAAAGTTTAGAAAACAGACTAGAGGAACTGGAAATTAAAGGTAGAATTGAGACCATCCAGACAACAGCATTGTTAACATCGGTTAGAATACTCAGAAGAATCCTGGAGACATGAGGAAAATTGTTGTTACTCAAAGTCCAGTGAAAGGCCATCAGTTAACGCTGGTGTGAAAAACTGACAAGGAGTGAAATAATGAAAATCATATTATAATGGAGATCATGTATCTGTCTGTCTGTAACCGAAAGTACGTCACCATCGATGTCAGAATTCGTTTAGATATTTACGTTATATTCTCAATTAAATAGACATTATGTAATTTTAATAAACATCTTATCTATTGAAGATGGCTCTATTTCAATCTAGCTCAAAACAGCCCATGTTATGAACGAGCTTAGAATTCTGCAAAGCCCATTATATATCACGAAGAAATAAAGGTTTACATAGTTTAAATTGTGGATAATTTTCATGTCGGTTGTAAGAAAGCTATATCTAATAAATTATTACTCTGTCTTATTGTTTTCTAATATTAGGCTTTTATTCTCAAGCGCATTACAAGCAATCCTATGTATATTCTTATATAGAAATCAATTAAAAAGAACAATAGTGAGTGTAATGTTTTTTTATATGCATACATATTTAGTTTCTTCAGTGTTTTTAATCGAATCTAATATTTTATTTCGTTAAGATTTAAATACTTCCACCCAGAGAGATCGTGTTTTGATAATAATAATAATAATAATAATAATAATAATAATAATAATAATAATAATAATAATAACTATATCAAAGCGAAAATTCATAAGACCCAACAAAATAGTAAATGTAGACTTTGTGTTAATAGAGATGAGACTGTAAACCATGTACTATGCGAATGTAGCAAACTAGCACAACGGGAGTACAAAACTAGACACGACTGGGTTGGGAAGGTGATCCACTGGGAATTATGCAAAAAAATTAATTTTGACAATGCAACAAAATGGTATATGAATAAACCAGAATCTGTTCTTGAGAACGAAACACATAAAATTCTCTGGGACTTTGAAATAAAAACGGATCACCTTATCCCAGCAAGAAGACCATACCTTGTGTTGATAAACAAAAAAGAAAGAACTTGTCAACTGGTGGATTTTGCAGTTCCAGCAGATCACAGGGGGAAGCTAAAGGAAAATGAAAAAATGGACAAATATTCTGGACTTTGCCAGAGAACTGAAAAAGTTATGGAATATGAAAGTGAAAGTGATACCAACTGTAGTTGGTGCACTTTGGAACGGTCCCAAAAAGGATTGGAAAAGGGTTTGGGAAGTTTGGAAATCAGAGGAAGGATTGAAACCATTCAGAACACTGCACTGCTGCAATCTGCCAGAATACTCAGAAGAGTCCTGGATACCTGAGGAGACTTGCTGCCACTTGCTGTCATTCAGACTCCAGTGAAAGACCATCAGCTAATACTGATGTGAAAACTCAAAAGGAGTAAATAATAATAATAATAATAATAATAATAATAATAATAATAATAATAATAATAATAATAATAATATTCACTGCGACTTCGAGATACAGATGGATCACCTAATCCACAGTTAGGAGACCAGACCTAGTATTGATTAACAAAAAAAAGAGAACCTGTGTTCGTGGAATTTTCCGTCCCGGCCGACCACCGCGTGAAAATGAAAGAAAGTGAAAAGATAAAGAAATACTTGACACCTTGCCAGAGAACTGAGAAAAGTGTAGAACATAAAGGTGAAAATCGTACAAATTGTTATTGGTGCTCATGGAACGGTCCATAAAGGTCTGGAAAAAGAATTTGGGTGATTTGGAAATCAGAGGAAGAATCGAGACCATCCAAACTACAGCACTATTGAGATCGGCTAGAATACTCAGAAGTGTCCTTTGAGACTCGATGAGACTTGCTGTCACTCAGCCTCCAGTAACCCCCCGGCTACGACAGGTGGGGAAAACTACTACTACTACTACTAATAATAATAATGTTAATAATAATAATAATAATAATAATAATAATAACAATGATAATAATAATAACAGTAAGATTCCTTGAGAGCCGATGATATTTGCTGTGACTCGGTCTTCAGTGAATGGCCACCACAGACTTCGCTAAAACACTGAAAGCGAATAAAAAAAAATATAAAAAAATAGACAAATATCTGGACCTTGCCAGAGAACTAAAGAAGTTATGGAATATGAAAGTGAAGGCGATACCAATTGTGGTTGGTGCACTTGGAACAGTCCCAAATTGGCAAAGGGTCTGGAATGTTTGGAAATCAGAGGAAGGGTTGAAACCATTCAGAGCACTGTACTGCTGCAATCTGCCAGAATAATCAGAAGAGTACTGGAGACCTGAGGAGACATGCTGTCACTCAGACTCCAATGAAAGACCATCAGCTAACGCTGATGTGAAAACTCAAAAGGAGTAAATAATAATATTCTTTGAGAGCCGATGATATTTGCTGTGACTCGGTCTTCAGTGAAAGACCACCACAGACTTCGCTGAAACACCGAAAGTGAATAATAATAATAATAATAATAATAATAATAATAATAATAATAATATATCAGTCAAAGTGTATAATAAAAGAAGGAAATACAAAGACCTGGTAATAGAAATTGAAAAAAATCTAAAGGAACAGATATTATTTCACAGTGTTGGACCTTTCTATGCCTCTCACTACCGTTCACTTCACCATCTAACGGTAAGGTAACGAAGATCATATAATCATTCAAAACATTCCAAATATTTTTACTAGATGCCTCAGGCCTCTAAATAGCTTTGCAATGTAATTATATTGTTCGGTAATCCTTTATTTTTTCGTGAAATAATTCGTAAAATTATATGCATTTGTGATTTTCTTCTTCCCCTTTTTTTAGCTTTCATTGTTTGTCACCATAACTAAAACAGTGGCAGAGTTTTCTGTGTTTTACTATATTTTAAACAGTTCAGTAAAAAAAAATCTGACGAAGAAAAAAAGAAACGCTTTTCTGAGTGCGTGATCCAACTCTCGTTAAACTTTTTTTTTTGCGTGGTCATATGCTTTCCTTTCAGAATGGTTGGAATGGAGAGAGGACGTGGTAACGTTTTTTTACGTTATGGCACTGATTTCCGATATGTTGATAGCAGAAATATTTTTATACTTATTTCTGAACCGGTACTACATTTGGAGAGGCATGCATCTTGGTTGCTGGGCTGCTGTTCTTTTTCTTTTTCTACCTTTCGTTTTAAATTTCTTAAGTACCTTCAATGCCTCTTCTCTTTGAAACTCTACGTTCTCCTTGTCGGAATGGAGAGATGACGTGTCAACGCTTGTTATGTTATGGCATTCATTTCCAAATGGGGTGATGATGTGTTGATAGTAGAGATATGTTGTATACTTATATCTCTGGATCGGTACTACATTTTGAGAGGCTGGAATCCTGGTTGCTGGGCTGCTGTTCAGTTGACTGGCAATTCTATGATGTTTGGAGTCTGGAAACCAACTTGTGGTGCTGAGAGATATCTTGCTTTGTTTGTTTTGTTTTGTTTTGTTTTGTTTTACGGCATATCAACCTTAGTGGGTCATTTAATGCCGATAAAGTTATCTTGCTTTGTGCCATTTAGAGTTTTTAGTAATAACACAAGACCACTTCTTTTTCTCATGAGAATTTTATTATCTAATTATATACTTATCTTTCTGGGCCGTTACTGAATCACAGAGGCTCAAATCTTTCTTACTCAGTTGATGCTGGAATTGGTTGGCAATTCTTGGATGTTTGAAGTCTGGAAACCAACTTGCAGCGATGAGGGATATCTTGCCTTGTGCCATTTAGAGTTTTTATTAATAACACAAAGCCACTTCTTTTTCTCATGGGATTTTTATTTCCTCCAAGTCACACCAGCCGAGAGCCCGTCTGACACTTTCAACTCATAATTCCAAATTCAATTAACACTCTGACCTCTCACTCTTCCTCTTTCCCACTTCGCCACGTCTCACCTCGAATTCAATCAAATAGTGCTGTGGCTATGCTGATTAATCCTTAAACTTTTCCTTTCTCATCATACACATATTTTTGCTAAAAGCCTTTCCGTGCTAATTTACATATCAGGTTATGTTACACTACATCTTCTTTTTATTTGTCATTTTTTCATTTTTTATCATTTTAGTTTTAAATCTTACGACACCATAAACTCACTCTCTGCGAGACAATAAGACCTCACGGCACCTAGGCTGAAAAAGAACTAATTGTCTGGTTGGTTGGGTTTTACGGCATGTCAACCCATTTGGGTAATTTTATGCCGAAGACGTTTTTGTTGTATTCATTCTTGATGGGTACACTTTTTTTTGTAAACACAATTTTTTCTTAGAACTCATTCAGTAACAGGTTTTACCACTCCGGGTCAGAGTGGACTTATGCGTAATGGTGATGAAGAGGTAATCAACATTCTCCGAGCTCCAGAACTTGAACCTCGCCATCAGATAGAGTTTAACGTCATACCCAGGACATAAAGACCCTCAGCCACAGCAATCTAGCACATATATGATAAAAAGAATTAAGGCTTGCCATAAGGGCAATAGGGTTAGGACAATCCTATAGGTGCTAGGACTTGACGTTACAAGCCAATTGATAAGAGGGGGCCTCTCCGACCTCCTGTCTAGCCTAAATAAGGACCAAAGTGGAGTGTTGCATATCATAGACTGGTCAACTACCAGCATTCCGTCTTTAAGGATCACACGTCGCCACCCACGGCCAGCAGGTAGCTCCATTGGTGGGGGTCAGTCTTACCCCTCTGCAGAGGTGCAGTCGGTGTATTCTTGAGTCCCACCCGACAAGGCTATGAAAAAGAACTGGTGTAGAAAGTAATGGGATTGATCGTAGTATATCCTACTATTCATCCGTAGCTGGAGAGAAAATAGCTGGATTCTCACATTTCCCAAGAGTATTAGAGCTATGAAAAAATGCAAATATGTCTTGCAAGATGTAATGAGAATAATCAGACCTCTAATCAGAAAATGAGATGCTTAATATTCTCTAGGACTTTGAGATACAGACGGATAACCTTATCTCGGCTAGGGGACCAGAGCTACTATAAAGAAATGTGTTGAATAAACATTGGAACTGAGATTATGTTCTAAAAAGCAGGTTTTAATGAATAACAATTCTTTGTTATTCGTTCGTAAATCTATTTACATACATGGGATATGGCAATATACCACTGTAAGTATATCGTGATGTAATGGTTAAAGTCATGGGAAAGGAACTCGTCGCCCCGAGTTCAAATCCTGGATGTGGTATTTGCATTTCACTTAGCACTAATATCCTTGAGAAAGGTATGAATCATGCTCTCCCTCCAGCTATGGATAAATTGTAGGGCAGACTGGGCTCTTTAACCTTGGTTAGGCAACTGGTCTAGGAGAAGGAAAACTCTGAATTCGAACCTGTTGAAATACGCTTAAGAAATTGACCTTGTGTCACATCATGCTCGTGCGGAGGGGTTGGTAAATATATATATTGATTTTTATTAAAATTTCATACTTGGAGGTAATATTTAATGTACGGAATGTTTAGATCTTTTGTATGGCGAATTAGTAGAAGGCTCCCGATCGGTAAGTAGACCACACTTACGCTTTAAAGATGTCTGCGAGAGAGACATGAGGATATGCCACATTGACACAAATACGTGGGGGGTAGATGCAGAAAATCGAGCGGCCTGGTGCATTAAGGTTAAGCAAGATTAAGCAAGACACGAAGAGGGGTAAGGTGGAGAGGAGAGTAGCCTCGACATCAAAGAGAGCCAGAAAGAGGGAGAGAAATAGCAGCCCCAAAAAGACTAACAGTTTGTGTGCAGTCTGCACCAAAGACTGTCACTCAAGTAGGGAAGGTCGATTTTGGAACTGGAGTACGGCACTGATAGTGATAGTCGGGGTTTGACATGATAAATAACGACAGAAAATATTTTTCCCAATCATTACCAAGTTTTGAGGAAACGAATTTAAAGGCTGAAAATTATGGCTCTGGAATGTGACTTCCGGGATAAAGGAAAGATTTACCGCCGTCAAAAGATTATGTACTGTGGGGGGGGGGGAAATGTTTAAATGTTATTTAATAAACATCTTTTTCAATTGAAACTTTTCGGTGATATCAATAATTCATAAAAAAATAAGCATTATAGATAATAAAAATATTTACTTGTAGAAACGAAATGGAGATTAAACTGTTTTGGTTTAGATTTGTTTTGGTTTGAGATGAAACAGTAAAAAATAAGATCACTTCCTTTTTTTTCTAACATTCAGGATTTGTTATTTTATTTATTGTAAAAAAATAGAATCATTTTAATTATAAATAAAACGCCATAAAACTAAGAAATTACTTCGTTTTAGTCATAAAATAAAATAAATATAGTTTGTTTATAATTAGAGTCCTCGGACTTTCTTTAAATGAATATCATTTAAATTTACACAGATGCTGTTATTTGTCTACTGTTTGTTTTAAATTGTAAAAATAATTAGTATTTTTTTATTTTTATGTAAGATACTTGATTATTTGAAAAAGAAAGGAAAATAAAGGTTGTTTAATCTACATCATTTTGTATTTTAAGTGACTTTAATTTAAAAAAAAACAAAAAAACAAAAAAAAACGCGAGTTTTGTCTTTCTGTAGTGAATTTGTATTTTAGTAAATAATACCGTTTCCTTCTTTCTATTTATTTTGTTTCAAATCGAATTTTCTATTTGAAATTATTAAAATACGGTTATGTTCCAGTTTCATATTAAAAAGTATAGCTGATACTATTTTATACTAGAAAACCTTAAGCTATCTAAGTGTGTGTGTGTATGTTTTAGGTATACTCAAATTTTCGTCTGCTTCTAATTTTAGAAATGAATTAAAGTTAATTAAATCGATTATTTAAGGTCAAATTTTTGTCTAAATCGAAAAGTAGTAAAAAAAAAAAAAGAAAAAAAGTAATTAATATTACGCATGTAATTTATTTTTAATACATTTAAAACTTTTTTCGGTCAATATGCCGTTGTAAAATCCATGTTTACAAAACAAATTGATTGAAAGAAAATACCAAATAACGAATGCATTATAAAATTCATTTATTGATAAATCAACACTGAAAATTTCATTAAAATTGGATAATTGCCTGATTTTTGGTAAATTTCTTTGAAACGGAGGGGGGTTGTTTTGTAAAAATACGGGTTTTTCGATAAATTGGGTATACCTAGTGTGTTTTTACACAACCTCTCATGATGAAAAAAAAAGAAAGATTTTCTCATATTTTTTTGATTATTTGGAAATCATTTTTTTTTAAATTTACCACAAATAAGTGGCTATTTGGGGAGGGGAGGTCCTGTCTTTTAAAGACAAAATTTTAGCCCCAGTTTAACCCTAACACAAACCAAAGCTAACTCCTTACCATAATTGTCGGGCAGTTTTATATGAAATTGGAAGATAGCCTAAAACAGTTTGATTTATAATTTTTCATTTATTTCTATTTTTATTTTCAGATATAAATGTCAGTAAAGAGACATTCAGTTTTAATCCGCAGTAACAGTTCCAAAAACATTTCTGGAGCACCTTGTCCTTTGAATAAGACTGAACTATCAACTTTACGACAAGTTATCCAGTTTAGTTATTTCCTTAAAATACCTATCCCCATTTGAATAATTTGGAGATTTCCAAATTGATTGCAAAGGAAATAATCAGTATTTGGCAAGCAGTGAACCCACAATTGTCTTTGTTAAGCGAACATTATAAAGGCCAGAAGGTGGATGTATTTGGTTTCAAAAAGGCCAAACAGATTAACAGAAAATCTCTTACTACACGCAAAGTGAAAAGAACAGATTATTTGACATTTCTTCCTGTTGCTGTAAACTGCCTGTCTTGATATGTAATGACTTTGCTGTGAAGTGCAACAAAGGAAATTGCCAAACAAGGCACATAGTTTGCACTTGTCCTCCTAACTAGAAGGTAATCTTAATTCTATGGTTGATTTTTGTTTTCCTTGTTTAATTTGAACAAGTTGATGTCTCGATTTTTAAAATTTAAATTTACCTCTGATAATATTCCTTTTTCTGGTAAAATATATTATGACATTTTCCTTAATATTTTTCATGTATGCTAGACCTGTTATCAAATACATGCACATTTTGAAATTTCAGGTTCCCATTGAAGAGAGGGAATATTTAAAAGATCAGAGAGAGAAAATAGGTCCAAAAGGCAGTTTCCAGCTGGGACCTATTGACAAAGATGCTGTCAAAAATAGAAAAACAAAATTTCAACAGATGCAGAGAGTTTAGACAGATAGCAACAGGATTCTTCGTGTATTGCATCCTCGGCGTCTGATATGTTTCCACAGACTTCTTCCAGTGAAGAAAGAGTGGATGACAGTTTTAAGCCAGGGAGAAAGTTGAAGGGTCATTAGAGTCTTTTAAAAGTCCCAATATATTCTATGGAACATATTAGGGGTGATGTATCATCAAATCTTGGGGCTTGTCTTGCTAATGCCTTTCTGTTAGATCTACAGGATATGGGATTTCTTAATCCAAGTATTCCCTTAAAAGACATTATTTTAGACAAATCTAAAATAGATAAGGAAAAGACAAGAGTAAAGGTAGCTAGCTATCAGAAGCATGTTTATGTTTATAACAATCTCATCTGAGAGATGGGCACTTCAAGTAAATATCGCACCCACTGAGTCATACCCAACATTGGTGCAACTGGTATTCATCTAGCTGAGAATGTTGCTGCCGTTCTAGAAGAATACACCAATGTAAATACTGTTAAGGCAGTTCTGGTAGACAATACCAGTAAAAACACTGGTTGTAAACAGGGATGGTGTCAGCTTTGGAGAAAAAAACGAAGGTGCACACAATTGGCCGTTCATTTCATCAAAATAAACTTCCATTTAGAGCTGTATTTAAAACTATTGATGGAACTACAAGAAGACCAACAACTTTCACTGGTCCTCTAGGGAAAATTTGTGAAATAATTACAGTCATTTGCTCCAGGTAAAATCTGAACATATCAGTGGCCCTCTGGATAATTTTTATCTCCGTGCAAAGGTAATGGATGACATTAGTGACCAACGACTACTTTCCGGCATATGCTGTAGGCATTTCTCGAGGGAAAGTGAGCTCTGGAAGATTGGACCTCTGAATCAAGCAAGATGGCTAACTTTATCAGGTTAATGTGCCTATGGACCAGAGATGGGTATCCACCAAAACCCTCTGATAAATTACGCAACATTGTCCCAATTTATCATACAAGTATATGCAGTTAGTTGGTTTGAAATGAAAAGGGACAATAACTTCTATAACCAACACTTGTATGTCTTTATATGATTCAGAGAGTAAAGCAACAGTCAACTGAAATCCAGAAGTTGCATTAAAAAATCTACCACACAATGCTTTGCTTTGCTTCCGGAAAACATTTTGTTGTCAATGTTGAAGTCCAATGAATTGGAGGTGAGGGAAGAGGCCATAAAAAAGATTTGTCCATTCGGTAAATTAACATTTATTAATAGCTAAATTAGTTATGTCAATTTGCAAGAATAATTATAAGTTTTATTCAAATTACATTGAAAAAATATAATCAAGTTTGGATAAATTTTCTTTTTTTTTTCAAAGGTAGCGAACCGCCAAAGAAAAAAATTACCTCAATCAATTTTGAAGCCACACATTGGTCAACTTTGACTCACCTCTCACAAAGTGGGATTTGTAAACCTGCAGTTGCAGAAGATTTTTCAATGAATGAATCTCTACTGAATGGAACAGAACTGAAATTTCCAAAATTACCTGCCCACTCACAAGGTGTGGAAAGAGCTGTTAAATTAACAACGGAAGATGTACAGATTGTGTATGAGCAGGTAGCAAGGCACATGCACATTATAACCAAATTATTGTGCCACCAGATAAGACCTGCATTTTCCTCGAAAGGAAAATACACTGAACAATTTAGTTCTGTTGTTACATAATTTCATATAGTGTAGGAGCTTTTAGTACAATGTTCCATGAACAATGCACATTTAAAACATTGACTATATTTCCTATTCATTGTATGTAATGAAAACTATCCATTTTATTTGGATTTATTATTGAAATAATAAATTTTTGAAGTCAGTTTGTCAGCAAAATCCTGCGGAAATGATGTATTTCTGTATATTTTTGCTGACGATCTTTAAAATGAAATGCTCAAATGAGTTTTTAAAGTTAGGGGATCTAATTTTTATATCAGTTCTTATAACACCAAACCCCAGCGTTCGCCATGAAAGCAGTATTGAATTTTCCCCCAAAATTGACAAATCCACCTGCCCTACTGCACAGTCACTTGCGCAGATAATTATTCATTTATGTATTTATTTATTTTTGGACACTACGCCATCGTCGTTAATGGACTTAAAGGTGCCAACAACTACATCAATGTTCAGACTTCCACATTCCTTTGGAAAAACACACCGTCTACACGGACACGCGTGTGAGTAAACGGTCACAGAATGAAAAGATTAAAAAAAAAAAACAAAACAATTGCTCTCTTACGTTTTCAAATCAGAGTGTTTCATCAAATCTAACAATAGAATTACCCTTTCCTTTCCGAAAATAACATTTTATCGAGTGAATCTAAAGGAGCTTCGAGTATCTCCTCTCCACTTGTCAATTGAAAGTCAATATTGAAAACCAAAATACCTAATATAATTACGTGTTACTCTAACCTCTGACTGCCCTGTCGGCTTAGGCTATAGAATACGTCGACTGCACCTCTGCAGAGGGGTAAAATCCACATCCCTGGCCATCTGTTGGCCGTGGGTTGTGATCCGTGATGCTTAAGGACGGATTCCTGGTTGCAGAGCAGTACAGGCTATACAACACTCTACTTAGCTCCTTACTTAGGCTAGACAGGCGGTCACGACACGTCACGTCAAGCTCTAGAACATATATGATTGTCACAACTCTATTGCCCTTATGGCAGGCCTCATCCCTTTTTAACATATCTGTGCTAGAATGCAGTGGCTGAGGATCCTACTGTCTATCTGATGGTGAGGTTCAAGTTCTGGAGCTCGGGGAATGTGGAGTACCTCTTCATCACCATTACGCCCAAGTCCACTCTGACCCGGAGTGGTAATACCTGTTACTGAATGAGTTCTAAGAAAACATGTGTTTAAAACATTGAGTACCCATCAAGAATAAATACAACAAAAACGTCTTCGGCATAATATGACCAAATAGCTGGAGGGAGAATATATGAAATCATACCTTTCCCAAGCGTATTAGCACTATGTGAAATGCAAACAACATTGGCTAGGATTTGAACTCGAGTCTTCTTCTTTTGGTAGGGGGACCAAGGCAATGACGGGTAGCCGATTTTATTATATATATAAACAGTGGGTACGTTATGTTTAATAGGAATTAAACTGTCTTTAAAAAACTATATTTTAATCTAAAACCACCTGCATTGTCATTAATTTTATCAAATAAATTTTCTATTTAACATGTCAGCTAGGGAATAAAATTTTTTTTTCTGCTTTAATATTGAACGTTTTAAAACTTCTAGATTCTGTAAAAAATATATGCAAGATGCTTGAGCACTTATCAAATTATATTTTACTTCATATGTGCTCTTGATTATTTACGCGTGTTTCCTCAATCTTCTGTCCGTTCTCATCCTGCAACACCCGCTGATTAAAATGAGACAGTCCAAAATCGTCCAAGATGAAATACAAAAATGTAAATCCTGATCTTGCTTATCCACGGCATTCTATTCCGTTGTTATTATGAGAAAGAAAGAGAAGAAAAAGGAAATGCTACACAGAAAAATATAATAAGAAAGAAAGAAAGAAAGAATATATGTATATAAAGTTAAGATAGTGAACAATTAACACACACATACAGACACACACACATATATATATATTGAATTAGGATAGTTTATACAATTAATACACGACACATATATATGCATATATATGTGTATTAATTATATACTGCACACACATACACACACACACACAATATATAAAATATATGTGTGCATTAGGATAGCGTATAAAATTAATACACACACTCACATTAAGCCTGTTTCACATCATTTTAACATGGCCCCATGTTTTTCCACTTTTTCTTCATCTTTAGGCGGAGAGTCTAAAAAACAAGGAACATAACTGTGTATCAGATTGATACAATGTAAGAACACCCAAACTTAACATTCTTAACACATAAGTCTCTCAGAATCCTAGAAAAGGGTCCTACCTTAGTTAGGCGGTCTGAGATCTGCACATGACCACTGATACATTCGGTTTGGATTTATTTTGGTTATTTCCAAAAGTCTAACATAAAGAAAGGGGAACCACTCTAGACAGATACATTATTTATTTATTTATTGATCTTCTAGGAAAAAAGAAGACGGTGGTAGTGTTAAGGTTAGGGCTTAGGGTTAGGGCTAGAGTTTAGGGTTAGTTTTATGGGAAAATAAATAAATAATTCATCAGTCAAGAGTGGTTCCGCTTTTTATATGTTAGACTTATAGCAAATAACCTTTTTTTGTCATTATTTCTTCAACTTACGAGCTCATCCCTACTTCTCCAGCAGTGCCCCGCATGCCTAGCCCTCCTTACTGGTATGGTCTGTGATATGGAGGGCAGGTGGCCATACAGCTGCTTCTTGGTTGGGTGCTGTTTCCACGACTTATTCAGGGCTGCTCGCAGCATTTTTGTGCAGCTCCCATTTAGCTTATTCTCAAGGCGTTTCGTTAGGGTCCAGGTGGTACAGCCATACAGCAGTACCGATATGACCACAGCCTGGAAGAATCGTCTCTTTAGCTTGTCAGGGAGGTCGGATTTCCTTACGACTGATAGTTTATTGGTGGCCAGCCATGCCTTTCCTATTGGTTTGTTAAAATCGCTTTCTGTGGATGAGATATTACTACCTAGGTATGTGAATTTTCGCACTAGTTTAAGAGGCCTACCGTCTAGTGTGGAGATGCCTCCTTGCTTTTTGAAGCTCATGAACTCGGTTTTGTAGAGTTCACATAGAGGCCGACATTCTTTGCTGCCTCCCCAAAGCTGTGTAGTAGTGCCTCAGCTTGTGTCGGTGTATCTGCAAGAAGTTCGAGGTCGTCAGCATAGTCTACATCTGTGACAGTTTGTGCGGGGTATCGCCTGCTTCTTACCTTTTTTAGTCTGAAACCTTTTTCTTTTATGGTATCTAATGAAGTTCGGAGTACATAGTCTAGGCAAATAATGGATATATATGGAGCTAAAGTATCTCCCTGTAGGACCCCAGCAGCAATGTCAAAGAAATCTGTGTCTCCATCAGGCGAGCGTACCATCGCTTTAGTGTCTTTGTAGAGCATCATTATGGCGGCAACAGTTTCTTTGGGGAGACCATGTCAATCAGATGTCAATCACTCACAAGATTAGATTAGTTCAAAGTCTTTACCAGATATTTATTGTTAGTTTTGTAAAGAACTTGACGTAATCTGGGTAGTTGGAATATCTCTTAGCGGCTATTAAAAAAACAAGCATCAACTGCTTCAGTACAAGAGTCTTTGATCCTTACAAAACATGTATCTATAAATATGTATATATATATTGTGTTATGTTATATTATTTGTTGTTATAGTATTCATTTTTATATTATATATACTAGCAACAGAACCCCCCCCCCCGGGCGTCGTAAAAAATATTTTTTGAAAGTCATTGTCTCAGAGGGTGGGAGTTAAAAATTCAATGTAAGAGGGTTTGTATCTTAAGTAAGCCAAATCATCATATTTATTAAAAGAGTAAAAAAAAGAACAAACAATTTGAAATGAAAACTGAGTCCCGTCCCTCTCAAATAAAATGTTGCGTGCATGTAATAATCAAACAATTATTTTGAATATTTTCCACATCAATTTTAGACAAAATCTATTTGCAAGCTTTTTAGTTACCTTCTTATTACTGTAAAAAAAAGACGAGAGTAAAAAACAATTTTTAAAATTGCTTACTCAAATTCTGGGTGTATATAGCATGAGAATGTTGTAACGTAAGCTGTGACGTAGAGCTATGACGTAGTTTTTGTTACAGACAGAAATACAGACACTCTCCATTATTAATCCATTAAATATATTTGCAAAACTTACCATAGACCATCACCCTGTAAGGTGAGCCTACAATACACTGATTGAAGCGTCGTAAAAAAAACTCCGAATATGTATATCCTGGATATGACACTAAAGTGTACCTGTTTCTGGTGCTCTGGGGAGTATGGAGATCATTTCCAAGTCTACTCTAAGTGGATGTACCTCTTAGGGTCTCATGTATGGATCAAAGACGAGGTATGTCAGAAAAGTTTCGGACTGGTGTCACATTTTTTTTTGAATTTCAAATCGAAATTACTAGCTACAAGCTATCTCCTTCAAAGTAGTCCCCTTGGAGTCTAATGCATTTTCCCATCCTTCTCTGTCACGCTTGCATGCGCTCATGGAAGGATTCTTCCGGGATTCTTCGTAGCTCTGTCGTCACGACCTTTTTGATGTCGTGCACCTAACATTATGTTGTATATTCTATATTATAAAGCGTTGACATTAAATAGCCCATAGGATTTGTATGCCATTAATCAAAACCAAATCAACCCAAACCAACCAAGAGTCTTTGAAGCCAATTCCGACTTTGTTACTGAGTCAAATTTTTACCAAAATTCCTCTTCGTCCGAACAAAATAAAATCCAGATTGACTCATCTCTTTATCAGTACAGCGATGTTCACCATGCCAACGTCTTCAATATGTATGCAGCTTCCTTCATGTATATACTCTACTGTTTCACACGAGCGCCTCAGACAACGACAAGTAAATTCAGGTATTACGCCTTTTAGTCAAGGGGCAGGTGCGGCGTGGTGCAACTAAGCTAGAAGCTTTAGATGCTTCTTTTCCTATTAGCATAGATACTGCCCTTTGATCTTGTAAGGATATAACTACGTGACATTTACGAGGGAAAATCTAATTCTATTTTCGTTGGGGTTTATGTAAAAGTTTTGAGTTAAAAGACGTTTGGGAAGACTTATTCATGTTTCCGCTACATACTATTGCACAATCTCGCACTTTCAGCGGGGATAAGAACTTCCTGACTGTTTCCCCTGCGGAGAGGATTAAAAAAGGGTGAGGTCTTAGTTGTGGATGTTTGGGGTGTCTGGTGTACCTCTTCATTGCCAATAATCCAAATGGCGTAGTAGTGTTTTTTAGGGTCCCATCTATGGGTCAATTGTACTTACAGGGATTGATCAGAGAAATTAGGATTAACTAATTTAGAAAAAATAAAGAAAGGTAATCTAATTAAAACTTTCAAAATAACAAATGGAATGTCTAATCATGGTAGACATTCTTTTAATATATATTGGAGATTTGGTCACTATTTGTCTGTAACCGAAACTACGTCAGTCTAATCATGGTAGACATTCTTTTAATATATCTTTTTGAAATGGAAAGTTACTAACCCGAATGATGTCAATGATTACGTCACACTCATTTTAGGAAATAAGTAAGTCTATCAATATTTCATTTATAGTCAGTATCATTACTATTTCTCTGCATTTTTTAGATGAGGCTTGATGATTAATATTATTTGTATTATTCGGACTATTGTTCTCATCTTGGAAACATGGCCTAGTGGATAAAGGAGTTCGGTTAAGACAGTTCTAAGTGACAGCTATCTCTAGACTGCAGGTTCAATACTGGTCAGGGGCAGCAGTAACATAGAATAATAATTAACACAGCTTAAAGCCTCTAACCCAGTTATAGTTAGCGGAATGAGAACAAGATACTGAATAAAGGATTAGTTTCAAAGTTCAGTGATGGCTCCAGATTACGACAAGAAGATTCCCGATTACAACGAGAACGTTCCCGAGTCCGAGATGGTTACGACGAAAAATACCTGAAGAAGGCCGAAACGTTGTCCAGATAACAATGAAGATGAGGACAATTGTACAAATAATACTCAGAATCATTACTTCATGAAATTTTAAAATTCTAAGAAAACACAATTAATGGTCAAATCTTCACGAACATTTCGATATTTATTCACCTTTAGACAATGTTTGGTCTAGCGCTAGGGAAAAGGGGATAGACTCCCTCGCTGATTGAGACTCTAGGCCTCCCCGACGACGACTTTAGATAATGTTTAAAATAGTTATTCCTATATTGAGTATATTAGGGGATATTTCTTTTTTACTTAGTCGATCCCACCTTATTTAATTTTGTGAAATAAGAAAAAAATATATTTTATTTGTACGATTTGATTTATTTGTACGATTAGTCTATTAAGAAATTTTACTTTTTTGCTATTTTAGGGAAAAACTTCTTAATCAGATAAAAAAGCAATAGTGTAAAAAATAAGATTAATTCGGATGAATTCAGAAATAATAGTAAGAAAAAGAGGACCATATCACCTTTAGGCACCCCTTTTTGATCTCGATTACGAAAGGACATGTTTTTCATTTACACCATCAATATCCGGTTGTTTGTCTGGGGTTAGGGTTAGGGGTTAGGTTTAGGGTTAGGGGTTAGGGTTAAGGGGTAGTTTTATAATTTTAAAAAAATCTAAAAATCGTCTGTTAAAACAACCGGATATTGACGGTGTAAATGAAAAACATGTCCTTTCTTAGTCGAGATCAAAAAGGGGTGCCTAGAGGTCATATGCTCCGAAAAAGAAATTAAGAGGGATGTTTAAAGAACTTTTCAATGAAGGATTTTAGAGAATCTTATGTATATAGATCTTGTATTAATATTGTATATGTTCTGTTCAAACTTTCTTTCTTTTTCCTGTTTTTTTAAAGGTTGATAGCCTTACACTATGCTCTCCTTGTCGGAATGGCATGATGACGTGTCAACGCTTGTTCACGTCCGGGTTCTTTCTTCGTAATGGAAAGATGACGTGTTAAAACATTGCTTACGTTAGAGTTTTGGAGATTTGGGGAACGTGGAGCACCCCTTCACACCATTGGTCCCTGGTCCAGTCTGACCCGGAGTGGTAGTACCTGTTAGGGTCCCATCTATGGGTTAAATAGAAAAACATCAGTTGATAAACAAAATTGTATTAACCATTAAGAATTGATTTATTTCAAAACTTTATCGGCATTAAATAACTCACTGAGGTTGATATGCCGTAAAACAAAAACAAAACAAACAAACAAATCATTGATAAACTTAGAGAATTTCTCAGGGTATTCTGACTTAAGCAGGGACGTAGTTTCGGTTACAGACAGACAGATGCCCGAAACTCTATTATAATAAGATTCTTGTTTGTACATTTTGGGCAGTATAAATGATCGCGTTTTTTATGCTTGTGGTATTTTGTCTTTTTCAGGGAGAGGTTATTTTTGTGGTAGGTTTT
The DNA here is from genome assembly GCA_023376005.1 of Doryteuthis pealeii. Classification (NCBI taxonomy): domain Eukaryota; kingdom Metazoa; phylum Mollusca; class Cephalopoda; order Myopsida; family Loliginidae; genus Doryteuthis; species Doryteuthis pealeii. The sequence continues at coordinate 14,853,866 of CM042153.1, read as the reverse complement.
TTTTTTAATTTAAGGTATGGGTGCCTTGTGAGCAGCGATATTGTTTAGATTGATTTATGAGATATTTTCGCGCCTGAATGGATAAATGTTTATATGTTAAGAGAAATCCTGATGATTTTGTGTAAATAAAACACGCATGCATTGGCAGAACTGTGTTTAGTTCCGATTTATGTGTTATATTTTGAAAGAGGACAGCAAAGATTCTTTATTTGCTATCAGGAAAAAAAAGGCTGTGTTTTGCATCGATAAAACGGAGAATTCACATGACCGCACAAAAATATGGTAATTTTGTACTGATGTAAGAGGAATTGACTTACTGGTTTAGCTTGGTTTATTTGTTTAACTCTGTGGAAATTTAATTCATTTCTGAGAGAGAGAGAGAGAGAGAGAGAGAGAGAGAGAGAGAGAGAGAGAGAGAGAAGAGAGAGAAGATAAGGGGGTAGAGAGAGAGGATAAGAGAAAGAGGAAGGAGAGAGATAAGATAGAGAGAGAGAGAGAGAGATAAGAGAAAAGGGAAAGGAAGAGAGAGAAGACAAGACAAGACAGACAAGACAAGAGGGTAGCGAGAGAGAGAGAGAGAGAGAGAGAGAGAGAAATAAGATATAGGGGGAGAGAGAGAGGATAAGAGAAGAGGGAGAGAGAGAGCAGAAGAGAAGAGGGTAGCAGAAGAGAGAGAGAGAGAGAGAGAGAGAGAGAGAGAGAAAGAGAGAGGAGAGGGGGGACAAGAGAAGAGGGTAGCGAAAGAGAGACAGAGAGACAGACAGAGACAGAGACAGACAGACAGACAAACTGATATAGAGACAGAAACAGAATAGAAGGATATATATATATATATATATATATATATATATATATATATATATATATATATATATATAGATAGATAGATAGATATATAGAGAGAGAGAAAGAGAGAGAGATAGAGAGAGAAATAAGATATGGGGTAGAGAGAGAGAGAGAGAAATAAGATATGGGGGTAGAGACAGAGATGATAAGAGAAGAGGGAGAGAGAGAAGACAAGACAAGACAAGAGGGTAGCGAGAGAGAGAGGGAGAGAAGGGGAGAAGACAATAGAAGAGGGTAGCGAGAGAGAGAGAGAGGGAGAGAGAGAAAGATAAGGATAGAGAGAAAGAAAGAAGAGAGAGAGAGTCAAAGAAAAGAAGAAGAAGAAGAGGAGGAGTAGGAGGAGTAGGAGGTTTGATTTGGTTTATTTAACAACATATAAATTACTTATGGGTTATTTCATGATGCCATTTAATTCACTCATAAATGTTTACTAGGAATCGGGAGTATATTTTTATGTGCAATTACTTTATTTTTTTTTATATAATAATGTTTGCACAAAGTGATTTTTTTTAAACTATTCCTATCCAATGAACATAATTTATACACAATTATATGGTTTCAAGTAACTCTTCCTATTTACTAACCAACATCTATATGCACACAGTTATTTAATTCTAAATATTCCTTCCTAACATCAATAATTTGCCAGCATTTCTATCGTTTCAATTAACAAATTACAATAATCTTCAGTAAAGAATTATAGATTCAAATAAATATTTGTAATAAAAATAAGTTTAATACAGTTAAATTGTTTCAATTATTCCCTGTTAACATTTTTTTCATAGCCATTTTATATTAGATGTTATTTCTCGGATTTTTTATTTTTAGATGAGGCTTGATAATTTGTATTAGTTGTATTATTCGGACTATTGTCCTCATCCCTATTGTTATCTGCACATCAGGAATTAGAACAGTCTATCCGGTGGATTGAATAAAGGATTAATTTCGAAGTTCCGTCAAAAAGCATATCATAACAAAACAAATATTGTTGTTTTATATTATTTGTATTATTAAGAATATTGTTCTCATCTTATTTATTGCACAATGTTTCTGTTGGTGTGCTCTCCGGCCTTCTTCAGGTATGTATTGTCGGACTCTGGGACCTTCTAGAACTGTGGAACCATCTTTTTGTTATAGGGAATCGTTTGACACATGGTGTAGTGAATATAGGCATTGAGATAATACAGTTCTTAGTGACAGTTATCTCTAAGGTACAGATTCAATCTTGGTCAAGGGTGACAGTAACATAGAATGACAATTAGCAAAGCTTAAAACTTGTACCCAGTCATGGTTAACAAAATGAGAAAAGTCTATCTCCATGGATTGAATAAAGGGTTAGTTTCGAATTTCCGGGAAGGCTCCCGATTACGACAAGAAGGTTCCCAAGTTCAAAAAGAAGGTTGTCAAGTTTAAGGAGTGGGTTCCCAAGTCCGACAAGAAATATCGTAAGAAGGCCGGAGGGCAAATCGGCCTAAACGTTGTACAAATAACAATAAAGATGAGGACAATAGTACGAAAGTACAAATAATACAAAATATTAGGCGTATCTAGATGTATCTTGTATAGTATAAACCTGAACGTATACTTATATACTTACCTAGTATATTTTCGTTTCTGTTTCTTCTTTTTAGCTAGTTCTAATATTCTGTATCTTCAATCCTGACTTGGCTGGCTTTCTAGTCTTTCTTAAGTTTGAGAAAAGACGAGACCATTCAGACAACAACACTGTTCAAATAAACAAAAATACTTGGATGAACCCTGGAGACATGCATTCTCCCAGACTTTGGAGAAAAATAAAAACATAATTTAGTTCTGGTGTGAAACACTCGTAAAAAAAAGTAAGATGATAGTAGTCTAACCGAGCTATGAATTAAATAGTACTGTTCTTCTACAAGGACGACTTTGGTATTGAATAACCCGGGAAGGTTGATATGGCATTAGACCAAGAAACTAAGTAATAGCCAAACTGAAATTCATATTTTATTGCTTAATTTTGAAGGGAAGAATACGGGATATCTAAAATAGTGAGGCACTGATACAGAATGTTGAAACGAATATGTGACTCTGAGGTTTAACGCAGGGGTAAATGATTAGATGGTTGGTGGTCACAGGTTATTCCATTTCAGTGTGGGAATGTCAGAATCAAGATTAAACAGGGCTTTCTAGGGAACTATCTTCTGATTGGATGAGAGATGGCATGCATCAACTGCTGCAGGGTCTGGAATTTAGTTTCACTGTAAACGTCAGTTTTCAGATAGGATAGATAGACTTATAAACTGATACATAAATAGATAGTTAGATAGATAGACTGACATACTGATATACAAGCTAGAAACGTTATTTAGATGCTCAGTTGTACGTTTTTATGTTGTTTTTTTACACAGGTATTAGAAAGTGTGGAAAACAGACTATACAGGTTTAGCTTTCGTAAAACCTAGCTAAATTTCAGAAAGATTTTCATATTTTCTCAACGTTAGAAATTTTTTAAAAATCCTTAAAGGTCAAACTTTGCAGACATTAGGAAATAATTGAATAACCTATTTAATATGCCATATATATATATATATATATATATATATATATATATATATATATATATATATATATATATTCTGTTAGAGTCGTAGGAAATGGATTCTTCGAAGCGAGTTCAAATCCTGGACGTTACTGTATGCATTTCCCATAGCGCTAATACCCTTGGCAAAGGTATGCATCCATATACTCTCCCTCTAGCTATGGGTAAATAGTACGATAGACTAGGGTCTTTAACCTTGGTTAGGAAACCAGTCTAGGAGAAGGAAAACTCTGAATTCAAACCTGTTAAACACTGGAGAAAAATTTGACTGTGTCGCATCCTACCGTATGTATATATATATATATATATATATATATATATATATATATATATATATATAAAGAAGTCTCAAGGAATTTTATAGTATGAGTGTGTCGATCTAAAACTCCGAAAATATAAGTCATTCAGATTCCAAAACTTGCATATACTTTAATATGCTTATAACTAAATACTTAGGCTAAGAAAGGATCTCCATATACGAAGCCGATAGCTATGAAATCTTGACGCCTTAGCCTAAAAAAGGGGAATTTGACATTAAATTCTAGTTGAAAAAATATTGAAGCAATTAAGTATTTAGTCAACGTTTTTCACGAGTATGACACTAGGTGGAGTTTATCGGGAATCCATCGAGGATCAAATTAAAAAAATTTAGAACCGAATATATTCATGTTCAGCACTATCTAATTTGACCTGAAGATAAATTTTCAGGTGACAAAATAATAAAAACAAGTATTTACCCGACCCGCTCAGATGTGAGACTGTAGTAAGTTTGGGTCATCAAGCTTGGATCGGACTCACTACTTAGTAGTAATGGATCTTATACTTCAGAAACTGTCATTGAGAAATAAAATCTCAAATGTAATTTAATGTCTATGAGAAAAGGTACAAATTGAGATTCTTTCTACTGATGAAATGATCTAATTTGATAAAAATTAATCGATTTGCGGGAGTTGCCACAGTTCTTCATAAGTAGTAAAAAAAAGTACTAAGACACACGATGTTTAAATATTCCAATAACACATACAAATAGAAGAGTTTTTTTTTTTAATTCAATACCAATTGTAAGAAAAGGTTAATTTATTTTGTAACGAACAGAAATCATTAAAATCTTTTAGACCAATTAGTATCTTTTATTTGAAGTACTATTCTAAATGTAACCACCCTTAAAAATATTGAATGTCGGAAATGTTCTATTAATAACGTTTACCTTATTATTGTGAGATTTTTATTGGATTAAAAAGAAAATAAATTAAACAAACACATGTTCTAACATTGCAACTCAATAGGAAAAAGAAAATTGGTTAAAACTTACGAGTTAATGGTAATTAAAAAAATTATATATATATATTTATATATATAATATATATATATATATATATATATATAAAATTCTTATTTTTATCTTGCTTGAAGTAGATTTTAGAAGATCTGAAACACGTATCGCAAATGTAAGATAAAAATAAAATAAAGATTTCTAAAAATATAATCCATTTTTGCGGACCTTCTTTTTTATAAAATATTTAATTTTCACCCGTTGGACCCATAATAACACTTATATTATATATATATATAATATATATATATATATATATATATATATACAGAGAGTTCGGAATAAATCTGACAAACTTATATGTTTCTCTGTAGGTTTGAGGTACTGGCGCACACTACGCATCATTTAAAAGCTTGGACCCTTCTTTATTCATATACGTGATAACAGATAGAACCCACCTGAATCATGGAAGAGAATAACTTGTATCAAGATGATCTGCGCCGGCCATCAAAATAAAGATATTATGGTTGCTGCCCAATGATCCCTGAACACTGTAAAAACAATCAGGCATGAACTGGAGAATTGCAATGGAAACTGCAAGGCTGTGGTTAGAAGAAAGCAACATAACAGGTGATCTAATTGCGTTCGTACCGCAGAATTCCTCGAAAATCTGGAGAAAAGGGTGTTGGAGGAACCTAAGATGCCTACGTGGAGTTGCTAAACACTGTAATCAAGACCTGGATAAGAAGGGTAGCCAATGATACGTCATATATATGGCAGCATGATTCGGATCCCTGCCACACCTCTGGAAAAGTAAAAAATGGTTGTTGGCGAATTTTTACGACTACACACAATGTTTGGTCTTCGAAATCCCCATGGATTATTATGTATGTGGCGCTGTTGAAAAGGCACCAATCGCCGTGCCAGTACTACAAAAGCCCAGTTAATTGACAGAATTAAGGTAGTTTTTGAGACACTTCCCAGGGAAACTGTAACATCAGTTTGCTCTAGGTTCCGGAGCAGGATTTAGGCTGTGATCGACGCTAATGGCGGTCATTTTGAGTGAAAGTTGTTGACAGTAGGGTAATTTCCGTGCCTGTTGAATTTATTTACAATACATTACATTTTGTAGTTACCAAGCACTTTTCTTTTTCTTTATGAAACTGTCAAATTTCTCCCAAACACTCTGTATGTATATATATATATACCAACACCTCCGCACGAGTAGGATGTGACACAAGGTCAATTTCTTAAGCGGAGTTCAACAGGTTATATATATATATATATATATATATATATATATATATATTTGTATATGTATAAGTATTAACTTACCGGTGGGTATAAGAACGATCGTTGGAAGCGCACAATATCCAGAGGTTAAGGTTGAGGAAAAACAAATACAAAGTGCTCAATAGAATGTAGAGCATAAATTTATTTAAGAATGGAAATGAGTAACCTACTCGAGTTTCATCGATAGATTCTTCAGGGTTACTTTTTAAATTAATCGAGTTTACGATTAATCTTTGGTGTTATAAACATGCCCGTTGGATTCCAACGGCATGTTTATAACACCAAAGATTAATCGTAAACTCGATTAATTTAAAAAGTAACCCTGAAGAATCTATCGATGAAACTCGAGTAGGTTACTCATTTCCATTCTTAAAATATATATATATATATATATATATATATATATATCATCATCATCATCATCATCATCATGGATTGGCTTCGTGAACGAAATTTAAAAGGTACTCCATGTTCATCGTGGCTGATAAGGACAGATGCGGGAACTGGACAAGCACGGTCGTGGCGACTGCAGCTGAAATGTTATATACCCCTTTTTTATCGGATATATAAATTGCGAAAGGAGAGAGTTCCCTGTAGGGTTGTATTTCGCCGACTGTCCATCTTCATTTGGGTTGATTTCTTCCGCTGGTTGATACGGGCTTCTTTTGTGCTGGGCTCCGGTTATCTGTGCTCATTCTCTTTGTTTGTAATAATGAACGCAAGACTTTGTTTATTTTTCTCAGACGTCTTTATCAAAACCGACGCCCAAACGGGTTCAACCGCATGGTGAGTAGTTGGCTTACCGGGAAACAAACGACCATTATACTTATATATATATATATATATATATACAAGGTGTTTCAAAACAGTATCGAGATTTGTTGTACTTTTTGACACACCTTGTATTCTGAAAAAATAACGTTCCATTCATTAATTTTTTTCAGAATACAAGTTGTGACAAAATAGTACCAAGTTTAAAGCTGTATTTACCAAGATAGAAATGAAGAATGAATAGAACTTTTTTTTTCAGAATACAAGGTGTGTCAAAAAGTACCAAAAATATCGATACTTTTTTGACACACCTTGTATATATATATAATATATAATATATATATATATATATATAACAACCAAATCTAATAATGTTGTTAACGCCAGAGAAGCATGACAGATTCCACATAGCATCGAGATGGGTGGTAAATAAGTATTTATTTTGTGATTTTTAATGAAATGATGATGCGATTTTGATGCTATGGAAGCCGGATAGAATCATAAATGTCCAAGAAAAATGCTGATGCCCTTGTTGGCTTCGAAGCAGATAAATTTAATTAGAATGATGATTTGAATCTCAACAACAATGACATTAGATTATTCGCATGAATTATTGTTATCTGATTAGCTTTGTTCATTCAGGCATACGACCCTCCACGTTTCTTACAGTACCTGCTGGTGCTAAGAGGTGACACATCACCGAAATGAGCAGGCTTAATGTTGTGGCCTGGATAGGGGCCAGAATAAAGATACAAGAGAGGAAATGAGCTAAAGAAATATATTAACAAGGAAAAATAGTACAAACATACACAAATGAGAAGGGTACTCGCGAGGTGGTCTTATCAACTGTCCAGTGAAATATTGACTCTCCCTTAAGAACAGAACCTACTGCTATTTATAGTTGGAAGGGTTCATGCGTGCGTGATAAATTACCATAACGCTTTTCAATCCAACCTGTCTGTTCACTTTTTCACTCATACCCTTGGGAAAGGTCTAACCCCTTCATCCCCAGCTATATCAAATAGTATCACTACTACTCTTATGCTAGGATGATATTGACATTAGCATGAAATAATCCACGAAGATTGATATGAAATAATGTTGGATTATTTTTGGGTATAAAATGTGCTGAAGCTCACGACTTATTGTTAAGTATCTGGCCGCCATCCTTGGCCAGTTGTAAAGAACTTAAAGTAAATAATTAAGTAAGTCCTGAGTTATAGAATCCTTTGGTAAGTGAGTTCTGGAATCCCACGTAGTGTAAAAAGGTCCAGTGATATAATCCTATGTTTCGTCGTCCACGAAGATTCAAGTAGCCATGAGTAGCTAAGATTAGAACAGTCGGTAGCAGAATACTACCAGTGGTTGGTCAATAGGTTGGTCACATGGTTATCGGCGAGTCTATAAGTAGAACTGAACATCTGGCACATGCCTTATAATTAAAAAAATGGAAGCGCGTGGTGTAATGGTTAAAGTCATGGGAAATGGACTCGTCGCCCCGAGTTCAAATCCTGGATGTGGTAATTGCATTTCACTTAGCGCTAATATCCTTGGGAAAGGTATGAATCCTACTCTCCCTCCAGCTATGGACAAATAGCAGGGCAGACTGGGTCCTTTAACCATGGCTAGGTAACCAGTCTAGGAGAAGAAAATCTCTGAATTCAAACCTGTTGAACTCCGCTTAAGAAATTAACCTTGTGTCGTATCCTGCTCGTGCGGAGGAGTTGGTAAATATATGTAATCAAAAAAATACCAACACTTATATTTATAAACTGTTCCCAAACAGCGCTGACTTAATAGGCCAAACAAAAACGCCCAAACATGTATTTGATTTATTATCTAAAGCCGTTGATAAACTGTCCAAGAATTTGTCGCTGCACAAGGACAGACTAAATGACGAGGTTTATACAAATCTCTAAGGACGGATCAGCGAACAAGGATCAAAACGGATACTATATCGTTCTACTTCAAGAAAGAATCAAACTTTATACCTCAAGGGATCTCCACTGTAAAACCACTTTCAACTATAGTCCTAAAATAGCTACACGAATAGGAACAGATTAAGTAAAGAAACCAAACCAAACCGTGTCTGACCGTGTCCAGTTGCTGCCAATACATAACCCGACTCACTTGTTGATAAAGACGACCATGGTTCTGGATTCTTAAACCTTACTTAGACTACCAATCTACAAGAAGGAAAACTGAATTCAAATCGATATTACTCCGTTTAAAAATTGACCTTGTGTCACATCCTGTCCTCGGCGGTAGTGGGTAAGTAAATTCATAATACAAATGTGCCAAAGTGAAGGTGGAAGGAAATATGCGTTGTAATCTGATTTAATTTTATCAAGTTTCAAAGTAATTTTTAATGTATGATTTTTATCTTGAAAATTTAAATCTAATTGATAAACATAACTATGTTCAATAATTATGATAAACTAGTACAAAATAAAAAAAACACCATCCGGGCGATGTAAAATAGATTTTTGAAACATATTGCCTGAGGGGTGGGAGTAAAAAATTTAATGTCAGCGAGTTTGTACCCTAAGTAAGTAAAATCATCAAATTCATTAAAGGATAAAAAAATAAAACAATTTGAAATGTAAACTTTAAATATGTATTAAAATAAAACAAACTATATATAGATATATAATACCAGTCATGTATTTATTAAAACTTGTTTTAAAAATCAATGAGGACTGTCTAATGTTGCATGTTCAAATTTTGAGTGTATTTATTCTATGTTATAACGATTTGGGGTAATGTGATGTAATCTTTGTTACAGACAAAAACCGGAAGCGAATCTCCATTTTTAATAGATATTGTTATGATTCTACGACTAATATGCATCTATGTGCTTGTTTTTTTTTACTGTGTAGTTTTATTATTAATTTAAATCTATACGTGTCATCTCCTGTTAAAGATTAACGCTAATGCTGTTCGTTTTGAATACAAAATAAAAAAAAACGTTATTACTAAAATAATATCATTAAGTAAATAATTCAATAATTTTTTTACGCCATACTTCCTTGAATTTAAAATCTTTGAATTCGATTTTTTTTTCTCTTCATTGGGTTTAATCACCCTTTTCCCTTATACATAGATATACATGTGGGTTTGGGGACCGCATGCGAGCCAGTAACTTATGTATTCGCTACACTAATTTGTATATATATATATATATATATATATATATATATATATATATATGGGTTAAATAGTAGGGCAGACCGGGCCCTTCAGCCTTGGGTAGGTAACCAGTCTAGGAGAGGGATAACTCTGAATTCAAAATTCCTGAGGTCGGTCGTTGATTGGGTTTGTGGCAACCCTTGATGCACCAATTATTTCCTATCGACTGTGCCAAAAAGTGTGGATGGTCCAACACAAGCCTTCACCACTATAAACAAATCACAGTGTGGGTGTTCATTGTGCATGTGAACTCTCATACGTCGAAAATCGATGGGAGAGTCCATAATATATATATATATATATATATATATATATATATAGCGAGTTAAAACGACATGAGTATTGCTATAGTTCAATTTGGAACCAAATAAATGAAGCCATAACTCACGGAAGACACAATATACATCAAATAAAACAAAAAGAGAGGAAGAATCCCATTATCGTTGATATCACTTTTAACATTCTCCCAACATTTGCTCAGAAAATTGAGAAACCTTTGATCAGCTTTGATTGGGTCGCTTCTAGAAAATACACTATTGAAAGACCCGAAATGTTCAATGGTCCCTGGAATATAATATCACTGACGACTCCACCCTTTTCATTTGAAAGATGTATTTTGCGAAATATATATCAACTCTTCCGCACGAGCAGGATGTGACACAAGGCCAATTTCTTAAGCGGAGTTTAAAATGTTTGAATTTAGAGTTTTCTTTCTCCTAGACTGGTCACCTAGTCATGATTAAAGAGCCAAGTCTGCTTTACTATTTACATATATCTGCAATATGAGTCGTTCAATGAATATGTGTACCCAGGGTATTGGCGCACATGAAATGCAAACAGCCCCGTCAAGGTTTTGATCTCCGGCCGACAAGTCCATTTCCTAGGACTCTAAACATTACACCACGTGCCTCTTACTAAACGACTATATATATATTTACCAACCCCTCCGCACGAGTAGGATGTGACACAAGGTCAATTTCTTAAGCGGAGTTTAACAGGTTTGAATTCAGAGTTTTCCTTCTCCTAGACCGGTTGCCTAACCAAGGTTAAAGTGCCCAGTTTGCCCTACTATTTACCCATAGCTGGAGGGAGAGTAGAATTCATACCTTTCCCAAGGGTATTAGCGCTAAGTGAAATGCAATTATCACGTCCAGGATTTGAACTCGGGGTTAGAGGGCATTTCCCATGACTTTAACCATTACACCGCGCGCTTCCTAAATAACTATATAGGCCGCCCTGTCGGCTGGGGCGTTAGAATGCACCGACTGCACCTCTGCAGAGGGGTAAGACTCCCCCAATGGGGCCACCTGTTGGCCGTGGGTGGCGACCCGTGATGCTTACGGATAGAGCCCAGGTGGATGAGCAGTTTATGACATGCAATACTCCACTTTGGCCCTATCTTGGGCTAGACGGGCGGTCGGAGAGGCCCCCTCCGATCAATCGGCTGGTCATGTCAAGTCCTAGCACCTATATGATTTTCCCAACCCTATTGTCTTTATGGCAAGCCCCAACCCCTTTTTATCATATGGGTGCTAGAAGGCAGTGGCTGCGGGTCTACAATGTCCTGGGAATGACGTTAAACTCTATCTGATGGTGAGGTTCCAGTTTGGGGAATGTGGAGCACCCCTTCATCACCATTGCTCCCTGGTCCACTCTGACCCGGAGTGGTAGTACCTGTTAGGGTCCCATCTATGGGTTAAATAGAAAAACATGAGTTGATGAACCAAATTGTATTATCCATTAAGAATTGATTTATTTCAAAACTTTATAGGCATTAAATGACCCACTGAGGTTGATATGCCGTAAAACAAAACCAAAGAAACAAACTATATAGGATAGCTGGTAGGCTAACCTGTTGTGCAATTTTTCATAAAAACGATAATTTTAGCCCAGAGGTGGAACAATATGTTATAGGCCAGGGGTCTCCAAACTACAGCCCGCGGGCCACCGACCGTACTTGAATTTGTTTGTTAAAACGTACAGAACGCGAGACGTTCTGATACCATTTAAATTTAAATATCATGGTAAGCTCACTAAATATTTATGGACATGACTACGGAATCAACCCATTGAACGAAATTTATTGATAAATATTTGAAAGAAATTCTCCTGATTGGATGTAGCAATACCAAACCAAAAATTGACGATATCTTGAAAGGCAAACTTCAGTTTTACAAATCTCACTGATAATGTTCGGAAAATAGATGTGTTATTTAAACTTGTTTTGTGCATCTAACACCACTCATCCTTGAATATAATATGGAAAGATAAATTTTGTTTTACATCTTTTTCGCAGAGCTTTCTTTCTGATTAGCAAATATTGAACACAATAATAATGTGGCCCGCGCTCGTTATTCTTTCAATTATCCGGACCGCGCTCATTGTTTTTTCAATTATCCGGCCCAAAGTGAAAAACAAAATTGGTGATCCCTGTTATAGACAAATGTGGATATGGTGCCATCGCTAAACTACCTTCCGGCGGGCGTGGCAGCCCTTTTTCAAATCGGCCACCGTCCTGTCGGCTGGGGCGTTAGAATGCACCGACTGCACCTCTGCAGAGGGGTAAGACTCCCCCAATGGGGCCACCTGTTGGCCGTGGGTGGCGACCCGTGATGCTTAATGATAGAGCCCAGGTGGATGAGCAGTTCATGACTTGCAATACTCCACTTTGGCCCTATCTTGGGCTAGACCGGCGGTCGGAGAGGCCCCCTCCGATCAATCGGCTGGTCACGTCACGCCCTAGCACATATATGATTTTCCCAACCCTATTGGCCTTATGGCAAGCCCCAGCCCCTTTTTATCATATGGGTGCTAGAAAGCGGTGGTTGCGGGTCTACATGTCCTGGGAATGACGTTAAACTCTATCTAGGTTCTAGTTTTGGAGGTTTGGGGAATGTGGAGCACGCCTTCATCACCATTGCTCCCTGGTCCTCTCTGACCCGGAGTGGTAGTACCTGTTAGGGTCCCATCTATGGGTTAAATAGAAAAATGTATTTATAAAAAAATTGTATTGTCCATTAAGAATTGATTTATTTCAAAACTTTATCGGCATTAAATGACCCACTGAGGTTGATATGCCGTAAAACAAAACAAACCAAACAAACAATCAAATCGGCCACTATGAATCTGCCGAGGAAGTCTTGTCCTTATCTAAATGAGATTTACATTTGGTTGGTTGGTTGGAATTTACGACATGTTAAATCATTGGGTCATTTTATGCTGAAGACGTTTTGCTTTACACATTCGTGATGAGGGCTAACATTTTTTTTCAAACACATATTTTAGAACTAGTTTTGTGCTATTTAACCCATAGAGGGGGAAATTAACAAATACTACCTCTTTGGGTCAGAGTGCACAAGGGTATAATGATGATAAACGGGTACTCCACATTACCCAGAGCTGAAGGATTGGACGTTCACCATTAGATTTAGTTTAACGTCATACACGGGATATTAAAAAACTCAACCACTGCCTTCTAGCACGTATAAGATAAAAATGGAAGCGCGTGGTGTAATGGTTAAATACATGGGAAATGGACTCGTCACCCCGAGTTCAAATCTTGGATGTGGTAATTGCATTTCACTTAGCGCTAATACCCTTGGGAAAGGTATGAATCCTACTCTCTCTCCAGCTATGGATAAATAGCAGGGCAGACTGGGCTCTTTAACCTTGGTTAGGCAACCGGTGTAGGAGAAGGATAAATCTGAATTTAAAACTGTTGAACTCCACTTAAGAAATTGACCTTGTGTTACATTCTGCTCGTGCGGAGGGGTTGATACATATAAATATATGATAAAAGAGGTTGCGGCTTGCTATAAGGGCACTAGGATTGGAACAATCATATAGGTGCTGTGAGCAAACGATTGATCGAAGGGGACTTTTAGACCGCCCGTCTAACCTAACTAAAGGCCTAAGAGGAGTGTTGTATGTCATGGACTGCTCATCCACCAGGGTCACCACTCACGGCTAACAGTTGGCCCCACGAGGAGGGATGTGCCGGTAAGTTTTTAAGGGCCATTCTTGGCCTTATAGCAGAAGCGCTTATCTGGTGGCATCCTTGATAAAGAGTCCCTCAACAATGTGAATCCTTTGGTTACTAAAGTGTCCTCAGTTACTGGTAATCGTATAAGTCCTTTGTGAGTATTGGTAAAGATCCCGGCAATCCTGTGTGCGTCCTCCAGCGGTGAAGTTTGAATTATGACCAACATGGGGAGTTTAAGTATCTTATCAGGCCAGTAGTACTGCCAGTGATTGGTTAGAAGAGTCAATCACGTGAACTTATAAGTATACGCGGGGAACTAGCACACACCTTATATACAGAAAACCTGGATGTGGTAATTACATTTCACTTAGCGCTAATACCCTTGGGAAAGGTATGAATCCTACTCTCCCTCCAGCTATGGATAAATAGTAGGGCAAACTGGGCTCTTTAACCTTGGTTAGGCAACCAGTCTAGGAGAAGGAAAACTCTGAATTCAAACCTGTTGAACTCCGCGTAAGAAATTGACCTTGTGTCACATCCTGCTCGTGCGAAGGAGTTGGTATATATATATATATATATATATATATATATAAGATTTTTGGATGTTTGTTTATTTTAGAAACGTTGCTGAATAAAGTATATATTAAATTTTTACTTGAAGGCACTTACAACGCATGTATCGCATAAAATTCGATACTTTTTCTTATAGAAAATGAACTTGACAAGTGTAATCCCAACAAAGGATGGCTCGATGTGTAGAATACCGTACAGACTGTTTCGACTTTATTAAGTCTCATCAGCGGTATATACTAACGATTTCCCTCCGACAGAAATCGAAACCGGGACTTCAGCAGACACAGTGAAACACTAGTGAAACACTTTATCGCCTCGGCCACAGTACACAGCTGACCATCCTAGCGAAATTAAGCGAAACAGTCTGTACGGTATTCTACACATCGAGCCATCCTTTGTTGGGATTACACTTGTCAAGTTCATTTTCTATAAGAAAAAGTATCGAATTTTATGCGATACATGCGTTGTAAGTGCCTTCAAGTAAAAATTTAATATATAATATATATATATATATATATATATATATATATATATATATATACAGAAAATCGAAACATGCAGAGTAAATATGCAAGAAATAAAGATGTGTTCAATCTGCAATATTGTGCACTTGCTAAGGTAGGGTGTGACTTAACAAAGAAATGCGCCAATGTGTTTTCAGAAATTTATCTTATTGTAGATTTATTGAATTATTCATGAATTAACATAACAATCGTGACAAACATTTGTTAATTGAACCCTAGGGAGTGCCTACTGCGCGCGACATTAAGCGTCGTGGGGGGATAATAGGGTTATAACACAGTCAGCTGAAGACACGTGATGCCCAAGGGAAAAAATTTATTTAGCGAAGGGATATCCGTGACATACTTTGTGATATATCGACTATTTTGAAACAGTTCGAAAAAGTATTTGTCTCGTCAATGGCCTAACGTTGAAACTAACAGAGAAACATTTAAAAGAGAACTATAAATAATTAAGCGAAGAGTAATTACAAATAAATATCAGTCTTCTTGGCCTTATTACTTTTGTCCATATTAATATATATATATATATATATATATATATATAGTTTTTTCCGTAGTTAGGGTCTTTCCATGTGTGGTTTAACCAAACTGATGCAGGTAGACCATAAGGAGAGCTATATATATATATATATATATATGTATGTGTGTGTGTGTGTGGTGAAAAGTAGACAAACACGGGATGTTATGGAAACTTGATGTTTATTGTCGACGATGCAACGTTTCGGTCTCTTATTAGACCATCTTCAGGACTTGGATATAGTTCTTACTCCAATGATGGAAATTCTCTTTTTTTTTCTTTTTTTTGTTGAGAATTTCCATCATTGGAGTAATAACTATATCCAAGTCATGAAGATGGTCTAATAAGAGACCGAAACATTGCATCGTCGACAATAAACATCAAGTTTCCATAACATCCCGTGTTTGTCTACTTTTCTCCACATACTGTCGGATTAACCTCCTCATATTTCTACCATATATATATATATATATATATATATATGAGAAGTAAATACACAGACGATGTGTTTTGATATGGCTTTTTTAGCCGACAATTTTTGGGAGAATATGTGCTTAATTGAAGTCGTACCTAATTTAGAAAGTTAATTAATTAATAATTAATTAATTAGGCAGGAATACCTATTCAAATGGAAGGCTAAACAAATCGAGAAAAATCAATCTCTGTATGTACATTTCGGCCTATAAGGCCTCATCAGCAGAGCTATAGATAAGAAGACCACCTTGTCTATAGCTCTGCTGATGAGGCCTAATAGGGCGAAATTTACATACAGAGATTGATTTTTCTCGATTTGTTTAGCCTTCAGATAATTCAGTTTGCAAATTAAGAAATATACCACTTGAAATATAGGAACAAAAAATTCGCCGTATCGTAGAGTTGTGCCCAAACAAACAAACAAAAAAAAACACCAAAGAAGTATTCCAAGTTATATATATAGGTTCCCGATTACGACAAGAAAGGTTCCCGATTACGACAAGAAAGTTCCCGAGTTCGAAAAAAAGGTTCACGAGTCCGAGAACATTCCCGAGTCCGACAAGTAATGCCCGAAGAAGGCCGGAGGGTACATCGGCCGAAATGTTGTATAGATAACAATGAAGATGGGGAAAATAGTCGGAATAATCCAGATAATACTAATCATCAAGTTTCATCTAAAAAATTCAGAAAAAAAATTCAGAGAAAAAATTAAAGTGACAAAAACACGACACGGACAAAAAGTTAGGCTGTAAATTCGCCTGACGCTGGTTCGCTAAAACATAGTTTAAATTAGGGCAGGACGCCTAGACGACATAAGATCTAAATTACTAAAATATCTTCCGTAATTCACAATTTCAATATTACAAATAAAATGAACAAGTAACTTTTTTTGTTATCTAAATTTTACTTTGTGACGCAATACAATTTGGAATGTTTCATTTTTAAAATTGGGTGAAATAAAATGAGACAGATAAGAAATATGCGATAAGTGACACCAGATAATCCGGATTTACATTTTTGCATTGCATCTTGGATGATTTGGACGGTCTCATTTTTTGACCAGTGGGTGCTGCAGGTTGATAACGAACAGAAGATTTAGGAAAGGTCGTATTAATATATAGATTGGATTAGGAATCATGTCTTTTTTTTTTATATCTACATGCTTTTAGAATTTCAATTATTTGATTTAATAATTCCCTTGGTTTATTGTAAGTAGCTATAGTGAGTTTTCCCTCTGTAGAGAGAAGGTAAAATTTGTCGCCTGGGTTGTAACTGACATAAAACAAGTATATCTAATCAGGTGTTGGAAATAAAAGAAAAAAATAAGAGTAGATCCTATTATAAAATGGGAAATAAAAAATAAATTTCGAAAATAGAAAGTAGGGGACAAATCTTTAATAATCCTTTCCAAATGGGGAAATTAAAAAAAAAGACCCCCCCCCAAAAAAAAAAAAAAAAAAAAATTTCTAAACATTTTTGGATTCAAAAACAAAAGTATGCCCCATTCCGAGATATCGTTAATGCTTTTCAAGATTGTAATATCAAAAGAATTATTAGAAAACTTGAAAAAAAAAATTAATGAAAAACTTGAAAATAGTAAAGATTCTTATTATCTGCGTTATTGGAACTATTGTGCTCATCTTCATTGTTATCTGTACAACGTTTCGGTCGACATGCCCTCCGGCCTTCTTCAGGTATTTCTTGTTGGACTCGGGAACTTTCTTTTCAGACTCGGGAACCTTTTTTTCGGTCTCGGGAACTTTCTTGTCGTAATCGGGAACCATCTTGTCGTAATCGGGAGCCATCACGGAACTTTGAACCTAACCCTTTATTCAGTACACGGGGGTATCCTGTAATATATATCATAATATGCGTAATAACGCAGATAATACTAATCATCAAGCCTCATCTTAAACATTCAGAGAAATAGTAAGGATTCTGTTCAGTTTTTAAAAAATTGTTCGAACATATATATATATATATATATATATATATATATATATATATATATATGGGAGTAAATATGAAAATTAAATCCGACAATATAAAGAAAATTTGAAAAAACATCCCATTTTCGGAACATTTGTTTTTTTCAAATTTTCTTTATATATATATATATATATATATATATATATATATATGTGTGTGTGTGTGTGTGTGTGTGTGTGTGTGTGTGTGTGTGAAAAATAAAATGGAAATTAATCCGACAGTATGAATATGAAAAAATGAGGTCCTCATATATTAGTGAGGAAGGGCCGGTGTTGCTTTTTAAACCGTCGAGAGATAGGCCCCGAAACGGTTTACACACTCTCTCCTGACGAGCCCATGCAGTTGTAAACATCTTTTGTTTTTTCATTTCATATTCATATGTATATATATATATATATGAATTTAACATTTTTTGAAAAACAAATGATGTTAATAGTCTGCTGACAGAATCTGTTTCGACAGTTTTAATAGAGCGGTCTTCATCAAGAGCGGTCTTCATCAAGAGCAAACTTTTCCTTTTCCTTCATAGGTTGCTCTTGATGAAGACCGCTCTATTAAAACGGTCGAAACAGATTCTGTCAGCAGACTATTAACATCATTTGATTTTTCAAAAAATGTTAAATTCATACTGTCGGATTAGCTTTCATTTACTTCATATATATATACATATATATATATATATATATATATATATATATATATGATTTTTCTTTCAACCATGTCCATCATCATCATCATCATCATCATCATCAAGTAAGCCTTTACCATTTCTGTACCAATTCTATATACTGTTGTTTTACATAGATCAATACGTGCATATTTCTAGCTGCAGGTACACATTTGCGTAATCTTCTATTTTCTTCCGTTTACCGCCCTGTCGGCTGAGGCGTTAGAATGCACCGACTGCACCTCTGCAGAGAGGTAAGACTCCCCCAATGGGGCTACCTGTTGGCCGTGGGTGGCGACCCGTGAGGCTTAAGGATAGAACCCAGGTGGATGAGCAGTTCATGACATGCAATACTCCACTTTGGCCCTATCTTGGGCTAGACGGGCAGTCGGAGAGGCCCCCTCCGATCGATCGGCTGGTCATGTCAAACCCTAGCACCTATATGATTTTCCCAACCCTATTGTCCTTATGGCAAGCACCAACCCCTTTTTATCATATGGGTGCTAGAAGGTAGTGGCTGCGGGTCTACATGTCCTGGGAATGATGTTAACCTCTATCTGATGGTGAGGTTCCAGTTTTGGAGGTTTGGGTATTGTGGAGCACCCCTTCATCCCCATTGCTCCGTGTTCCACTCTGACCCGGAGTGGTAGTACCTGTTAGGGTCCCATCTATGGGTTAAATAGAAAAATGTATTTATATAAAAATTGTATTATCCATTAAGAATTGATTTATTTCAAAACTTTATCGGCATTACATGACCCACTGAGGTTGATAAGCCGTAAAACAAAACAAACCAAACCAAAAATCTTCCGTTTATTCAATGTTATTATATTATGGATATACAAATGCAAATCGACTAAGTATCTTCCCTATCTCACAATACATAAACATCCGAATATTATACTTGAAGTAACAAACAAAATAAACGCAAATCATATATATATATATATATATATATATATATATATATATATATATATATATATATATATCAGATGAGACAATTTGAATAATATACTAAAATGAGAAAAAAGTGAGAAACTACAGAAGACAGCAATGTTAACATAAAAGTAAAATAATATTCTGTATGTTTCTAAACTTTCTCTCGTGTGCAAGTATATACAACCTATAGATAGCATTGGTTGTTTTTCTTTTTCCGGAAGCAGATGACAACACCAGTAAGATAGATGTCATATTAGAAACCAAAACTTAGATTACTTTGAGAGTAGAGCAGGTTGTTTCTTACAACATTTAAATAAGTAAGTAAGTAGTAAAGTCGACAGGGTGGCCTAAAGTCGGTATCAGCCAATCAGCGAGGGAGTCTATCCCCTTTTTCACTAGCGCTAGACCAAGGAGATAATTTTTGCGTCTGGGGTGGAGCGCCACACCTACCACCAGCTCCTTATCTTACCACACAGATCACCGTGCTACTCATACGCTGAGTTGGCGAGGATCGGTATCGAACTAGAAACCTTGAGGTTTCTAGCCGAACGCTCTACTGACTGAGCTAGTGACATTTAGTATTATCTGCGTTATTCGGACTATGGCCTGTGTCTGTTAATGTAAATTAAAAGCGTCGAACCCAGGGGGCTATCCCACCAGGCAATACCTGCCCCCTTGGTTTATTGCCCAGCGCCTGAGGCGCCCACTTGAGGGGAAATGCCGAGGGATCGACGCAATTTTTTTTCTTTCCCACCCATAAGCTTCGGCTTGTGGGTGGGCCCACGTTAAAACGAGGCCTTTTGCCCAGCCCATACAAGTGGGGTATGAGACAAATGGGGTCTGTGTCTGTTAATGTAAATTAACAGCGTCGATCCCAGGGGGCTATCCCCCCAGGCAACACCAACCCCCTCGATTTAAAGGAGCAGGGCTGGGTTTATTGCCCAGCGCCTGAGGTGCCCCCTTGAGGGGTAATGCCGACGGGATCGATGCATATTTTGTGTCTACCACCCATGAGCTTCGGCTTGTGGGTGGGCCCACATAAAAATGTCCTTGTGCCACGCCCTCATAAGTGTGATGAGAGGCAAATACCTTAACAACACGGGCCTTTCGGGGCCTGTGTCTATTAATGAAATTAACAGCGTCGATACCAGGGCGCTATCCCCCCAGGCAATTCCTACCCCCTCGATTTAAAGGAGCAGGGCTGGGTTTATTGCCCAGCGCCTGAGGTACTCCCCTTGAGGGGGTTGCTGACGGGATCGATGCATTTTTTATGTCTACCACCAATGAGCTTCGGCTTGTGGATAGACCCACTTTAAAACCAGGCCTTGTACCCAGCCCATACAAGTGGGGTATGAGGCAAATAAACATGCCCCCTCGATTTCAAGGGGCAGGGCCGGGTTTATTGCCCAGCGCCTGAGGAGCCCTCTCGAGGGGGAATGCTGACGGGATCGACGCAATTTTTATGCGCCCACATAAAAACGAGATCTTTTGTCCAGCGCTCATAAGTGGGATGAGAGGCAAATAACATTAACAATATGGGCTGTTTTGAGGCAAATAATAATTATTTAATAACACTTTCACTAAAGTTCAAGATGGAATTTCTTACAAAACTAAATAAATGTGACACAGGATCCAAATGTAACAATATAACTAACCTATATCAATATGCAGAAGTGTGTGTTTGTAATTTTCCTTTAGCAGCCCGTCACAGACGACGATGACGTCACTCCATGTCGTTCATCAGTTGGGAACCCTCTGGTGGCTAATTAGTCCAATTCTGGACTTGCAGATGCGGTCACACACATTGCAAGGGAAATTTCTATCTGCATTCTGTGGTGCATGACGACGAAAACGTCGCCACTCTGCATCCTATTGATCTCGATATTGAGCCATTCAGCTCCTGTGCGGCACGTGACTCACCAACCCTGTCTGTTGGAGGTCATATCTTCCAGACATGAAGGTGTAATGGGGCATTTCTTCAGAGTCGTATTCATATGGACTTTAAACCGCTTTCGGGGGTCTCCTGCCGTTCCAGTGCCTTCTGCCAATTCACCATAAAGTACTTTACTTTTCTGTCTGCCGGCACACTGATGATGTGACCCAAATCATCCACTACAAACAGAATACAACACAAGATCAATTTTAAGTAGAGTTAAACTGGTTTCAATTCAGAGATTCCCTTCCCCATGACTGATTGTTTTTGTTGGAATTTTTGTATATAAGGTGTGTACCAGATGGGCACTTCTTTTTATAGAATCACCGATAAGCACGTGACCTGGGAAGGCCACCTATTGTCCAATCACTGGCAGTGCTCTGCTGCTGTTGTTGATATTTATACTGGCTGATTCTAATCTTAGCTCACTACTACTTGGATCTTCTTGGACGACGGACCTAAAGGATTCTATATATCACGGGACTTATTCACTTACCAAAGGATTCCATATCACGGAACTTATTCACTTACCAAAGGATTCCATATCACGGGACTTATTCACTTACCAAAGGATTCCATATCACTGGACTTATTCACTTACCAAAGGATTCCATATCACGGACTTATTCACTTACCAAAGGATTCCATATAACGGGACTTATTCACTTACCAAAGGATTCCATATCACGGGACTTATTCACTTACCAAAGGATTCCATATCACGGAACTTATTCACTTACCAAAGAATTCTATATATCACGGAACTTATTCACTTACCAAAGGATTCCATATCACTTATTCACTTACCAAAGGATTCCATATAACGGGACTTATTCACTTACCAAAGGATTCCATATCACGGGACTTATTCACTTACCAAAGGATTACATATCACGGGACTTATTCACTTACCAAAGGATTCATATCACGGGACTTATTCACTTACCAAAGGATTACATATCACGGGACTTATTCACTTACCAAAGGATTCTTATTCACTTATCACGGGACTTCCATATCACGGGACTTATTCACTTACCAAAGGATTCCATATCACGGCTTATTCACTTACCAAAGGATTCCATATAACGGGACTTATTCACTTACCAAAGGATTCCATATCACGGGACTTATTCACTACCAAAGGATTCCATATCACGGGACTTATTCACTTACCAAAGGATTCTATAACTCGGGACTTACTTATTTACTTTGAGTTCTTTCCAACTGGCCAAGGATGGCGGCCAGATACTTAACATGTTTTGCAAAGGCTAAATAACCATACTTGGCCTTCGTAAAAAGCGCAGCTGGATTCATGCTTTTGCCGAGGGCATTAATGTGAACATGAACACATATATCTTCATGTAGGATTTGAATTCAGATTCCGTTTCCTATTAATCAATGTCACATTTATTGCGTTTAATATCGCTCTCTTTACATTGTCTTTGATTGTCTATCAAACGACATATTGGCTTTTTTAAAAGATTTTACAGATGCCATAATTTTACAGTTAAATTCGAAAAAAATTATTTTATCAGGAAAAGGTTGTTAGGGTTAAACTTCTTTCTGGGCGGTAAGTGTATGTCTTAGCATAAGTAATTTTTCGGAGTAACTAGAAATCGTGTTTTTAACTAACCGGCGAAATTAATGTTATTCAAAAGGTTCTCCACTAATTATATATACTGGGTTTATTACTATAGAAGTCGCATATATTATCTTTTTTAAAAGTTGATTGTAATTCTTGTAGAAGTCCTTCGATGGCATCGTTTGCCAACTTTATCTGAAAAAAAAAATGCACCCTTCAGACACAAGTATTTACGTTTTCATACAATTGAATATTATATTGAATTAGAAGGACTAATGAAATTAAATAAGAACACAAAAAATTAGACTTATTTTTACTCTATTCTAATGGATTTCAATATGAAATTATACATAAGATTGCTTTTGATACATTTGAGAAAAAAATAATAATATTAGAAATCAATAACACCAAATAATCATTTATTAAACACGGTTTTATTAAAACCGGTATGCAAATTATGCACACCATATACTATGTAAACATTTATTTCTTAATAATATATAATACAGATCACAGGGTTTTAAATACTTTAACAATATGGGCTGTTTTGAGGCAAATAATGATTATTTAATAACAATTGAGAATATAACATAAAAGGGAATTGAGGTAGTTTTGGTTACAGAGAGACATACAATCCCCATTATAATAAGATTGGGTTGTACTGTATTTTATATCCGTATTAGTTATCTTAGCGAGTTCTCTGATTACTATTATTATATAACAACTTGTGAGTTTTTTCCTACCAGAGATAGGTGGTGGTTTTTCACTAGCGTCTGAGTGACAACAAGTTTCCTCAGGTCTCCAAATTTTACCAGACACATTATTTGGTGAGGTAGCTGGATCTTCTTCCATTTTCTTTCTCTATTATGAAGAAACAGTTCCTAATTTACCCTTAGAGATATCAGCCTTTTACAATGATGGAACATTAAACAAATTTAGGATTTCTTGGGTATAATCTGTACGAAAAATCACCACTTATATTTATAGACTATTCCACGTAGCGTAAGCAATAAAAAAACGACAAAAATGTATTCAAGATCGTTGATAAATTTTCCTAAAATCAGTATTTGGATGAATTACCTCCTAGAACGAATACTACAGATTAACCGACAAGAAGTAACTGATACCACAATCTTTCTGTTATAGGTGATATACTCTATAGACTAATGGAATGCGCCGACGGTTACTGTAAGTAACAGGGACAATTATGGCTTGTAGAGTAAGCCAATGCGAGTCAGCTCATAACTCTATTGTTGGACGTAATTCCCACTTTTCTGTACTGTAACTGTCTACTCTTTTGTTAATACATTTTCCTACATTTGTTATCCGTCGTTTTGTTCTTATTTGAACCCTTAAAAACCCACAACACTTTCTATCATGGAATACTACATATTAACAAAAAAGGGGTAAACTACAATCTTTATAACAAGAAATACTATCAACAGACGTGGAGTAAACTTATAGCACAATCTTAGGGAATACATCAGAGTAAACAGACACTTCTAATATTTGGGAATACATCAAACATTAGATTTCTAGATGATCTTAACAATACTGTTGTCTGGTGGTCCAGATTCTTGCTCTGATTTTCAATTCCTTCAGTCTGTTTTCTTAACTCTTTTGGATAATTCCAAGGACACTTAACAGGTTTGAATACAGAGTTTTACTTGTCCTAGACCGGTTGCCATGCAACTACTCGGGTCATTGTGTCCATTCTCTACGATAAACGTCATACAACAAGCGCCTCCAAAACATTAGTTTATATATCTACTAATAATAGAGATTAGGTCTCTATGTGTCTGTAACCGAAATTATGTCACCACTTTCGTCACAATCATTTCAGGAATTAATTAAGTTTATCAATGTGTATTTAAATATATACTCAGTATCATTACTATACAAAATACTAAGATTCTATGAAAATCAATTAATTGTAAAATTTTAACGGAAATTTTGATACTTATTCATCTTTAGATGAATGTATGTTTAAAATAGTTTGTTCCTAAATATATTAGGGGAAATCTTTTTTTAGTTGGTCGACTCACTCTTATTTAATTTTATGAAATCCGAATAAAATATATTTTACTCATATAATTTATAATTTTATCTCTAAAGATTAGAGTTTGAATGACTAAATCCAATTTGTTTAGAAACGTTTTGGAGGTACTACTGTCGTAAAACAAAACAAATATGCTAATGGAATGAAGTGAATATGATGCTTTTTAAGTACGTAATTATTAAAAAAAAATAAAACGTGTATTTCTATCTATTCAATTTTCCCAACCACCTCAGGTAATATATTACAAAAATGTATTTTTACACCTATCGGAGAGTGTTCTCACCTCACATTATCTCAAATCTCATCTGTCTCTCTTCTCCTATTTATATATCCGATATGTAAACAGTACATAACATCAATATATAGATATATCAATTTAGTCTCAGAAGGTAGTATATGTGCACTCTCTCCAGAATGACAATTTAAAAAACAAAACAAAACAAAACAACAAAATATACAGCTGCTCTTTTATAAACACAGTCGACTGAAAACAACAAAATCAACAAAATACTTATCTTCTCATCTTCTATTAATAATTGAGATCGTCTGTATTTCTTTCTGTAACAAAAAATACGTCATAGCTCTACGTCACAGCTTACGTCACAATATTCTTATGCTATATACACCCAAAATTTGAGTAAGCAATTTTAAAAATTGTTTTTTACTATCGTCCCCTTTTTTTGCAGTAATAAGAAGTTAAATAAAAAGTTTACAAATGAATAAATACCTACGATTTTGTTTAAAATTTATGTGAAAAATATTCAAAATAATTGTTTGATTATTACATGCACGCAACATTTTATTTGAGAGGGACGGGGCTCAGTTTTCATTTCAAATTGTTTTTTGTTTTTTTTACTCCTTTAATAGATATGAGGATTTTGCTTACTTATGATACAAACCCTCTTACAATGAATTTTTCTAGGAGCCTGGTGGTTTCCAGGCGAACGCTCTACCGACTGAGCTAACCCGGAAAGATATCTAAATCTGCAGAAAGAAATGAACATTTCATTTTCAATACGAGGGCTTTGTTCAATTGTTTAACGTTTGTTTGAAATTCATCAATTTACCTCTTGTTAGTGTTTTCGTCCGGAAACAAATATTTCATTTTTGAATCAGGCTGTCAAGATGAAAATGAGCTTAAAATGTTCGGGAGAAAAATAAACAGCCGAGGGAATCTATGCAGTCAGCATGTCTTAATGATGATGCATTGTTATTAAAATAGCATGAATGAGATTAAGCACATTATGATGAGTCAGTTTATGATAATTTCAATATTGCATTTCCCTTGGTAGGTTATCTTTTCATTAATTTTAAAATGGCTTGAAACTTTCTATACATATATATATACTAGCAAATATATGCACCCTCCGGGTGCAAGTATTTAAGTTTTAATGCAATAAATATTACATTAAATTAGAAAGGCTAATGAAACTAAATAAGAATACAGATAAAAAGATTTGAAACAAAGGGAGTATAATAAAAGATTTGAAACAGAGGGAGTATAATAAAAAATGGAACAACTGAAACTTACTCTTCCATCACTCTCGTCTTTCATTGTTATTTTTCTAATTTAAGTATTTAGTTATAAGAGGAAGTAAAGAATAAAGTTATTTCATCTTGTTAATGGATTTTATTTAAGATTCATTGAAGAGATTTTTGCTTATATTCATTAAAATAAAACCAAACAGTTAGAAACCAATAATACTAAGCACATATTTATTAAATTCGATATTTTAATATTAATATGCAAATTAGCCTTCCCGTTCACACTGTAAACCGCTATTTTGTTGTATATATAAATATAATTGCATGTTGTCAGTATGTAGACATAGTTAACAGTATTAATAAGTAAGATAGTAAGACAATTTTATTAATAATTGAGGTTTAGATAAAAATAATAATCATGGAGAATGTGATGTCAATAACTAAGAGAATTGTGACTTGAGTAGGAATATAGTTTCGGTTACAGACAGAAAAACACACAATCTCCATTATAAATAATATATATATATATATATATATATATATATATATATATATATTATAATCCACTTGACTGGGAAGTAAGGGATGATTCTAATTGGGATCATCGAGATATCACTGTACAGCTATACTGTATGATCTTGTAGGTGCAATATATATATATTCATACAAGGGTTATTATAAATCCCTAAGAAAGCTCAATGTATAATAACTAATAAATTAATTATATACAGATCAATATTTAACTTTCAAAGAAAGAAAAACTTAAACCGTCATTTGTCTGTTATAATCTATTCCAACCAGAAACTCAAAATTTGTCTAGCCTCTTCAGACAGATTTTACAAATATAGGGAAAATCTAATTGAAAAATCATTCACCAGAATTAGGGCTTCCCACACGCCCACATAAGAACACAATTTATATGGTAACAACAATAACAACGACAAACTTGAATTCTGAAGCATATATATATATATATATATATATATATATATAATATATATATATGGGAAAGAATAAGGGGAGAATGTGCAAATTGAAATACAAAATAAACAGAGAGATGCATTCTTTGTTCTTATAAGATAGCCAATTCCAAATGGCCAGTTATAATTAAATTGATATAGTTCCTTTTTCTTCTTAACTACCAATTTAAACACAACTGATTCAATAGAATAATTTTTGCTCTACTAAGTAACACTTAGAGAAAGTTATCTATGATGAAATAATGTTGATTTTCAATCAGAGTTGCCAACCTGAAAATAAGAAAAATTGAACGTCTCATTACTTTCTAGAAACAATAAGTTTTGGACAAAAAAGAATATTCCAGTGGTACAACAACCCCCTTACTGCTCTGATCTAAGTCTTTGTGTCTATTAACTATTCCAAAAATTCAAAATTTAGCTCAGTGGTAGCCACTTTTAATAATATACAACCAACCAGTTGTGAAGGCAGTGTCAGTTGAAGAGTTCCTGTGCCGTTTTCCAGGAGTGTATTGTTTTTCTAGCGTAGTCGTCATTTGTTCTACAATTTCTTCTCGGATCAGTATATGGAATTTTCAATCAATTGTAAATAAACATTTCTTGAGCGGATTTTGGTGGCAGGATCAGATTCGTTGTTTCCTTTGGTTCCTGTGTGATTTGGAATCCGATACGACATGATGTCATTGATATTGGATACACACCTTCATAGTGGCTTAACGATAAAAGGGAGTGTCAAACTTTCTTATTTCAATACGTTTAAGGCAGGGACTCGGAAAGGATGATGGATTTTGTGAATCTGTTTTTGCGAGATGATCTTGAGTGCCATGTCTATGATACAGCTTCCCAAACCAAAAATAGACATTTCTTTTGAAACATTGTTTCAAGATTATCATATTCTGATCATCCCGTTGTTTTCTTATCCTTGGATCCATCGGTAAAAACAAACAGCTCTTATTTGGTTTGTTTTGCGGCATCTCAGCCTATGTGGGTCACTTAAAGCCGGCAAAATTTTTAACAAAGTTTTGTAGATAGTTTGGAAGAACATTTTTAAACTCAATTTTTTTTGGAAATACACTTTCTATTTAACCCATAGATGGGACCATAACAGGTACTACCACTCCGGTTCAGAGCGGACCTAGGAGGAATGGTGATGAAAGGGTGCTTCACATTCCCCAAACCTCCAGAACATGGAACATCACCATCAGTTAGATTTTAACTTCATTCCTAGGACATGAAAACCCTCTACCACCGACTTCTAGCACATATACATATTTACCAACCCCTCCGCACGAGCAGGATATGACACAAGGCCCATTTCTTAAGCGGAGTTTAACAGGTTTGAATTCAGAGTTTTCCTTCTCCTTAACCGGTTGCCTAACCATGGTTAAAGAGCCCAGTCTGCCCTACTATTTATCCATAGCTGGAAGGAGAGTAGGATTCATACATTTCCGAAGGGTATTAGCGCTAAGTGAAATGCAATTATCACGTCCAGGATTTGAACTCGGAGCGACGAATCCATTTCCTATGACTTTAACCATTACTTCTAGCACATATATTATAAAAAGGCCTTGTTATAAAGATAATAACTAATAATTTAATATTAAATAGATAAAACAGGATTTGTCGTTAAGTTATATGTGTTGGTAGTTTTCCATCACATATAAACAAAAAAGCAATTAAACAGACACACACACACATACACATATTTAGATAACCAATCCCCACAATCTAACACCTGTGGTACCACCATCCACCATTCCGGCACTCCCCATTCCAGAGAGAAGAAGAATCCACTAACCACCCCCAACCAGACCTCCCCCTACTGACGACCTTCCGTTTTCAGCATTTTGAGAATTTCCATCATTGGAGTAAGAACTATATCCAAGTCATGAAGATGGTCCAATAAGAGACCGAAACGTTGCACCGTCGACAATAAACATCAAGTTTCCATAACATCTCGTGTTTGTCTACTTTTCTCCACATACTGTCGGATTAACCTCCTCACATTTCTACCATATATATATATATATGAAAAATAACAGATTAGGGAGAATCCGACAAAATGTGAGGAAAAGTTGAGGAAAAAGTGAATAACAAAAACAGATAATTGCATTTAATCAATATTTCCCCTTTTTTTAATTTTAGAAGCTTCTTCATGATCTTTTATTGTTTTAAAACAGAATGCTGTATATATACGATGAAAAGGTGAATATTTAGGTAAAGGAAAGTAAGTAGAGTGGGAGGAGGTATTGAAAATATGAGAGGGAGGAATTCGAATGAGAGTGGAGAGGAGGAGGAGGAGGAGGTGCCACAAGAAAAATTGTAGATCACAATCTCTGGGGTGTCATAGGATGATCAAAGCTTTTAGAGTCGGTGGAGCATTTAATTAATTAACGAGTTTGTCCTCTGGAAGTCTAAAGGGCAACAGCATGCTGGTTTACTCTGTGTGAGATGAGACTATGTTAATTTTCGGTGATTCTGAATTTTTTTGAAATCCGTTTTTTGCGTTTCAATGTTTCAGTGATTTTTTGTTTCGTATATTTTTTTGCTTTATTCTTCGTAAAGATATGCGGCTTCAAAGATCCCTTAGAATGACCTTTTTAAGGCATTATTAGTCTACCTATTTTCGTGAAAATTCAAGTTGTCGATTTTATTGGCTTTTCTCATAGATTTCTATGCGTAGAATTCATTGATGCATAAAAAAAGTGTTCAATTCGGAGAATTCGCGGACATATGAGCCCTTAACCCCCCCCCTTATAGTGCCTGAAAAGGACCAATTCCATAATTATTTAAGGTGTCGATTTTATTGGCTTTTCTGATAGATTTTGATGCGTAGATTAACATGATAAAAGGAAATGGAATTATGTTGAGAATTGACGGAGATATGCAGCTTCAAAGATCCCCTAAAAAGGACCTTTTTAAGGCATTATTAGTCTACCTATTTTCGTGAAAAGTTGTCGATTTTATTGGCTTTTCTCATAGATTTCTATGCGTAGAATTCATTGATGCAAAAACAAGTGTTCAATTCAGAGAATTTGCAGACATATGAGTCCTTAAAACTGTGCCGGAAAATGACCAATTCCATAACCATTTAAGATGTCGATTTTATTGGCTTCTCTGATAAATGTCGATGCGTAGATTAACATGATAAAAGGAAATATAATTCTGTTGAGAATTGACGGAGATATGCGGCTTCAAAGATCCCTTAAAATGACCTTTTTAAGTCTACCTATTTTCGTGAAAATTTAAGTTGTCGATTTTATTGGCTTTTCTCATAGATTTCTATGCGTAGAATTCATTGATGTCAAAAAAAGTGTTCAATTCGTAGAATTTGCGGACATATGAGTCCTTAAAGCTGTGCCTGAAAATGACCAATTCCACAACTATTTAAGGTGTCGATTTTATTGGCTTTTCTGATAGATTTCGATGCGTAGATTAACATGGTAAAGGTAAATTGAATTCTTGATGTTGTTTTCGTGAATGACGAATTTTGCGATGACTGGAATTAGAAAAATCCAGGTTTTTGTTTATGGTCTTTGATTTCACAATTACCACTGATTCGCAAGGACGACAAAGATTCTTGCTGCGTGCTGGTCTTATGAGTGATGCATGGGTGAAGTTGAATGCGTGATCAAATCTTCTTATTATAATGGAGATTGTGTGTTTTTCTGTCTGTAACCGAAACTATATTACTAATCGAGTCACAATTCCCTTCGTTATTTACATCACATTCTCCATGATTTTATTTATATTTAAACCTCAATTATTAATAAAATTGCTTCACCTTTTTATTAGTGCTGTCCATATCTACATACAAATAACATGCAATTGTATTTATATATACAAAAAATAGCGGTTTACAGTGTGAATGGGAAGGCTAATTTGCATATTGATATTAAAAATGTGATTTTATTAAATATGTGCTTAGTATTATTGATTTCTAATTGTTTGGATTTATTTTCATGAATATAAGCAAAAATCTCTTCAATGAATCTTAAATGAAATCCATTAACAAGAAAAAATAACTGTCATTTTATTCTTTACTTCCTCTTTTAACTAAATACTTAAATTAGAAAAAATAACAATGAAAGACGAGAGTGATAGTAGAGTAAGTTTCAGTTGTTCTATTTTTTTTATTATACTCCCTCTGTTTCAAATCTTTTTATCAGTATTCTTATTTAGTTTCATTAGCCTTTCTGATTTAATACAATATTTTATTACATTAAAACTTAGATACTTGCACCCGGAGGGTGCATATATTTGCTAGTAAGAATAAGAATATGAAAAGGAAGGAAAAAGAAAAGATAGATAAATACTTGGATTTTACCAGCGAACTGGCGACATTATGGAACATGGAGGTAAATGTCGTAATAATCGTAAATAGTACCCTTGAAACGATCCTCAAGGATTTAAAAAAGTACCTGATTGAACTAGAAATCAAAGAAAGAATCGCGACCATCCAAATAACAGCATTGTTAAGGTCGGCAAGAATACTCAGAAGAATCCTGGAGACCTGCTGTCACTCAGCCCGCAGTGAAATGCCATCTAGTCAGTGTAGCAAGATTAGATTTGGCAAGGACTACTAATGGAAGGGGGGGGAAGAAAGAAATAAGTGAGAGAGTAAATGTTTTAAAAAGAGTAATGAACACAAAACAGTTTGACTGGACCGTGACCTCCCGAATGGAGAATTGAGTGTCAACCGGAAGTTTAGGGTGTTGACCGGAACCGGAAGTCACGTGGTGACGTGGAACAACGAAGAAAGGTACCGGTCTCTTTTTGCTTTCGGACACGTAGGGGAACGGACGGGCCTCCGGTGCCTAGTATGGGGTCACAGTAATTTAACAGTGTTCTCTCTCTCTCTTTCTCTCTGCCTTTCCTCCTCTCCGATACAGCCCACGAGACGAGCCTACCCTGGAAATAAAGGCTAGCAGTTGTGACTACATATTTCTCGCGTTGTAATTTTTATCAACAAGATGACCACCACGTGCCGAATACATTTTTAGTACGGTGAATATATCGCCACCGCCCCCGCGTTACTTATATACGTTTCGGTACTGTGAACATATACGACAACGTTACAATCAGGTGGATATGAAAATCTTTTAAGGAGCCAAGTGATAATAATAATGATAATAATGATAATATCTAGAGAGAGAGAGAGAGAGAGAGAGAGAGAGAGAGAGAGAGAGAGAGAGAGAGAGAGAGTCCAGGGAATCAGTGCTTTCTGTATACCTTGACTGTGACGATAATAAGGGTAATTCTTTTTTCAACTCCACTATTGACCAGCTACTTTCTCTAGCTGGGCTCTTACCTGAGAGAGAGAGAGAGAGAGAGAGAGAGAGAGAGAGAGAGAGAGAGAGAGAGAGAGACTGACAAAAAAAACACAGAGAGAGACTGACAGAGAAAGATATATATATATATAGAGAGAGAGAGAGAAAGGGAGGGAGGGGGAGAGACTGTCAGACAGGGAGAGAGGGTGAGATACAGACTGACATATATATATATATATATATATATATATATATATATACAGACTGACAGAGAGAGAGAGAGAGAGAGAGAGAGAGAGAGAGAGAGAAATAGAGTGAGAGAGAGAGATACAGACTGACAGAAAAGAGAGAGAGAGAGAGAGAGAGAGAGAGAGAGAGAGAGAGAGAGAGAGAGAGAGAGAGAGAGAAAGATATATATATATATATGTAAACAACTTTTAGCTATTTCCAGCCGACAGTATATTTGGAGAATGTGTGCTTTTTAATTTTAGTCAGACCTAATTTTTGAAAGTTAATTCATTTATGTTTAATTAGGCGGGATTTAATATATATATATATATATAGAAGAGAGAGAGAGAGAGAGATAGATAGATAGATAGATAGATAGAGACTGAAAAAGAGAGACAGAGAGATACAGATACAGACTGATAGGGAGAGAGACAGAAAGAGAGAGAACGAGAGAGAGAGATTGAGAGAGTGTGTGTGTGTGTGTGTGTGTGTGTGTGTGTGTGTGTTGTGTGGTGTGAGAGAGAGAGAGAGAGAGAGGGAGAGAGAGAGAGAGAGAACAAGACTATGGAATCCGTGCTGTCTGCATGTCTTGGTGATGATAATAATGGTAGTAATCTTTTTTTATCACAACCACTGAGCAACCACTTTCACCTGCTGGACGACGTTTATTACATGTGACTTTTACCTACGTGATGTCAAGAATCCTGTGTTGAAAAGGATAACAAGAAATTCACTTCTGTGCAAACTACGCACATTTC
Organism: Doryteuthis pealeii; assembly: GCA_023376005.1. Lineage (NCBI taxonomy): Eukaryota > Metazoa > Mollusca > Cephalopoda > Myopsida > Loliginidae > Doryteuthis > Doryteuthis pealeii. The sequence goes on along the minus strand of CM042153.1, from coordinate 14,819,956 downwards.
AGTTGCCATCAAGATACAGAACTGGAATCCCAGTACATCTTGTTGCCAGAAGTGCATGCACTTAGTTTCCCCCCTGGAGAATTCAAATCCTTTTTCGATTTTCCAATGGTTAATTTCCATTTTATCACTGCTGCAGTTGGCGTTCGATTAGCTGGATGTTTTGGGATCTAAAATCAGCTCAAGAAATCATCCACGTACAACGATCTTGCTTGAGGCACTTCACTATGTTATGTATCTTGATATTGAAGAACGTCTCTGAGAATAAATATCTCCTGACCCACCCACCCCCATCATCTCAGATGAGCATAAAGTCCGATTAACGTGAGGAGCCATGCAGAAAAACGAACCCTCAGTGGCCAGTGTAAAAAATGCATGAATCCTTACTGTATTCCTCTTTTAAGGAAACTCAGGCACCGCGCAAAAAACCCGACCCTGCCGTTTTTTAGACTAGGGGTTAGGTGTTTTATGCGGGGATGGTCCTCCTGCTATTTATGCTGAATTATCTTACCCATATCTTACCGGTCCAGACGCCGAATCCACTAGACACAGTGTTCCGAAGAATCCAACGCTGAGAGTATGATGTATTTACCACGTACCCCACGTGTACGGCTTAGGCACAAGGTCCTATTAATGTGGGAGCACCCACAAACCAACGCTAATGAAAGGCAGGGGCAAAAATACATTGATCTCGTCGGCATTGACCCTCAGGGGGCGCCTCAGGCACCGGGCAATAAACCCAGCTCTGCCCTTTAAATCGATGGGGCAGTTGTTGGCTGGGGGATAGCCTTCTGGAATCAACGCTGTTAATTAGTTCAACGATCCAGCGACAGAAGCTCACTGGCCCCCTGTTACCCAATGGGCATGACGTGGAACCATGACGATGGTCTGAGTGGCCTGTGTGTGGGAACGGGAAAAAGTTTGAGTGGTGCTGTGTGTGTGGGAACGGGAAAAAAATAAAATAATGATGTCGGCATAGACGCGTGGCATGGTTTTAACTGGGCGAGGAATGGTACGTGGCGAAAGGGGAGAAAGGAGGAGTGTATTATCTGTATAAGATCATCATCAGAGCCGATCTGTTATATAACGAAAAAAATAGCTTTTAGGGAAATCACTCATTACGGACTTTAAGAGAAAATATATTTAAAATTCTTATAAAACTTTAAAAGTTTTATATCATGCATAGCGTTTTAGAGCATGAGATAACGGGATTATGTAAGAAAGAGATAGCTAAATTTAAAAAAAAATCTTATTTCTTAGATCACGGGCAGCTTTTAAAGATATAAATATGTATTTATACGAGAAAGGTGCAAAATAACGGACTTATGAAAAACAAAAACTATTATGCAACAGGAGATGTAAGTAGTGAAATATATAAGTATTTATAAGTAAATAAAATAAAGCAAATATGCAAATGCACACCCCTCCGCAGATTCAAAAAACGACTTAATATTCAACCGCAGCCGGTAAAATTTAATTTGACAACATGACTCGGTCTTACTTTACTGTGTTTATTTTTCATGATGTTGATTTTGAAAATAAAAGATATTTTATCGCATCATTTTTTTCTCTTTTAAATATTCAATTATATCTTTAGCATTTGAATAAATGAAAAATAACAGAAATCAATAGAGATATCGGCAAGTGGACTTCAAAGGCAAACAATATTAAGGCATCCATATATGGAATATCATTTCTTGCTAATATCATTCACCTGACCTTGAAAGATGTTTACATAATATAGGAGAATAGACTATATATATATATATATATATATATATATATATATATATATATATATATATATATATATATGAATGAATAAGTGAATTGAGACCCATCTGATGAGGCGAAAATTTGGGGAGCCGGTTTAAATCAACTTAGAAATAAATTTATTATGGGATTACTGTATTGAGTTCTTCCTTCCCTTATTATATATATATATATATATATATATATATATATATATATATATATTATATATATATATATATATATATAAGACAATTTGAAAAAACAAGGTGTTCGGAAAATAGGATGAATTTAATTATCGATGTTTAAACATTTCGGTTTCATTAAACCTTCATCAGGGTGTATCTTGGGGTGAAGAAAATGATGGATGTTTTCATAGATGACAGGAGATGAAAATCTTTTTAGTTGTGTAAACTGTATTTGATCAGCGTTATATTTTTGAAAGGCTAGTCGCGATCCACACACTTTCAAAAAAATATAACGCTGATCAAATACAGTTACACAACTAACAATATTTTCATCTCCTGTCATCTATGAAAACAATGATTCCAGATGAACTAGGTCTGAGACGAAAAGACAGTCCATGGAGTGGAAACAGACTGCCTTTCCGGTAAAAATGGGTCCGCCATGTCGGCTGGGGCATTAAAATACTCCGACTGCACCTTTGTAAATGGGTAAGATTCCTCCAATGGGGCTAGCTGTTGGCCGTGGGTGGCGACCAGTGATGCTTAAAGACAGAATCCTTGTGGATGAGCAGTCCATGACATGCAACACTCCACTTTGGCTCTTACTTGCTCTAGACAATGTCCTTGGTCTAGGGAAAAGGGGATAGACTGATATTGAATTATTTTTTACAGCGAAGTAAAGAACAATAATAAACGAAAACATATAATTCAACGATTAATAATAACTCAACTTTGTTTTTGATATTAATACATTTTTCGTATGTACAAAAGTGTTTTAGAAAAAAAGAAAAAAAGAAATTGTAATACGAGCAAATTTAAAAAGAAAAAGAAACTTAACTTACATTTCGTAAATAATAGTAAATAAACAGTAAAAGTATAAAGAAATATATAAATATAGTTATATAAAGAAATACATACATATAGTTATCGAAATTTAATTTATATTTACATTTTTTTTATTAGTAACACTTATTTTTACATTTAAATATGAAATACAATGTACTGTATCATTTACGAAAAACAAAAGAGATGTATTGGGCGATGTTTTAATACTAAACATTTTTCTATTTGATCATTTTTTAAAGAGTTAATAACAGTATTTGATTACATAGTCTTCTCTTAACCTTTTATCAAAATCTAGACATGAGTTAAAAAATACGAGGTAGTTAAGTGACATAACTTATTTGAAGAACATAACTTACATTTCATGAATCAAATATCTAAATAAATACATACATATAAAGTTTATTTATATTTACATTTTTTTTGTTAGTAACACTTAGTTTAACATTTAAATATGAGATACAATGTCCTGTAAATGTTACAAAATACATAATTCTAATTTATGTAACGTACTTGAATAAGAAAAGTTTTTATTTAATAAAGAATATAATTCTAATAATAAATAAATAAATAGATTTTTAAAAAAATGAAGTCACAACTTCCCTTCTTTTTACTTTTTAAATTTTTTTTACTAAAAACCGTTAAGATAAATGGTCTTTTGACAAATAAGTATATAGTATATACTTATCTAGGTATTTCTTTTACTCATTTATTAACCTCTGATTTTAACTCTAGAAGTTCCTTTAATTCATTCCTATTAGTGGCGTCCCGAGTTTTAACATTTATTCTGACCGTTTATTCATTAGAGCAGTATAATAATAATAATAATAATAATAATAATAATAATAATAATAATAATAATAATAATAATAATAATCAGAAGAGTCCTGGATACCTGAGGAGACTTGCTTCCAGTGAACCACCGGCTATAGCAGGTGTGAAAAAATCGAATGGAGCGAAATAATAATAATAATAATAATAATAATAATAATAATAATAATAATAATACTGTCCACCAAAACAACAAAGACTAAAAAACAAAAATGGGAAGAAAGACAACTATGTGGACGCTTCAAACGACAAATAGAAGAGGTTGCACATAAAAAGACTTGGACATGGTTAAGAAAGGGAAACCTCAAAAGAAACTGAATCACTTATAATTGCTGCACAAAATAATGCCATTAGGACAAATTATATCAAAGGGAAAATCGATAAGACCCAACCAAATAGTAAATGTAGTCTTTGCGGTAATAGAGATGAAACTGTAAACCATATACTCTGCGAATGTAGCAAACTAGCACAACGAGAGTACAAAACTAGACATGACTGGGTTGGGAAGGTGATCAACTGGGAATTATGCAAACAATTAAATTTTGACCATACAACAAAATGGTATATGCATAAACCAGAATCTGTTCTTGAGAACGAAACGCATAAAATTCTCTGGGACTTTGAAATGAAAACGGATCACCTTATCCCAGCAAGAAGACCATACCTTGTGTTGATAAACAAAAAAGAAAGAACTTGTCAACTGGTGGATCACAGGGTGAAGCTAAAGGAAAATGAAAAAATGGACAAATATCTGGACCTTGCCAGAGAACTGAAAAAGTTATGGAACATGAAAGTGAAAGTGATACCAATTGTGGTTGGTGGACTTGGAACAGTCCCTAAAGGATTGGAAAAGGGTTTGGAAAATTTGGATATCAAAGGAAGGATTGAAACCATCCAGAAAACTGCACTGCTGCAATCTGCCAGAATACTCAGAAGAGTCCAGGAGACCTGAGGAGACTTGCTGTCACTCAGACTCCAGTGAAAGACCATCAGCTAATGCTGATGTGAAAACTCAAAAAGTGTAAATAATACCCAACGCAACCTGGCACTTGGGTGCAAGCGTTGGGGCTTCCAGGGAGACTTGCCTCTCGTGAAGTGACTCAATACTACCTGAGACAGCACCCTGCAACAGCTCGGCAGCCCAGTCGTCTCGGACTTTCCCCTGCCGCTGGACTAACTGCGGGACAGCCAAGATAGTGGACTGGGGTCTGTGCAGCATCTTTCTATTTAAGATATCTCACGCACCAGTTTCACTTCATACCAAGTTTTTCTTCATCTTAAATGTAAACAAAAAGAAAAGAAAATCCTAAAATAATCAAACATACTACTATAAAATTTCTCGGCGAATTAAAAAAAAAAATTGATAAATCATTTTCCTCTTATTTTCTCCCTTCTCACTCTCTGCTGTTCCTATTGGACCGGGTATATTAGCTAGTATATACTAAAGCTAAGCGAATCAATGTTCGTGATCTAAAGGCTTTTTTTACTGTTTAGTTTAAAGGCCGGAAAATCATATCAAATTATTCCGTAGTTCAAGCATTGAGTTGTGTTTGAAAAAAAATTCCATTTTAATTGGTTCTAATTAGTTCTAATTAGCAATTAAGTCAAAAACAGATCAGTCTCTCACTTCACTTTCCGCCTATCACTTTCCCCCTCCCTTTGTATATCTTGATTACCTCCTCGTTATATATGTTAGTAGAGAGAGATAGAGAGAGATAGAGATAGAGATAGCGATAGATAGATAGATAGATAGATAGAGAGAGAGAGAGAGAGAGAGAGAGAGAGAGAGAGAGAGAGAGAGAGAGAGAGAGAGAGAGAGAGTTGAAACGGATTTGTATGTTAAGTTTCACAAGCTACCAACCAAGCCAACATCTTGGTTCCTAATAGATTTAAATTAGGTGAAAATTTCCCTTTCTTAGAAATCTTACAAAATGATTCTGATGTTTTTGTTATTCTCCGATCGTATTTATATTTAAAAGAAAATCAATGTTCACGTTTCATTACTCCCAATGATCTACTGATCTACCTAGTGCTCACGTCTAGTATATATATATATATATATATATATATATATATATATTTATTTAAGAATGGAAATGAGTAACCTACTCGAGTTTCATCGATAGAATTCTTCAGGGTTACTTTTTAAATTAATCGAGTTTACGATTAATCTTTGGTGTTATAAACATGCCCGTTGGAATGGGACTTACCTTTCTAAATTTAAGTCCCATTCCAACGGGCATGTTTATAACACCAAAGATTAATCGTAAACTCGATTAATTTTAAAGTAACCCTGAAGAATCTATCGATGAAACTCGAGTAGGTTACTCATTTCCATTCTTAATAAATTTATGCTCTACATTGTATTGAGCACTTTGTATTTGTTTTTTCTCAACCTTACCTCTGGATATTGTGCGCTTCCAACGATCGTTCTTATACCCACCGGTAAGTTAATACTTATACATATACAATATATATATATATATATATATATATATATATATAATATATATATATATATATATATATATATATATCTTTTAGGAATAAGTCGATTGTATTTGCATGTGTATTTTTCTTTTTATCTGCAGAGAAACGAAATAAATGCAGATAAGAGAAATAAAATTTAAATATCTTAAATTACAAGATTAATCGACATTGTCAAGAAGGGTGAAAAACAGCACGACCGATAATTTAAAAAAAAAGGGTGACTATGCCTCGAGGGTAAAAAAAGTAAGTTTTTATTCTTTGTATATACAAGTGAAAATAATTGAATTCCTTAAAAGAATCCCTAATAAATTATGAACTGAAAATCTCGATCTAATTTAATTTTACTGGGTTTCTGGTTTCGATTTTGGAGGGGGTTGCAATTAGACTGAAAGTCAAATGTATAATTAGTATAAGCTGGTTAGAATCCTTCACTTCTTTCTAAATAGAAGTTGCTTGAAATCAAAGATTAGTCAAAATATATGTCGAATAGTATCATTAATATATATTAGGGAAAATAACACCCTCCGAGCGGTGTAAATCTTTATTTTTAAAAGATATTGACTGAGTGGGGTGGAGTTAAAAATTCAATGTCAGAGGTGTTTTATCGTAATTATTTATTAAAGAAGTAAAAAAAAAATAAAACAATTTAAAATGAAACTTAGTTCTGCTCCCCTCAAATAAAATGTTGTGTGCATCTATTAATTATGAATGAAATAATTATTTTGAATTTTTTACTCATCATGTATGTGTAACATATTCAAAATAATCATTCAATATACAGAATATTTAAATAATTATTTTGAATAGTTTACACATAATGTATGTGTAAAATATATAAAATAATTATATAATTAATGATTAATTATTGCGAGCAACATTTTATTTGAGGGGAGCAGAACTAACTTTCATTTTAAATTTATTTTTTTTACTTCTTTAATAAATTTGATGATTTTATACAAAATCGTAGGTATTTATTTATTTTAAAACTTTTTAGTTAACTTGTTACTGAAAAAAGGGCGAGACTAAAAAATAATTTGAAAGATTGATTACAAATATTTTTTTCCTTTTAGATAATCCAATGTTTTAATTAATTTCATAGTTTATATGGTGCATCTATTTAAATAATATATAGTTTATTTATTACAATAAGAAGGATTCAAATGTTGACTTATAAGGAACAATCTTTATTCATTTTATAATTCGTAATTTTTGTTTATTCTATGTATTTTAGTAATTGTGACTGACGTAAGCAGTGACGTATATAGAATCTCCATTATTAATAGACGTGATATACTAATACTAAATAAATGTATACAGAGCCCATATAAGCCAGTGAGTCGTACAGAATGCGTTCATACACACGAGAGTGTGCTGAAAAGATCATACGCTAAAAATACATAAGATGACGTCATATCTACTGATGAACTTTTGACCAATGAGAGACAAGTTACTGAAACACTGATTGAAGAAATACGTTGATTGCAAATGGAACTATGCTGAAAAATGAAAGTCATTGAGTCACATTCCACGAGAGTATCTTTGTCAGCCTGTGAACTTGTTAGCCGCCCCGCGTACACGATTTACGTACAAGTAGTATTGAAAGAATGCACAAACCAGTCCTAATGGATATAATGCGGACATGTTTTTCTGTCATGAGCCAGCAGTATATAAAAGGGGTTCAAAACGGGGAAGAGTCTTACTTGAGATTGATGGGGAATAAAATAAATTAAATACTGCTGGATAACATTTTTTATATTCCTGATATATATATATATATATATATATATATATATATATATATATATATATAAAAGTAATTAGTAATTTGCTTGAAGCATTGTTGAGTATGTTATAAAATAATAAAATTCGAAGGCAATACAATGCGTAAAAAATAAAGACAAAGATGTTTTTATATGTCTAATCGATTTCAAAGCAAAGCTTTATCATCAGAGTTTAATTTCAGAAATTATTTCAGAGTTTCATTTCTGAAATTAAACTCTGACGATAAAGCTTTGCTTTATATATATATTATATATATATATATATATAAATATATATATATATATATATATATGTGTGTGTGTGTGTGTTGTGTGTGTGTGTGTGTGTACACAAAATTAGACTCTCAGATATACCAACAAAGAGGTATTCGTCAACGCCACAACCATATCATACATACACAGACACACAGACACACGCACACACACACACACACACACACACACACACACACACACACACACACATATATATATATATATTATATATATATATATGTAAAATCTCAGATTCTGTTATATTTTTAAACTTGAAATGTATTGTGATACTGGTTCGCATACTTGCATTAAGCACAGTAAATATTTTTTGGATTAAAAACATTTTTAGCGTAGAATTTCAATAATCATGATATATATATAGTGAAATGTTAAATTACGCAAAAAATAAACATAATAAAGATATCTCATTTCATCAGACATATTTACCAAAATTACATATAAAGACTATAAATTAAATTTAGAAAAAGGAATCGTAATTGGCTTCAACCACGGCCTCCAGACGACGTCGGAATCTCCTGAAGAATATCAACATTGCTAGAATTGTCTATGTTTTATAGATTTGTAAGTATGTTTAGTAATGGTGGGTGGATGGAACCCTGGTTGCTGAGCAGTCCATGACACGCAACACCCCACTTTGGCCCTTAGTAAAGCATACCTGTTTTATAGTTTTGTAAATATGTTCAGTAATTTTGGGAGGATGATCCGATTTATATTAATGTAGATCAGTTGACTGTATAGTATTCTATAAAGTTACCACGTGCCGTTGATTAAATCGAAAGTGATGTCAAGGAAATTAACAGTTCTTAATTTAGACGGTACGTATTTTTTTAATCGTGTCCTTACACAATCTATTTTACGACCGTTACATATTTAAACATATCAATCCATCATTTCGGTAAAGTCCATAATTTTCTTTCTTGAATTTCTAGGTCATTTTCTTTATTTGAAGTTTATCTACAATTTCGCATGTTTGGCATAAACTTTCCATACCAATGTAAAAATTAATTAATATTTGTTTTAGCACTAATTGAGTTTCGGTAAAAAGGAAGGACTGTTGGCAATGTTTCAAAATTTCTAATCTTTCGTTATTAATATTAATTAACTGTTGAGCAATGTTTGAAGCTTTGTTAAGTAGTTTTTCACTAATCGATGGATACAAATGTTATTCATATTGAATTGAATGAATGCACGCTTTCTGTTATTGTTTTTATCCCAGGGAACCAATTAATTGCAGTTTTTTTTTCATTGATTCCTCGGTGGCGACGGGGTCTTCGTAGCGGACTGTTCATATCTGAAGTCACCCTGGCGCAACGCCATGAACCCAAGAGTTCCAAAAGTAAGCGTCCTCAACAAAGCACCGGCACATCAACATCTTCAGGGATAGCCATCCTATGCAACAGCTGTGATCGAGAATATTTTTTGAATATTGGACTTCACAGTCACACGAAGCGTCGTAACTTCAGGGGAACAAGAGCTATACAGTCTTCCGAGATTGCAATGCCGATGATGAGGCAAATGATTTCCTACCAAAAAATAAAATAGTTATTCAATTTTCAATACATTTTAAGGGATCATTCAAAAAGTAACCTTGAAAGAAAATGACAGCGCGATAGATGTACGCTTAAAAGACAATGTGAAACATCCCAGGAACATTCTCCTTCCTACTTGAGTGTGAGAAAAAGTAAAAGGGGGGGGGGTAAGAGTAAAATAATTGTGCAAATTCTTTATCAATTCAAAAGAAAATAATTTTGAATTCAGATAGTACAATGTTCGTTTATTCTAGGATTTTCTTTCTGCTTTCATTAATATATTATTCGTAAAAATGTAAATCTAAATTCGGGAGTATTTTGAAACAATTTATTTTTCAAAATACTTTTATTGTACACGTGACAAAAATCTAAATTCTGTTCTAAACTGTAGTTGAGCCAAAGTGATGAAAATGTATTCTTTTAATTTATTTTCTTTTTAACCCTAAAAATGTTACAATAAAAAGAATGTAGGAATTAAACCAGGTAAGTTCTACAGTTCAGTTTATTTGTTATTTACTCAACTTTGTAATATATGTATGTGTATATATATGTGTATGTGTATATATGTGTGAATATATGTATGTATATATATGTGTGTGTGTATGTATATATATATATATATTGTGTGTATAATATTGTTTGTCTGAGTATGTGTGTATATATATATGTATGTATATATGTGTGTATGTATATATGTATGTATATGTGTATATATATGTGTGATGTATGTATATATGTTGTGTATGTATATATATGTTTATAATGTGTGTGTATGTATGTATATATGTGTGTGTGTATGATACATGTTTGTGTGTGTGTATGTATGTATATATGTGTATGTATATATAATGTTTATGTGTGTGTGTATGTATGTATAATATGTTGTATGTGATATATGTATGTGTTTATGTGTGTGTGTATGTTGTATATTATGTGTATGTATATATATGTTTATGTGTGTGTGTATGTATGTATATATTGGTATGTATGTTATATGTTTATGTGTGTGTGTATGTATGTATATATGTGTATGTATGTATATATGTGTATGTATATATATGTTTATGTGTGCGTGTATGTATGTATATATGTGTATGTATATATATGTTTATGTGTGTAGTTTATCTTTTTTGTAGATGAATATTTTGCGTATTAATGCAAATACAAATCATTCGTTTATTCTATGAATAACTTATTTCCTAAATCAAAAATTAGTATACTTTGTTCTCATGAATAATTCCTATATAACAAAAATTACATTCAGTACTTAATTACAGGTTGAGCTACTGTCAAAAAATTGCATTCGTTTTTACAAAGAAGATGATCATTAAAATGACATACGACACTTCAATTTGATCCTTACTTAGTCAGACTTATCGACAGGGGCTTTAGAATACACAGACTGCTCCTCTGCAGAGGGGTAAGACCCTCACAATGGGACCACCTATTAGCCGTGTATGGCAACCTGTGACGCCTAAGAATGGTACCCTGTTTGCTGAGCTATCCATGACGTTAAACTCTATCTTATAGTGAAGTTCCATTTCTGGATCTATGGGCAATCTAGAGTATCCCTTAATCATCATTACTCCCAGGTCCACTCTGATCTAGAGTGGTAGCAGCTGTTAGGGTCCCATCTATGGATTAATTAAGAAAATTAAGTTTAACAAATGTATTGAAGATAAAATCAAGTTTAAGGTTAAAAAAAACGGAGTGCCCATCAAGAATTAATGAAAAAAATCGTCTTCGGCATAAAACGATCCAGTTGGTTGACATGCCGTAAAACCCACCCAACCAACCAACAGATGGATAGATAGACAGATAGATAGACAAAGAGATATATATATTTAATTCTCGATATTAATGGTCAGCTTAATTCTTTCGTGGATGTATTTCAATAATTCAAAGCTATATTATTCATTAAAGGGGTTTAACATCATCGAATGACACTTAGAAAAATCATGTTTTTGTTATAAGATCCCTTCAAAACAATCCCATCATATGAATTTTAATTAAGTTTAGATCTGAACTTTAAGCCTTTAATTTGATATTTATTCAAGAAGAATATTTAATCTCTTTTGCTCTGTGATAAGATGCATTATTATCTTGACAAAAGAAGGGATTCATCGTCACTAGTGGGGTATAATTGGCAAGGGCGGGGTGTTATGTTGAAAGATACGAACCACACCTACCCAAATGAACAAGTTATAACATAAATGACGACGTCACCCAGCCCTGTTTAATAGTACACGCGTATCTCAAACAAACATGAAACGCCGAACACGTATCTGAGGATGACTTATTAATATATGCTCCCATAAATGTGGTATGAGCTCTCTAATTGGTAATTCAAAATTAACTTTCACTATTATGCATATAAGCAATGTTCGTTTTCCCGGAAACTTGTCTCTCAGTGACTGTAAAATACATAAACAAACATATGTTTTTTAAACTATTAAATACATATGTTTGTTTATGTATTTTTACAGTCACTGAGAGCCAAGTTTCCGAAAACGAAATTGCTTATATGCTAATAGTAAAGTTTATTTGAATTACCAATTAGAGAGCTCATACCAATATTATGGGAGCATATATTAATAAGTCATCTCAATACGTGTTTCGGCGTTTCATGTTGTTTGAGATCGCGTGTACTATTAAACAGGGCGGGTGACGTCGTCATTATGTTATAACTTGTCATTGGGTGGGTGTGTTCGTATCTTTCAACTATAACACCCGCCCTTGCCAATTATACCCCTAGTGACGATGAATCCCTTCTTTTTGTCAAGAAATAAGCATCTTATCACAGAGCAAAAGAGATTAATATTCTTCTTGAATAAATATCAAATTAAAGGCTTAAAGTTCAGATCTAAAACTTATTAAAATTCATATGATGGGATTGTTTTGAAGGGACTTATAAACAAAAACATGATTTTTCTAAATGTCATTTCGATGATGTTAAAACGCCTTTAATGAATAATAGCTTTGAATTATTGAAATACATCACGAAAGAATTAAGCTGACCATTAATATCGAGAATTAAATATATATATCTCTTTGTCTATCTATCTGTCTATCTATCCATCTGTTGGTTGGTTGGGTGGGTTTTACGGCATGTCACAACTGGATCGTTTTATGCCGAAGACGATTTTTTTCATTAATTCTCTGATGGGCACTCCGTTTTTTTTTAACCTTAAACTTGATTTTATCTTCAATACATTTGTTAAACTTAATTTTCTTAATTAATCATAGATGGGACCCCTAACAGCTGCTACCACTCTAGATCAGAATGGACCTGGGAGTAATGATGATTAAGGGATACTCTAATTGCCCATAGATCAGAAATGGAACTTCACTATAGATAGAGTTTAACGTCATGGATAGCTCAGCAAACAGGGTACCATTCTTAGGCGTCACAGGTTGCCATACACGGCTAATAGGTGTCCATTGTGAGGGTCTTACCCCTCTGCAGAGGAGCAGTCTGTGTATTCTAAAGCCCTGTCGATAAGTCTGACTAAGTAAGGATCAAATTGAGTGTCCGTATGTCTTTTAATGATCATCTTCTTTGTAAAAACGAATGCAATTTTTTGACAGTACTCAACCTGTAATTAAGTACTGAATGTAATTTTTGTTATATAGGAATTATTCATGAGAACAAAGTATACTAATTTTGATTTAGGAATAAGTTATTCATAGAATCACGAATGATTTGTATTTGCATTATACGCAAAACTATTCATCTACAAAAAAGATAAACTACCACCATAAACTATATATACATACACATATATACATACATACACGCACATAAACTATATATACATACACATATATACATACAATACCACATATATACATAATACACACACACATAAACATACTACTACATACACATATATACATACATACACACACACATAACATATTATACATACACATATATACATACATACACACCACAATAAACATATATATACTACACATTATACATACAAGACAATATATAATCACACACACATAAACATATATATACATACACATATATACTACATACAACACACAAACATGTATATACATACACACACCATATATACATACATACACACACCATATAACATATATATACATACACACACATATAATACATACATACACATATATATACACATATATACATACATATATACACACACATATATACATACATATATATATACACACATATACTCAGACAAACATATATATATACACACAATATATATATATAATACTAACACAACACATATATATACATACATATATTCACACATATATACCATACACATATATATACAATACATATATTACAAAGTTGAGTAAATAACAAATAAACTGAACTGTAGAACTTACCTGGTTTAATTCCTACATTCTTTTTATTGTAAATTTTTAGGGTTAAAAAGCAATAAATTAAAAGAAACATTTTCATCACTTTGGCTCACTACAGTTTAGAACAGAATTTAATTTTTGTCACGTGTACAATAAAAGTATTTTTTGAAAAATAAAATTGTTTCAAAATACTCCGAATTTAGATTTACATTTTTACGAAAATATATTAATGAAAGCAGAAAGCAAATCCTAGAATAAACGAACATTGTACTATCTGAATTCAAATTATTTTCTTTTGAATTGATAAAGATTTGCACAATTATTTTACTCTTACCCCCCCCTTTTACTTTTTCTCACACTCAGTAGGAAGGAGAATGTTCCTGGATGTTTCACATTGTCTTTTAAGCGTACATCTATCGCGCTGTCATTTTCTTTCAAGGTTACTTTTTGATGATCCTTAAAATGTTGAAAATTGAATAACTATTTTATTTTTTGGTAGGAAATCATTTGCTCTATCGGCATTGCAATCTCGGAAGACTGTATAGCTCTTGTTCCCTGAAGTTACGACGCTTCGTGTGACTGTGAAGTCAATATTCAAAAAATATTCTCGATCACAGCTGTTGCATAGGAGGCTATCCCTGAGATGTTGATTTGTGCCGGTGCTTTGTTGAGGACGCTTACTTTTGGAACTCTGGTTCATGGTTGCGCAGGGTGACTTAGATATGAACAGTCCGCTACGAAGACACCGTCGCCACGAGGAATCAATGAAAAAAACTGCAATTAATTGGTTCCTGGGATAAAAACAATAACAGAAAGCGTGCATTCATTCAATTCATATGATAACATTTGTATCCATCGATTAGTGAAAAATACTTAACAAAGCTTCAAACATTGCTCAACAGTTAATTAATATTAATAACGAAAGATTAGAAATTTTGAAACATTCGCAACAGTCCTCTTTTACGAAACTCAATTAGTGCTAACAAATATTAATTAATTTTTACATTGGTAATGGAAAGTTTATGCAAAACATGCGAAATTGTAGATAACTTCAAATAAGAAAATGAACCTAGAAATTCAAGAAAGAAAATTATGGACTTTACGAAATGATGGATTGATATGTTTAAATATGTAAGGTCGTAAAAATAGATTGTGTAAGGACACGGATTAAAAAAATAACGTACGTCTAATTAAGAACGTTAATTTCCTTGACATCACTTTCGATTTAATCAACGGCACGTGGTAACTTTATAGAATACTATACAGTCAACTGATCTACATTAATATAAATCGGATCATCCCCCAAATTACTGAACATATTTACAAAACTATAAAACAGGTATGCTTTACTAAGGGCCAAAGTGGGGTGTTGCGTGTCATGGACTGCTCAGCAACCATTATAAACATACTTACAAATCTATAAAACATAGACAATTCTAGCAATGTTGATATTCTTCGGAGATTCCGACGTCGTCTGGAGGCGTGGTTGAAGCCAATTACGATTCCTTTTTCTAATTTATTTATAGTCTTTTATATGTAATTTTGGTAATATGTCTGATGAAATGAGATATCTTTATTATTTTTTTTTGCGTAATTTAACATTCACTATATATTATCATGATTATTGAAATCTTACGCTAAAATGTTTTAATCAAAATTTTACTGTGCTTATGCAAGTATGCGAACCAGTATCACAATACATTCAAGTTTAAAATATAACAGAATCTGAGATTTTTATATATATATATATAATATATTATATATATTGTGTGTGTGTGTGTGGTGTGTGTGTGTGTGTGTGTGTGTGTGTGTGCGTGTGTCTGTGTGTCTGTGTGTATTATGATATGGTTGTGGCGTTGACGATATCTTTGTTGGTATATCTGAGAGTCTAATTTTGTGTACACCACACACAACACAACACACCACCACATAATATATTATATATATATATATTATTATATATATATAATATATAAGCAAAGCTTTTATCGTCAGAGTTTAATTTCAGAAATGAAACTTGAAATAATTTCTGAAATTAACTCTGATGATAAAGCTTTGCTTTGAAAATCGATTAGACATATAAACATCTTTGTTGTCTTTATTTTTTACGCATTGTATTGCCTTCGAATTTTAATTTATTTATACATACTCAAATGCTTCAAGCAAATTACTAATTACTTTTATTATATATATATATATATATTATATATATATATATATATATATATATCAGGAATAAAAAATGTTATCCAGCAGTATTTAAATTATTTTATTCCCATCAATCTCAAGTAGACTCTCCGTTTTTGAACCTTTTATATACTGCTGGCTCATGCAGAAAAAACATGTCCGCATTATAATCCATTAGGACTGGACTTTGTGCATTCTTTCAATAAATACGCGGGGCGGCTAACAAGTTCCAGGCTGACAAATACTCTCGTGGAATGTGACTTCAATGACTTTCATTTTTCAGCATAGTTCCATTTGCAATCAACGTATTTCTTCAATCAGTGTTTCAGTAACTTGTCTCTCATTGGGTCAAAAGTTCATCAGTAGATATGACGTCATTTATGTATTTTTAGCGTATGATCTTTTCAGCAACTCTCGTGTGTATGAACGCATTTCTGTACGACTCACTGGCTTATATGGGCTCTGTAACATTTATTTAGTATTAGTATATCACGTCTATTAATAATGGAGATTCTTATATCACTGCTTACGTCAGTCACAATTACTAAAATACATAGAATAAACAAAAATTACGAATTATAAAATGAATAAAGATTGTTCCTTATAAGTCAACATTTGAATCTTCTTATTGTAATAATAACTATATATTTTTAAATAGATGCACCATATAAACTATGAAATTAATTAAAACATTGGATTATCTAAAAGGAAAAAAATATTTGTAATCAATCTTTTCACAATTATTTTTTAGTCTCGCCTTTTTTCAGTAACAAGTTTAACTAAAAAGTTTTAAAATAAATAAATACCTACGATTTTGTATAAATCATCCAATTTATTAAGAAGTAAAAAAATAAATTAAAATGAAAGTTAGTTCTGCTCCTCAAATAAAATGTTGCTCGCAATAATTAATCATTAATTATATAATTATTTTATATATTTTACACATACATTTGTGAAACTATTCAATAATAATTATTTAAATATTCTGTATATTGAATGATTATTTTGAATATGTTACATACATGATGAGTAAAATTCAAAATAATTATTCATTCATAATTATAGATGCACACAACATTTTATTTGAGGGGAGCAGAACTAAGTTTCATTTTAAATTGTTTTATTTTTTTTTTACTTCTTTAATAAATAATTACGATAAAACACCTCTGACATTGAATTTTTAACTCCACCCACTCAGTCAATATCTTTTAAAAATAAAGATTTTACCCGCTCGGAGGGTGTTATTTTCCCTAATATATATTAATGATACTATTCGACATATATTTTGACTAATTTTGATTTCAAGCAACTTCTATTTAGAAAGAAGTGAAGGATTCTAACCAGCTTATACTAATATACATTTGACTTTCAGTCTAATTGACCTCCAAAATGAAACCAGAAACCAGTAAAATTAAATTAGATCGAGATTTTCAGTTCATAATTTATTAGGGATTCTTTTAAGGAATTCAATTATTTTCACTTGTATACAAGAATAAAAACTTACTTTTTTTTACCCTCGAGGCATAGTCACTTTTTTTTTAAATTATCGGTCGTGCTGTTTTTTCACCCTTTTGACAATGTCGATTAATCTTGTATTTAAGATATTTAAATTTTATTTCTCTTATCTGCATTTATTTCGGTTTTCTCTGCAATAAAAGAAATAACAGCAAATACAATCGAACTTATCCTAAAAGAATATATATATATATATATTGTATATTATATATATATATTATAATATATATATATTATTTAATATATATTTGTATATTATAGTATTAACTTACCGGTGGGATAAAGAAGATCGTTGGAAGCGCACAATATCAGAGGTGGTTGAGAAAAAACAATAAAAGTGCTCAATACAATGTAGAGCATAATTTATTTAAGAATGGAAATGAGTAACCTACTCGAGTTTCATCGATAGATTCTTCAGGGTTACTTTTAATAATCGAGTTTACGATTAATCTTTGGTGTTATAAACATGCCGTTGGAATGGGACTTAAATTTAGAGAGTAAGTCCCATTCCAACGGCATGTTTATAACACAAGATTAATCGTAAACTCGATTATTTAAAAGTAACCCTGAAGAATCTATCGATGAAACTCGAGTAGGTTACTCATTTCATTCTTAAATAAATATATAATATATATATATAATATTATATACTAGACGTGAGCACTAGGTAGATCAGTAGATCATTGGGAGTAATGAAACGTGAACATTGATTTTTCTTTAAATATAATACGATCGGAGAATAACAAAAACATAGAATCATTTTGTAAGATTTTAAGAAAGGGAATTTTCACCTAATTTAAATCTATTAGGAACCAAGATGTGGCTTGGTTGGTAGCTTGTGAAACTTAACATACAAATCCGTTTAACTCTTCTCTCTCTCTCTCTCTCTCTCTCTCTCTCTCTCTCTCTTTCTTCTCTCTCCTCTCTCTATCTATCTATCTATCTATCTAGCATCTTATCTCTATTCTCTCTATCTCTCTCTACTTAACAATTATAACGAGGAGGTATCAAGATAACAAAGGGAGGGGGAAAGGATAGCGGAAGTGAAGTGAGAGACTGACTGTTTTTGACTTAATTGCTAATTAGAATAATTAGAACCAATTAAAATGGAATTTTTTTTCAAACACACTCATGCTTGAACTACGGAATAATTTGATATGATTTTCCGGCCTTTAAACTAAACAGTAAAAAAGCCTTAGATCACGAACATTGATTCGCTTAGCTTTATATATCTACTATATACCCGGTCAATAGGAACAGCAGAGAGTGAGAAGGGAGAAAATAAGAGGAAAATGATTTATAATTTTTTTTTTAATTCGCGAGAAAATTTTATAGTAGTATGTTTGATTATTTTAGGATTTCTTTTCTTTTTGTTTACATTTAAGATGAGAGAAAACTTGGTATGAAGTGAAACTGGTGCGTGAGATATCTTAAATAGAAAGATGCTGCACAGCCCAGTCCACTATCTTGGCTGTCCCGCAGTTAGTCAGGCAGGGGAAAGTCCGAGACGACTGGGCTGCCGAGCTGTTGCAGGGTGCTGTCTCAGGTAGTATTGAGTCACTTCACGAGAGGCAAGCTCCCCTGGAAGCCCAACGCTTGCACCAAGTGCCAGGTTGCGTTGGGTATTATTTTACACTTTTTGAGTTTTCCATCAGCATTAGCTGATGGTCTTTCACTGGAGTCTGAGTGACAGCAAGTCTCCTCAGGTCTCCAGGACTCTTCTGAGTATTCTGGCAGATTGCAGCAGTGCAGTTTCTGGATGGTTTCAATCCTTCCTTTGATATCCAAATTTTCCAAACCCTTTTCCAATCCTTTAGGGACTGTTCCAAGTCCACCAACCACAATTGGTATCACTTTCACTTTCATGTTCCATAACTTTTTCAGTTCTCTGGCAAGGTCCATATATTTGTCCATTTTTTCATTTTCCTTTAGCTTCAACTGTGATCCACCAGTTGACAAGTTCTTTCTTTTTTGTTTATCAACACAGGTATGGTCTTCTTGCTGGGATAAGGTGATCCGTTTTCATTTCAAAGTCCAGAGAATTTATGCGTTTTCGTTCTCAAGAACAGATTCTGGTTTATGCATATACCATTTTGTTGTATGGTCAAAATTTAATTGTTTGCATAATCCATTGATCACCTTCCCAACCCAGTCATGTCTAGTTTTGTATTCTCGTTGTGCTAGTTTGCTACATTCGCAGAGTATATGGTTTACAGTTTCATCTCTATTACCGCAAAGACTACATTTACTATTTTGTTGGGTCTTATCGATTTTCCCTTTGATATAATTTGTCCTAATGGCATTATTTTGTGCAGCAATTATAAGTGATTCAGTTTCTTTTGAGGTTTCCCTTTCTTAACCATGTCCAAGTCTTTTTATGTGCAACCTCTTCTATTTGTCGTTTGAAGCGTCCATAGTTTGTCTTTCTTCCCATTTTTGTTTTTTAGTCTTTGTTGTTTGGTGGACAGTATTATTTATTATTATTATTATTATTATTATTATTATTATTATTATTTCGCTCCATTCGATTTTTTCACACTGCTATAGCGGTGGTTCACTGGAAGCAAGTCTCCTCAGGTATCCAGGACTCTTCTGAATTATTATTATATTATTATTATTATTATTATTATTATTATTATTATTATTATACGCTCTAATGAATAAACGGCCAGAATAAATGTTAAAACTCGGGACGCCACTAATAGGAATGAATTAAAGGAATTCTTTAGAGTTAAAATGAGTAAAAGAAATACTAGATAAGTATATACTATATACTTATTTGTCAAAAGACCATTTATCTTAACGGTTTTTAGTAAAAAATTTAAAAAGTAAAAAGAAGGGAAGTTGTGACTTCATTTTTTTAAAATCTATTTATTTATTTATTATAGAATTATATTCTTTATTAATAAAAACTTTCTTATTCGAGTAGTACATAAATTAGAATTATGTATTTTGTAACTTTACAGGACATTGTATTCATATTTAAATGTTAAACTAAGTGTTACTAAAAAAATGTAAATATAAATAAACTTTATATGTATGTATTTATTTAGATATTTGATTATGAAATGTAAGTTATGTTCTTCAAATAAGTTATGTAACTTAAACTACCTCGTATTTTTTAACTCATGTCTAGATTTTGATAAAAGGTTAAGAGAAGACTATGTAATCAAATACTGTTATTAACTCTTTAAAAAATGATCAAATAGAAAAATGTTTAGTATTAAAACATCGCCAATACATCTCTTTTTGTTTTTCGTAAATGATACAGTACATTGTATTTCATATTTAAATGTAAAAATAGTGTTACTAATAAAAAAAATGTAAATATAAATTAAATTTCGATAACTATATGTATGTATTTCTTTATATAACTATATTTATATTTCTTTATACTTTTACTGTTTATTTACTATTATTTACGAAATGTAAGTTAAGTTTCTTTTTCTTTTTAAATTTGCTCGTATTACAATTTCTTTTTTTTTTTTCTAAAACACTTTTGTACATACGAAAAATGTATTAATATCAAAAACAAAGTTGAGTTATTATTAATCGTTGATTATATGTTTTCGTTTATTATGTTCTTTACTTCGCTGTAAAATATAATTCAATATCAGTCTATCCCCTTTTCCCTAGACTAAGGACATTGTCTAGAGCAAGTAAGAGCCAAAGTGGAGTGTTGCATGTCATGGACTGCTCATCCACAAGGATTCCGTCTTTAGCATCACGGTCGCCACCCACGGCCAACAGCTAGCCCCATTGGAGGAATCTTACCCATTTACAAAGGTGCAGTGTATTTTAATGCCCCAGCCGACATGGCGGACCCTTTTTTTTACCGGAAAGGCAGTCTGTTTCCACTCCATGGACTGTCTTTTCATCTCAGACCTAGTTCATCTGGAATCATTGTTTTCATAGATGACAGGAGATGAAAATATTGTTAGTTGTGTAACTGTATTTGATCAGCGTTATATTTTTGAAAGTGTGTGGATCGCGACTAGCCTTTCAAAATATAACGCTGATCAAATACAGTCACACAAGTAAAAGATTTTCATCTCCTGTCATCTATGAAAACATCCATCATTTTCTTCACCCAAGATACACCCTGATGAAGGTTTAATGAAACCGAATGTTTAAACATCGATAATTAAATTCATCCTATTTTCCGACACCTTGTTTTTTCAAATTGTCTTATATATATATATATATATATATATATTATATATATTATATATTATATCTATATAATAAGGGAAGGAAGAACTCAATACAGTAATCCCATTAAATTTATTTCTAAGTTGATTTAAACCGGTCCAAATTTTCGCCTCATCAGATGGGTCTCAATTCACTTATTCATTCATATATATATTATATATATATATATATATATATATATAATATATATATATATATAGTCTTTCTCTATATTATGTAAACATCTTTCAAGGTCAGGTGAATGATATTAGCAAAGAAATGATATTCCATATATGGATGCCTTAATATTGTTTGCCTTTGAAGTCCACTTGCCGATATCTCTATTGATTTCTGTTATTTTTCATTTATTCAAATGCTAAAGATATTGAATATTTAAAAGAGAAAAAATGATGCGATAAAATATCTTTTATTTTCAAAATCAACATCATGAAAAATAAACACAGTAAAGTAAGACCGAGTCATGTTGTCAAATTAAATTTTACCGGCTGCGGTTGAATATTAAGTCGTTTTTGAATCTGCGGAGGGGTGTGCATTTGCATATTTGCTTTATTTATTTACTTATAATATCTTATATATTTCACTACTTACATCTCCTGTTGCATAATAGTTTTTGTTTTTCATAAGTCCGTTATTTTGCACCTTTCTCGTATAAATACATATTTATATCTTTAAAAGCTGCCCGTGATCTAAGAAATAAGATTTTTTTTTAAATTTAGCTATCTCTTTCTTACATAATCCATTATCTCATGCTCTAAAACGCTATGCATGATATAAAACTTTAAAGTTTTATAAGAATTTTAATATATTTTCTCTTAAAGTCCGTAATGAGTGATTTCCCTAAAGCTATTTTTTTCGTTAATAACAGATCGGCTCTGATGATGATCTTATACAGATAATAACCTCCTTTTCTCCCCTTTCGCCACGTACCATTCCTCGCCCAGTAAACCATGCCACGCGTCTATGCGACATCATTATTTTATTTTTTTCCCGTTCCCACACACAGCACCACTCAACTTTTTCCCGTTCCCACACACAGGCACTCAGACCATCGTCATGGTTCCACGTCATGCCCATTGGGTAACAGGGGGCCAGTGAGCTTCTGTCGTGGATCGTTGAACTAATTAACAGCGTTGATTCCAGAAGGCTATCCCAGCCAACAACTGCCCCATCGATTTAAAGGCAGAGCTGGGTTTATTGCCCGGTGCCTGAGGCGCCCCCTGAGGGCAATGCCGACGAGATCAATGTATTTTTGCCTCCTTTCATTAGCGTTGGTTTGTGGGTGCTCCACATTAATAGGACTTGTGCCTAAGCCGTACACGTGGGGTACGTGGTAAATACATCATACTCTAGCGTTGGATTCTTGGAACCTGTGTCTAGTGGATTCGGCGTCTGGACCGGTAAGATATGGGTAAGATAATTCAGATAAATAGCAGGAGGACATCCCCGCATAAAAACTAACCCTAGTCTAAAAACGGCAGGGTCGGGTTTTTGCGCGGTGCTGAGTTTCCTTAAAAGAGGATACAGTAAGGATTCATGCATTTTTACACTGGCCACTGAGGGTTCGTTTTTTCTGCATGGCTCCTCACTTAATCGGACTTTATGCTCATCTGAGATGATGGGGGTGGGGGGTCAGGAGATATTTATTCTCAGAGACGTTCTTCAATATCAAGATACTAACATAGTGAAGTGCCTCAAGCAAGATCGTTGTATGGATGATTTCTTGAGCTGATTTTAGATCCAAACATCCAGCTAATCGAACGCAACTGCAGCAGTGATAAAATGGAAATTAACATTGGAAAATCGAAAAAGGATTTGAATTCTCCAGGGGGAAACTAAGTGCATGCACTTCTGGAACAAGATGTACTGGGATTCCAGTTCTGTATCTTGATGGAACTGAAATGTGCGTAGTTTGCACAGAAGTGAATTTTTGTTATCCTTTTCAACAAGGATTCTTTGACATCAGTAGGTAAAAGTCACATGTATAACGTCGTCCAGCAGGTGAAAGTGGTTGCTCAGTGGTTGTGATAAAAAAGATTACTACATTATTATATCACCAAGACTGCAGACGCACGGATTCCATATCTTGTTTTCTCTTCTCTTCCCTCCTCTCTCTCTCTCTCTCTACACACTCTCACACCACACACACACACAACACACACACACACACTCTTCAATCTCTCTCTCTCTTCTTCTCTCTTTCTGTCTCTCTCCCTATCAGTCTGTATCTGTATTCTCTGTCTTCTTTTTTCAGTCTCTATCTATATCTATCTATCTACTTCTCTCTCCTCTTCTCTCTCTATATATATATATTATTATTAAATCCGCTAATTAAACATAAATGAATTAACTTTCAAAATTAGGTCTGACTAAAATTAAAAGCACACATTCTCAAATATACTGTGGCTGGAAATAGCTAAAGTTGTTTACATATATATTATATATTCTCTCTCTCTTCTTTCTTCTCTCTCTCTCTCTCTCTCTCTCTCTCTCTCTCTCTCTCTCTCTTGTCTGTCAGTTCCCTGTATCTCTCTCTTCTCTATTTTCTCTCTCTTCTCTCTCTCTCTCTCTCTCTCTTCTCTGTCACTGTATATATATATATATATATAATATATATATTGTCATCGTTTCACCCTCTCCCTGTCTGACAGTCTCTCCTCCCTCCCTTTCTCTCTCTCTCTCTATATATATATATATCTTTCTCTGTCAGTCTCTCTCTGTTTTTCTTTTGTCAGTCTTCTCTCTTCTTAGTTCTCTCTCTCTCTCTTCTCTCTCTCTCTCTCTCTCTCTCTCTCAGGTAAGAGCCACTAGAGAAAGTAGCTGGTCAATAGTGGAGTTGAAAAAAAGAATTACCCTTATTATCGTACAGTCAGGTTACAGAAGCACTGATTCCTGGACTCTCTCTCTCTCTCTCTCTCTCCTCTCTCTTTCTTTCTTTCTCTCTCTCTTAGATATTATATTATTATCATTATATTATCACTTGGCTCCTTAAAAGATTTTTCATATCCACCTGATTGTAAGTTTGTGTATATGTTCACAGTACGAACGTATATAAGTAACGCGGGGGGTGGGATATATTCACGTATAAAATGTATTCGGCACGTGGTGGTCATCTTGTTGTAAAAATTACAACGCGAGAAAATATGTAGTCACACTGCTAGCCTTTATTTCAGGGTAGGGCTCGTCTCGTGGGCTGTATCGGAGAGGAGGAAAGGCAGGAGAGAGAGAGAGAGAACACTGTTAATTTATGTGACCCATACTAGGCACCGGAGGCCCGTCCGTTCCTACGTGTCCGAAGCAAAAAGAGACGGTACCTTTTCGTTGTTCCACGTCACCACGTGACTTCCGGTTCGGTCAACATCCCTAAACTTCCGGTTGACACTCAATTCTCATTCGGGAGGTCACGGTCCAGTCAAACTGTTTTGTGTTTCATTACTCTTTTTAAAACATTTACTCTCTCACTTATTTCTTTCTTCCCCCCCTTCATTAGTGTCCTTGCCAATCTAATTTGCTACACTGACTAGATGGATTTCACTGCGGCTGAGTGACAGCGGTCTCCAGGTTCTTCGAGTATTCTTGCCGACCTTAACAATGCTGTTATTTTGGGATGGTCGCGATTCTTTCTTTGATTTTAGTTCAATCAGGTATTTTTAAATCCTTGAGGATCGTTTTCAAGGGTACTATTTACGATTATTACGACATTTACTCCATGTTCATAATGTGCCAGTTTCGCTGGTAAAATCCAAGTATTTATCTATTTTTTCTTTTTCTTCCTTTTCATATTCTTATTCTTACTAGCATATTGCACTCCGGGTGCAAGTATCTAAGTTTTAATGTAATAAA
Source organism: Doryteuthis pealeii (assembly GCA_023376005.1). Lineage (NCBI taxonomy): Eukaryota > Metazoa > Mollusca > Cephalopoda > Myopsida > Loliginidae > Doryteuthis > Doryteuthis pealeii. The sequence goes on along the minus strand of CM042153.1, from coordinate 14,794,159 downwards.
ATATTGTATTAAATAAAAAGAAAGTATAATAATAAGAATACTGATAAAAAGATTTGAAAGAGGGAGTATAATAAAAAAAATAGAACAACTGAAACTTACTCTATATCACTCTCGTTTTCATTGTTATTTTTTTCTAATTTAAGTATTTAGTTAAAAGGGAAGTAAAGAAAATGACAGTTATTTTTTCTTGTTAATGGATTTCATTTAAGATTCATTGAAGAGATTTTGCTTATATTCATGAAAATAAATCCAACAATTAGAAATCAATATACTAGCAATATTTATAAAATCAATTTTAATATCAATATGCAAATTAGCCTTCCATTCACACTGTAAAACGCATTTTTTGTATATATAAATAAATTGCATTATTTGTATGTAGATATGGAAGCACTAATAAAAGGTAGCAATATTATTAATAATTGAGGGTTTAAATATAAATAAAATCATGGAGAATGTGATGTAAATAACGAAGGGAATTGTGACTGATTAAGTAATATAGTTTCGGTTACAGACAGAAAACACCAATCTCATTTATAATAAGAAGATTTGATCACGCATTCAACTTCAACATGCATACTCATAGAACAGCAGCAGAAGATTTTGTCGTCCTTGCGAATCAAGTGGTTTGTGAATCAAAGACATAACAAAACTGGATTTTTCTAATTCCAGTCATCGCAAAAATTCGTCATTCACGAAAACAACATCAAGAATTCAATTTCTTACCATGTTTAATCTACGCATCGAAATCTATCAGAAAAGCCAATAAAATCGACACCTTAAATAGTTGTGGAATTGTTCATTTTTCAGGAAGACTTTAAGGACTCATAGGTCGCAAATTCTACGATTGAACACTTTTTTTGACATCAATGAATCTACGCATAGAAATATGAGAAAAGCAATAAATCGCAACAACTTAAATTTCACGAAAATAGGTAACTTAAAAAGGTATTTTAGGGGATTTTGGAAGCCGCATTTTCCGTCAATTCTCAACGAATTATATTTCTTTTATCATGTTAATACTACGCATAATTTTATCAGAGAAGCCAATAATCGCATCTTATGGTTATGGAATGGGTCATTTTCCGGACGTTTTAAGACTTTATATGTGCAAATTCGCTTGAACACTGTCTTTTGCTCAATGAAATTTACGCATAGACATCTATGAGAAAAGCAATAAAATCGACAACTTTTTTCCAAAATAGGTAGACTAATATGCTTAAAAAGGTCTTTTTAGGGGACTTGAAGCTGCATATTCTAATTCTAAACATAATTCCATTCCTTTTATCATGTTAATCTACGCTAAAATCTATCAGAAAAGCCAAAAAATCGACACTTAAATAATTATGGAAATTGGTCTTTTTCAGGACTATAAGGGGGGGGGGTTAAGGGCTCATATGTCCGCGAATTTCGATTGAACATTTTTTTTTATGCATATGAATTCTACGCAATAGATCTTGAGAAAAGCCAATAAATGACAACTTGATTTTTCACGAAAAATAGGTAGACTAATAATGCTTAAAGGTCCATTTAAGGATCTTTGAAGCGATATCTTTACGAAGAATAAGCAAAACTATACGAACAAAATCACTGAACATTGAAACGCAAAACGGATTTCAAAAAAATTCAGATCATCGAATTACATAGTCTCATTCACACAGGTAAACAGCATGCTGTTGCCTTAGACTTCAGAGGACAACTGTTATTAATTAAATGCTCCACCGAATCTAAAAGCTTTGATCTCTATGACCAGACGATTGTGATCTACAATTTTTTTTGTGGCTTCCTCTCCTCTCACTCTCATTCGAATTCTCCTCATATTTTCAATACCTCCTCCACTCTACTTATTTCCTTTACTAAATCTATTCACCTTTTCATCGTTATATACAGCATTCTGTTATTAAACATTTAAAAGATTATGAGAAGTTCTAATTAAAAAAGGGGGAAATTTGATTAAATGCATTATCTGTTTTTGTTATTCCTTTTTCCTCATTTCTCACATTTTGTCGGATTCTCCTAATTTTTTTTTTCATATATATATATATATGGTAGAATGTGAGGAGGTTAATCGACAGTATGTTGGAGAAAAGTAGACAACACGGAGATGTTATGGAAATTGAGTTTATTGTCGACGGTGCAACGTTTCGGTCTCTTATTGGCCATCTTCATGACTTGGATTATAGTTTTACTCATGATGGGAATTTCGTCCATAGACCCTGAAGGAAGTCGTCAGTAGGGGGGGTCGTTGGGGGTGGTTAGTGGATTCTTCTTCTCTTGGAATGGGAGTGCCGGAATGGTGGATGGTGGTACCACAGGTGTTAGATTGTGGGGATTGGTTATCTAATTGTGTATGTGTGTGTGGTTCTGTTTATTGCCTTTTTTGTTTATATGTGAAGGAAATACAAATAATAACTTAAGCCAATCCTGTTTTCATTATTTATATTAAAATTATTAGTTATTATTTATAACAAGGCCTTTTTATATTATGTTGGCTAAAGTAATGGTTAAAGTCATAGGAAATGGTTCGTCGCTCCGAGTTCAAATCTGGATCGTGTAATTGCATTTTCACTTAGCGCTAATACCCTTCGGAATTATGAATCCTACTCTCTTCCAGTATGATAAATAGTAGGGAGACTGGGCTTTTAACCATGGTTGAACCGGTTAAGGAAGGAAAACTCTGATTAAACATGTTAAACTCCGCTTAAGAATGGGGCCTTGTGTCATATCCTGCTCGTGCGAGGGGTTGGTAATATGTATATGTGTAGAAGTCGGTGGTAGAGGGTTTTCATGTCTAGGAATGAAAGTTAAAATCTACTGATGGGATTTCCATGTTCTGGAGGTTTGGGAATGTGAAGCACCTTATCCCATTCCTCCTAGGTGCTCTGAACCGGAGTGGTGTCTGTTGGTCCTCTATGGTTATGAAAGTTAGTTCCAAAAGAAATTGAGTTTAAAAATGTTGTCTTCCAAACTATTATCAAACTTTGATATTAAAAATTTTGGCCGCGTTTAAGTCGACCCACATAGGCTGAGATGCCAAACAAACAATAAGAGCTGTTTGTTTTTACCGATGGATCCAAGGGATAAGAACCAACGGGATGATCAAGA
>CM042153.1:14757621-14790990 GCA_023376005.1 Doryteuthis pealeii | reverse complement strand
ATCCCTCCGCTGATTGAATTGATGTTTTTCAATTTACCCCAATATATAGGACCCTAACAGGTACTACCACTTCGGGTCAGAGTGGACCAGGGAGCAATGGTGATGAAGAGATACTTCACATTCCCCAAACCCCCAAAACTGGAAGCTCACCATCTGATAGAGTTTAACGTCATTCCCAGGACATGAAGACCCTCAGCCACCACCTACTAGCACCCATATAATAAAAAGGGTTGGGGGTTGTCATAAGGGCAATAGGGTTGGGGCAATCATATAGGAGCCAGGGCTTTACATGACCAGCCGATTGATCGGAGGGGGCCGCTGCGACCGCCCGTTTAGCCTAAATAAGGGCCAAAGCGGAGTGTTACGTGGGTCCTCTATAGGGGAACAACGATATTAAACAGATTTTTTGGGGCACGGTGAAGAGTTTGGGGAATGCTCTGCCTTTGCCACGTGTTGGCCTGGAATTGCAGTTTCTCCAGGAATCAACCCATGAATACTTCACTCCTTTCTAGAGTAATTTGTTGCTAGTAATTAGCGAGGATATTTAACATCAAATTATCAGAGTCACTTATAATAATTAATATATCCATGATATACCAACACTGAAGGAACTGAAAGAAATACTAGATGAGCTCATTTATACTCAGAGTATTTTCATAGATACGACGTGCGCTGGAAAGTTCATAAGCTGAAACTACATGTGATGACGTCATATCTGCTGTTGATGACTTTTTGACCAATGGTATCCAAGTTCTGCAACACCTGTGGAAGAAGTGTGGGGATTGCGAGTTGGCCACTTTTTAAAAATAAACGTCATTTGGTCACATTCAATGAGAGCATCTTTGTCAGACAATGAACTTTTCAGCCACATACGGTTCCGGGAACAAGCGGTAAATGAAAGGTACGAAACGGTGAAAAAATCTCACTTCTGTTCAAAGAACAGAGGCAAAGAAGAGCGAGAATCTCCACAGTTGAAATATATATACATTATGGCAGCGGACAATTATATGGTCATACTGGCAGTTTTCTAGGACATTGAAAAGACGGATGAAAAAAAGTTTAACAAAGAAAGGAGTTTCCTATTGCCAAATTCTTAAGAAAATTCTCGAAACTCATTAAATAATCCCCACACGTGTATATATATATATATATATATATATATATATATATATATATATATATATATATATATATTATATATATATGATGATTTCACAATTCTGAAGGACAAGAAAAAGTAAAAACCGAATGAGTCGGAATAATGATTGAAGATAAAAAGTTGCTCAATACAGGTGTAGAGATGATTTATAAACCGATATATATATATATATATATATATATATATAATATATATATATATATATATATATATGTGTGTGTGTGCGTGTGTGTGTGTGTGTATGCGTGCATGTCTGTGTGTGTGTGTGTGTGTAGTAGTAGTATAGTAAGAAATTTGAAAAAAACACAGGTTTAAATAGTTAAGTTTATTAGCCGACGCTACAGTGTTTCGATCTGTTAAGTAGATCTTTTTCAGGGCATTTGTTGATATAAGGAAAAATTTTTAAAAATTATCACAAAATAACGAGAAAAACTGCGATAGTCCTTGTTTATCAATCTGTTCAAAATTTACAGTTTGAAGAAGGAAACAAGGACTAGTGCAGTTTTTCTCGTTATTTTCTGATAATTTTTAAAAAAATTTTCCTTATATCAACAAATGCCCTGAAGAAGATCTACTTAACAGATCGAAACACTGCAGCGTCCGCTAATAAACTTACCACTCATTTTATTCAAATTTCTCACTATACTTCATACCGTCGGATTCACTTCCGTCTCTTCACACACACACACACACACACACACACACACACACACAGACACACACACACACACACACACACATATATATATATATATATATATATAATATAATATAATTAGCAGAAGTATCCCTCCACGGTCGAGCTAAAATGATTTTAGGAATACCATAAAGTGAGAGAGAAAGGGGAAAGACAGAAGTAAGAGAATGGTAAGATGAAAATAATTTAGCAAATTAAAAAGAAATCGCAGAATATTCATATATTACATGTTAGGAATTTTTTTTTGTTTACATTTAAAATATTATTAAAGAAATATAACCCGAGACCCGCGACAGTTATGAAACATAATTTTATTTTTCTAATCGCTGTTTGTGTACCTATGACAAAAAGGCGTCCCCTCGTGGATGTAATGGTCAACAAGCTATCGTCCAGGCCCATTATTAATGAAAAGCGATTTTAATCGTCGATGCATATTCCAAACTTCCCTCATTGTGTTACATTCTACCCGTGGCGATTTGGGTAAATACTTACTCGGTTGGATCATTTTGCCAGCTAAAAGTTTATTCATCGCCATATCGATAAATTTCCGGTCTTCTAGACCAGGGGTTTTCAAATTAAGTGTCCCGATTCTTCAGTGGGTCGTGATATAACAAATTGGTCAAAAATGGGTTGTGAAAATAAATAATAAAAAATGGTTCGCATAAATAAGGAAATAAATACACTATAATTTAAGCTTTGTTATTTTAATGTACGCTCCCCAGTCTAGGAAGCGACTGCAAACTGAGCACTTCCTGAATCTCTTTTAAAATAACATTTTTATTTTCATACAACTGGATGCACATGATTCAAATATGAATGGAGCATGGGAAATTTGGATGAATTTTTTCGATACTAAATAAAGAAAAAATGTAAACACTATTTGTCTTCGATTTACTCATTCCATAACATAAATCCTGGGTTTAATGGGTTGCAATTCAAATTGTTGTTCTGGCTTGTGGGTCACAATAAAACGTTTGGTAAGAACTCTTTTTAATGTGTCTGAATTTAGATCTAATATTTGTCTGGTATTTAAGATATCAATTTTATACTTTGTTGAGTTAATCTCACAGGTTACTGCAGCAGGATTTTTTGATTCTCTGTTAAATACAGAGTTGAAGTTTGGAAATGCAATGTAGTCGTAGTATTTTGAGACCCCTTAAAAGTCAACCAGTTTTGCTAGCTTCATGTTTTATTCTAGCAAGTAAATATCTCGCAAAAATCTCATTCAGGGTCTTGATAAAAATGGCAACCAACTTAACTAGCGCTGAAAATTAATGCACTGTGTTTTAAGAAAGGAGTCATTAGTATTATCTGCGTTATCCGGGCTATTGTCCTTATCTTCATTGTTATCTGTACAACCTTTCGGCCTATATGCCCTCCGGCCTTCTTTAGGTATTTCTTGTCGGACTCGGGAACCTTCTCAGACTTGGAAACCTTCTTTTCGGGCTCGGAACCTTCTTTTCGGGCTCGGGAACCTCCTTTTCGGACTCGGGAACCTTTTTTGGGGGTGGGGAGGGGCTCGAGAACCTTCTTTTTGGCTCGGGAACCTTCTTTTCGAACTCGGGAACCTTTTTTTTGGGGGGGGGGCTCGAGAACCTTCTTTTCGGACTCGGGAACCTTCTTGTCGTAATCGGGAACCTTACTAATACTAATCATCAAGCCTCATCTCAAATATCAAGAGACAGGGATTAAATCTGATACATCTTTCTACTGCAAGGAATACTGTGGATCAACTGATAACATGGCAACTAGAATCGTAACATTACTATAAATAAGTTGAATTAGTTTTGGAACGAATGCACAAAATAATAAAAAGCAAAAGAAAAATGAGAATAAAGACATTTCATGTTTATGTGTGTTTCATAGCGATGTTGAAATGTACTTCCTTTATATAAGAACATTTCTTTTAATTGAGGATGCTAATGGTCTCTTCTTAATAAACCCAGTCTTCTTCTACTTAATGGTTTTGTAATAGCTGAATTTTGTATCAAGAGCAACAAATAAATGTAAAAATAGATGGCCTAGCTTTTATCTCTATTCCAAATTAAAGCCTTTCGGAACTAAAATCATTTCTACAGAGAAGATCAAATGTGTCCTTGCAATAAAATAAAGATTTTTTTCGTGTTACAATTTCTATTTGGTTTAAAGAAAAATGCTATTTTCTTAAAAAGCTATTTTTTACCAATTAATTCTAAATTGCAAAACAATAATTTATGAAAAACAGAACAATATATAAAAATTTCGCCTATGGAATTAAAATGGATGTTATAACATTGTATTTGACAACAGAATTGGCTTATAGCTAAGGTTTATCGAACTCTACTGAAGGCAGTTGGTATATACATAACCCATTACACACATCTTTATTTCTCTCTCCTCCCCTATACCGTTTATCCTTTTCTCACTTATATAACAATGAAACATTTTAATTATTTTAGTTCTCCATTTCTTAATATTTTTTTACAATTGATACTTTTAGGTTTGAGACTGTAGATACACACCTTACACTGTGTCATGCTTTTCTGCTTTTACTAAAGTGTGTCTACATATTATACTTTATACATATATATATATATATATATATATATATATATATATATAGAGAGAGAGAGAGAGAGAGAGAGAGAGAGAAAGAGAGATAGAGAGATAGAGATAGAGAGAGATACTGAATATTTTATTAGAAATATGTTTATGTATATATGATACACTTAAAAATAAGTTCAAACATGTCTATTAATATATTTGCCTATTTATTTTTATATTTCTATATCTATAAATCTATGAAAACTCTCTTTATTTGTGCATTTACATATATACATACATATGTGTGTTTGTGTGTGTTTACACATATACATACGTATTTGTGCTTACATATATATATATATTATAATATGTGTGTGTGTGTTTTTATCTATAAATCTATAAAAACTCTATTTGTGAATTTACATATACACATACATGTTTGTGTGTGTGTGTGTTTTAGTTTTAAATAACAAACATTAAAAAAAATTCGCTTTAAAGTTTCAGAAAAATGAGTCGGGAAAACGTTCAACATTATCGAAGTATATGTAAATCTACTTGGTAATTTTGCTCAAATCATAATGAGCTAAATTAGCAGACCATTGATCATGAGTTCAATTCTAACTGAGTACCCCATTCTTCTGGACTTGTGCCACATCTAAGCTAAGCTTAGTAAATAACTTAAAAATTAGTAAACTCAACTTGAATTCAAAAGGTTAAACTGCCTTATCGAAATTCAAAAATACTCATTTAAAAATTAAAACAATTTCATTGATAATTGATTACATTGATGTGTTCATATCCTTCCTGTAATATAATGGGGAGAGAGATAAGATTGTTTTAGTAAACAGATAAATAGTGCATTAATACATAAGTATGTCTGAATAGAAATTTAGTAAACAATGAAATGACTTCAAGATAATAGTAGTTCTCTCTACAAATCGTAATTTCTTATTGGAAACGGAAACGCTTTAACATTTTAGAACAATTGTTACATATGGATTATCGATAATTAGTTTCATAATCTTTGTTCGAATTATTCTCACATACTTCTGGTTAAATGATATATATCATCATTCTTCTATGTTAAATCCAGGTCTGAATCATCGTTGTAAACAGTCCGTAAATTCAATGTTTCATAATCTAGCAGTCTTTGTCGCATTGCTACAATTACACAAACGAAAGAGTCTCTCATAAATTATTTCCCACATCGTTTAGCTTACGGTCTTTGAAACTGCTATCCAGTATTAGATTTTTAGGTTTGGTTTGATTTGTTTTACGGCACATCATCCTCGGTGGGTCATTTAATGCCGGCAAAGTTGTGAAATAAATTCATTCTTAATTCATAATACAATTTTGTTTATGAACTCATGTTTTTCTATTCAACCCATAGATGGGACCCTAACAGTTACTAATGGGTTAGAGTGGACCAGGGAGCAATGGTGATGAAGGGGTGCTCCACATTCCCCAAACCTCCAAAACTGGAACCTCACCATCAGAGTTTAACGTCATTCCCAGGACATGAAGACCCTCAGCCAGCGCCTTCTAGCACCTATATAATAAGAAGGATTGGGGATTGCCTTAAGGGCAATAGGGTTGGGGCAATCATATAGGTACTAGGGCTTGACGTGGCCAGCCGATTGATCGGAGGGGTCTCACCGACCGCCCGTCTAGTCCAAGGTAGAGCCAAAGTGAAGCATTGCAAGTCATGAACTGCTCATCCACCTGGGTTCTATCCTTAAGCATCGCGGGTCGCCACCCACAGACAACAGGTGGCCCCATTGGGGGAGTCTTATCCCTCTGCAGAGGTGCAGTCGGTGCATTCTAAAGCCGTTAGGGCGGTTAGATTTTTAGAATCACCTGCAATGTCATCCAGAGTGTCACAGTTGGCAAGTAAATTTCTCATTCGGGATCTTGATAAAAATGGTGTCCAAATTAGCCAGTGCAAATAAATAACATTTTTGTTCTAAAAAATAATTACATAATTTAAAAAAAAATTCTATTTTAGGACGAAAATTTCATTTCCTATTTTTTAATGGTAATTATTACCGCTCCCCCTTTTTTTTTGAACGGTCAAAATTCAACGTAAACATTAACTACATAATTTCAAGAATTCTATGATATGATAAAAAAATAGAAAAATAAAAAACAAAAACATATTGGGCTTTTCTTTCATTTTTCTTTCAAATGATGCAAAGATTTTTTTTGACGATAAAACAACTTTTAGAAACTTTTTGTAACTTTTCTTATCATGTGTACATTTATCGCGCAAAATCTATTGGACATCCCTTGAGATGGAGATTGAAATAAATAAAGTAGTCAGTCACTGGGTAATACCTTTTTGGTACGATCAACTGCCACTCGCTTGAGTTCGGCCTATGACATCAGCTTTAGATAAAATAATTCCTTAGCGCTTCTAGATCTTTTTTGTTCTTAAAAAAAGGGCATTTTTTTTACAATTAATTCTAAATTGCAAAACAATAATTTTCGAAAAAAAAACAACAAAAAACATTATATCAAAATATCGCCTATAGAATCAAAGTGGATGTTATAACATTTTATTTGACAATAGAATTGGCTTATAGCTAAGGATTATCGAACTCTACTGAAGGCAGTTGGTATATACATAACCCATTACACACATCTTTATTTCTCTCTCCTCCCCTATACCATTTATCTTTTCCTCACTTACATAACAATCTGTAGTGGAAGCGCGTGGTGTAATGGTTAAAGTCATGGGAAATGGACTCATCGCACCGAGTTCAAATCCTGGACGTGGTAATTCCATTTCACTTAGCTCTAATACCCTTGGGAAAGGTATGAATTCTACTCTCCCTCCAGCTATGAGTAAATAGTATGGCAGACTCGGCTCTTTAACCTTGGTTAGGCAACCGGTCTAGGAGAAGGAAACCTCTGAATTCAAACCTGTTGAACTCCCTTAAGAAATTGATCTTGTGTCACATTAAGCTCATGCGGTGGTGTTGGTATATATATATATATATATATATATATATATATATATATATATATATATATTGGAGGATATGTGCTTAATTGAAGTCGTACCTAAATTTGAAAATTAATTAGTTAATAATTAATGAATTTTAGTCGGGCATATATGTTCAAATGTAAGGCTAAACGAATCGAGAAAATTTCAATCCCTGAATGTACATTTCGACCTATTAGGTCTCATCAGCAAGGTTATAGACATGGGAGACTGCTCCGTGTGTGACTCGAAACCTCGACTGTTAAGCTGACAGGCGAAGTCTCTAACCGTTACACTAGCTTGCCAATTCCACATTCTTCGTTCGTTTTGAAACTTATTCATATTCCACTTTTTATTGACTTCTTACACGACAGTAAGAGGTTAAGTAAATAAACAAATGTGTTTATTTTTATATGGCTTTAAGCCGACAATTTTTGGAGGATATGTGCTTAATTGAAGTCATACCTAATTTTGAAAATTAATTACTTAATAATTAATGAATATAAAGCCATATGAAAATAAACACATTTGTTTGTTTACTTAACCTCATATATATATATATATATATTATGTATTATATATATATATATATATATATATATATATATATATATATATATATATAATATATATATAACAATCTGTATAGCAAAACCCAAGGCATTCTGAAGAAGTTTCTGAACGAAAGGAGACGAAATATGAATTGAATCGATTATTTGTGTTTGTTATTCACATTTACTTTATATTTACTCACACTCATACACACACACACTCACTCACTTTAACTGAACAGAGAGACTCGCCACTTTCAATACATTTCTCTGTCCGTATTTGTGTCTTGTCAAAAACACTTCTAAAATGTTTTTTTTCTAAAAATAAGTTCTTTCACGAGAAACCCATGCATTTCCTATGCGCGCTTTAACGTCGTTTTCTGTTGATGAGTCCTACATAGTGATATGTAAAACACGTTTTTCTATTAGCCTTGGTAGATCTTAAAATGATATCGAATTGATTGCATTGAAAAAACAAAAAAAACCAGAAAGGAAACTTGCAATTTCCTTCGTGCGGCTATAAATGGCGACAGGAAGCGGTTGTAAAAAATAGTTTGGATTGTGCTAGCAATTGATTCATATTTTATTTGTTCACTCAAGAAAGGAACCAGGCATTTATGAATATAAAAAGCATTTGAAAAGATATATATATATATATATATATATATATATATAGAGAGAGAGAGAGAGAGAGAGGGTGTGGGTGTTGTGGGGCAGGGAGAGACAGTGACAGAGACAGTAACAGAGAGAGAGAGAGAGAGTTGTGGGGCAGAGAGAGACAGAGACGGCAACAGAGAGAGAGAGAGAGAGAGAGAGAGAAGGGAAGAAAGAGAGACAGAGAGAGAGAGAGAGAGAGAAAGAGAGAGAGAGAGAGAGAGACTGGGATAGGCAGAGAGACAGTAACAGACACAGAAATAGCAACGGAGAGATAGATAGATATAGAGAGAAAATATGGAAGAGAGAAGGGGAGAGTGGCATATATATATATATATATATATATATATATATATATAGAGAGAGAGAGATATGGGGCAGAGAGAGACAGTAACATAGACAGCAACAGCGAGAGAGAGAGTGAGGGGGAGAAAGAGAGGAGGAGAGAGATATTGGGATAGGCAGAGACACAGTAACAGAGACAGAGATAGCAACGGAGAGATAGAGAGATAGATAGATAGATAGATAGATAGAAAATGGAAGAGAGGGGGGAATTGGCATACAGAGATAGATTGATAGATAGATAGATAGATAGATAGAGCAAGGGGAGAGAGAGAAGGGAAGAGAGAGTGAGACAGGGTCAGAAACAGAGACAGAGAAAGACAGAGAGAAAGAGAGGGGAAAACAAAGAGGGTCAGAGAGAGAGAGAGAGAGAGAGAGAGAGAGAGAGAGAGAGAGAGAGAGAGAGAGATTGCATACAAATAAATGCCCCAAATTGGTGCAATTTGGAGCGTTACTTGAATAGACCAAATTGTATGCTTCTCATTTTTTAAAAAGGAATTCGTGATAGAAGACGCACATTAACGTTCCTCGAAGATGCAAATACTGGACATGTTAGATCATTTCTAAAATATCTATATATAAATCGGCTTATTCAGTCAGGTAACATTTTGTAACATGTTTTTTCTTTTCATTGCTTATAATGAATGTATAAATAAAAAGTAAAAAGGTAAAAGGTAGAGTGAGATGTGTAAAAGGAACTAGACAACAGGTAAGATACCAGGTGCGACTAAGATTTTAAAAATCAATTCTCTATCCAGGCGATGCCGGGTAGCCACTTCTAGTTTATATTAAATCTTTCTGTTTCTCACGTAGGTTTTAATTATCCGGAATTTCAACTTCAGCCAAAGGTAAAATTAAAAGCTTTGAATAAATAAAATTATATATATATATATAAATAAATTATAAAAAAAAAAACTGTGTGCTTTTTAGGTAAAAAAAAGTGGCAGTCGCTCCTCACACTTTAGCTAATATCGATTAAATTTATAAATCTATTATTATACTAAAGCTGAGTTAATCAACTTTTGCTTCCTAAAAGCTTTTTTTACTGTTTAGTTTAATGACACGAAAATTATACTAAATCATTCCTTACTTTTAATTTTGAATTATTTTTGAAAAAATCTGTTTTAATTGGTTCTAATTAGTCGTAATTTGTAATTAAGAAAAAACCGACCAGACTCTTACTTTGTTCTCTGTCTATCACTTTCATCCCCTCTATGTATTTCTTGGCTACTTCCTCGTTATATAATGTTAGTTTCTCTCTCTCACCCCTCTCTCTCTGTCTCTGTTTTTCTCTGTCTGTCTGTCTGTCTGTCTCTCTCTCTCTCTAGAGAGAGAGAGAGACAGACAGACAGACAGACAGAGACCAGAAGAATTTGAAATGCATTTTAATTGTTAAATTTCACGACCAGCATCCTGTAGCTTAAATGAGGTCAAAAACTTACAAAATGATTTTAAGGTTTCGTACGGCCGTATTTATTAAAAAAATATTTGCTTTGCTATCTCCCTTTTCCCTAATCTCAATTATCTACTCAGAGCTGAATGGGTGACCCAATGGGTCACCTTTTTTCTAGTATCAATATAAAAATGCAATATTGCCCATTCATCACCAAACATAGTAAAACTAAACAAAGAAAAATAAAGAAAATGGCGTTTGCAGCAAAATGTTTAGAAAAAATGTTTTCTCAATATATATATATATATATATATATATATATATATATATATATGATAGAATATTTATAGAAAAAATAAACGATAATATCAATATGCTGACAGATATCTGTTTCGCCCTTTTAATAAAGCGATCATCCTCAAGAACAACTATATTTATGAAAGAAAGAGGGAATAGTTAACCGTTTGGTACGAGAGGCACAAACAACGCTCTCGTTCAGGACCGGAATGTCTTTTAAAATTTTTGTAAGAATGGCTGGATTGCATCTTAAACATTTTTGATAATTCTTTTTTCTTATATTATGTATTTTATTTCTAACCCTATTGAGTGTTTCTCATATGATGTTAATACTTCTAGTTTTAAAAATAAAATTAATTCCATTTTTAACACATAATACGCATTTTTAAGCGTTTAAGTATTTTCATAGACAAACTGAAATCCATGGGGAAAAATACATGTTATATGTATATGTTTAAAATGGTATTAAAAAAACGAACAGAAAATACAGACTGAATATTTCAAGTTTTCTTTATGCTTGTTCACTTGCCAATGTATATCATGTGAGCCACAAATGCATGTTAGGTTTCAATTTACATAAGCCCAACCCTATAATTTAATAGCCACACCTCATATACAAATTCTTACAGGCCTATGTATTTTTTACATAGACTAGCAAATATATGTACCCTCCGGGTGCAAGTATTTAAGTTTTAATGTAATAAAATATTGTATTAAATTAGAAAGCCTAATGAAACTAAATAAGAATACAGATAAAAAGATTTGACACAGAGGGAGTATAGTAAAAGATTTGAAACAGAGGGAGTATAATAAAAAATGGAACAACTGAAACTTACTCTTCCATCACTCTCGTCTGTCATTGTTATTTTTTCTAATTTAAGTATTTAGTTAAAAGAGGAAGTAAAGAATAAAATGACAGTTATTTTATCTTGTTAATGGATTTCATTTAAGATTCATTGAAGAGATTTTTGCTTATATTCATTAAAATAAAACCAAACAGTTAGAAATCAATAATACTAAGCACATATTTATTAAATTCGATTTTTTAATATTAATATGCAAATTAGCCTTCCCGTTCACACTGTAAACCGCTATTTTGTTGTATATATAAATATAATTGCATGTTGTCAGTATGTAGACATATTTAACCGTATTAATAATGTAAGACAATTTTATTAATAATTGAGGTTTAGATAAAAATAAAATCATGGAGAATGTGATGTCAATAACTAAGAGAATTGTGACTTGAGTAGGAATATAGTTTCGGTTACAGACAGAAAAACACACAATCTCCATTATAATAAGATATCTAGTCAAAATACAGTTTCATTTTGGCTTTAAATATGCTACGATGTAATTGGATTTAAGTACAATTATTAAACTTGATAAAACAATTCCACAAAATGTATGTTAAAATAGTCTACATTGACATGAATTTATTTAGTAAATTCTATTCAGTAGACGTTGCCCAAAATTTATGAACACTATCTTATTATAATGGAGATTGTGGGTTTGTCTGTCTGTAACCGAAACTATATTACTATACAAGTCACAATTCCTTTCGTTATTTACATCACATTCTCCATGATTTTATTTTTATTTAAACCTCAATTATTAATAAAATTGTTTTACATTATTATACTGTTGACCATATCTACATAGTATTTACCGCGTACCCCACTTGTACGGGTCAGGCACAAGGCCCTATTTATGTGGGACCACCCACAAAACGAAGCTCATGGGGTGGCGGGTGAAAGATTGCGTCCATCCCGTCGGCATTCCCCCTTAAGGGGGCGCCTCGGGCACTGGGCAATAAACCCAGCCCTGCCCCTTTAAATCGAGGGGGCAGGTGTTGCCTGGGGGGACGGCCCCCTGGGATCGACGCCGTTAATTATATCAATGGTCCAGAGGCCGAAGCCACTGTAGACCATATCTACATACTAATAACGTGATTGTATTTATATATACAAAAAATAGCGGTTTACAGTGTGAATGGAAAGGCTAATTTGCATATTGATCTTAAAAAAATGATTTTAATAAATATATGCTTAGTATTATTGATTTCTAATTGTTTGGTTTTATCTTAATAAATATGAGCAAAAATCTCGGGGATAAATCTTAACAGAAATCTATTAACATAAAGAAATAACTGTAATTTTATTCTTTTCTTCCTATTTTAACTAAATAGTTAAATTAGGGAAATTTACCACTGAAGACGGGAGTAAGGGAAAATGGTGGAACAGTTAGTTTCAAAGTTGTTCTATTTTCCGATTATACCCCCTCTGTTCCAAATATTTTTATCTGAATTCTTATTCAGTTTCATTAGTCTTTCTAATTTCACATGATATTTTATTATATTAAAACTGAAATACTTGCACCCGGAGGGTGCATATATTTGCTAGTTAAGATAATAGAGATTCGGTGTATGTGTGTCTGTGTGTCTGTAACCGAACATGATCACCGTTTACATCACAATACCCTCAGGAATTGCGTAAGTTTATCTTTGAGTATTTAATTTATTGTCAAAATCATTAATACATAAAATAAATCTTATTCATTAACGAGGTCTCTATGAAAATCTGAGTCAGATTTGCCTCAAAACAGCCCATTTTATAACTGCGTTTAAAATCCTGCAATGTGTGTTATATATCCCTAAGAAATAAAATTTTACATGAAATATGGTGTGCTTAATTTTTATGGTGGTTTTAACAAAACCGGTTTTAATAAATAATTACTTGGTGGTACTGATCTCTAATATTAGTTTTATACTCCAACGTATTAAAACTATTCCTATGAATGATCTTACATAGAAACCAATTAAAATATTACAATAAGAGTAATCATTTTAAACTTAAAAACTTACACTCGGGGGAGGGGGCATATTCTTGCTAGTTGTGTAATGAATAAGCGTAGCTTATCATTTTTGTGATGTAGTGCATAATTTAAAATTATCGTTTAACATTTAATGGGAAAACAGAGTAGTTCAAAGTGTATAATTTAGAGACGTTGACACCGAATTTGAACGGAACGCCCCGTCGGTTGATTGAATCATATCACGGAATATTCTCATGGGAGAATAGGTGAGAGAATTGGCGGGAGAACTTTTGGATAATGGCGGCGGTGCTATTCTTCCACGTGAGTGTTAAAATAAGAGACTCTGGAAATAAACACGTACAACAAAAAGTATATGTCTCCGTGTTCATAATTAAGAACTAAGATGGATGCGGAGGGAGGTCCAACACCCGAGACAGTCTTGATGAAGAAGACATGGCTAGTAGAGAAGATAGCAGAAATAGAAAAACGAACCCAAGGAATTAATAATAATAATAATAATAGTAATAATAATAGGACTTGTCAACTGGTAAATTTCGCAGTTCCAGCAGATCACAGGGTGAAGATGAAAACAAACGGAAAGATAAACAAATATCTAGACCTTGCTAGAGAATTGAAAAAAAAGGTGGAATATGAGGGTTAAAGTGATACCAATAGTATAGTTATGGCATTTGGAACGTTCCCCAAAAGCTTACAAAAAAGATAACATCTTATTATAATGGAGATTGTGGGTTTGTCTATCTGTAACCGAAACTATATTACTATACAAGTCACAATTCCTTTAGTTATTTACATCATATTCTCCATGATTTTTCTTTTTTATTTAAACCTCAATTATTAATAAAATTGTTTTACATTACTTACACTGTTGACCATATCTACATACTAATAACATGCAATTGTATTTATATATACAACAAAATAGAGGTTTACAGTGTGAATAGGAAGGCTAATTTGCATATTGAAATTTAAAAATTGATTTTAATAAATATATGCTTAGTATTATTGATTTCTAATTGTTTGGTTTTATCCTATTGAATATGAGCAAACATCTCTTCAATAAATCTTAAAAGAAATCCCTTAACAAGAAGAAATAACTGTAATATTATTCTTTACTTCCTATTTTAACTAAACAGTTTAAATTAGGAAAATTTACCAATGAAAGACGGGAGTAACGGAAAATGATGGAAGAGTTAGTTTCAAAGTTGTTCTATTTTTCAATCATACCACCTCTGTTCAAAATCTTTTTATCTACATTCTTATTCAGTTTCATTAGCCTTTCTAATTGAATATGATATTTTATTATAAAATCTAATTAAAATACTTGCATCCGGAGGGTGCATATATTTGCTAGTTTATATAATATTTTAATCTATTTTTCCAACCATGAGTCAGGGTTAAAACACTTTTTATTAAAGTCCTTTTTTCTATTTTCAAACATCCGGTGTGTTAAACAAGTTCATTAACGTGTAAGACATTTTTGGGTTATTTTTGACGAATGACCAAACGGAATTTATCATTTAATTAACGATTAACACGCTGAACTGGTTGGAACTTAAACATGGAAACGTGTATTCTGTTTCATGCAGTCATGGGTGGTGATGAAACGTGAATGTAAAAATCACGATTTAGATATTGATTTGTTGGTTTTACTTTTACGGCATGTCAACCATTGGGTTATTTTATACGCTTTTATTTTTCTTTCATTCTTGTTGGGTAGTGATATTTTACTAGCTGCACCTGTGTTGTATACCTCGTTCTTTACTTTCTTACTTCTATTCTTCTTCTGTTCTTCTAGCGTCTCTTCTAGCGTCTAGACTTCTAGCGTCTCTTTTAACGTCTGGACTTCGTCTTGGAGACTTCGCGTCTGGTCTTCCATTGGGGATTTCTCTTTATCAGAAGCCCTGTGTTATTGGTAGTTTTTAGATAATAACACAAGGCTTCGATTTACTTAGATCATATTTTATTTCGAAATCCCCGCCAGACTACTTGCGGAGATTTGAGTCGGAGCGTGCATAACACGTTTTACCACCGCCGTGGTTTTTGGCCGACTGACTAAAAATTTGTTTCTAATCTAAACCGGAAGAGGGTCTCCTCCACCGATACTCACGGTATCCACCGGAAGGAGGATCAGGACAGGTCAAGCCTTGTCATTCATCCTTCAAGGCCACCGGCTACAACTTATAACAGCCATTTTGATTTCTACACTACTGTACACAAATATTAGGAATCTAATAATTATGTAACACCTGTGGATATAGTTATTTACTAAGCTTAACTTAGATGTGGCACAAAACCAGGGGTATACGGCCCGCAATGAGAATCGAACCCATTAACAATGGCCAGCGAATCTACCTTGCTAACCATTACACCATTTGAGGTGCCCTAAGGACCTGTGGATATACCACAGTATGGTAATCTAATTATTACAACGTGTTTACTTAAGAGCTTTTTCAAAATAGATCAATATGTAAAATGTGTTGGATTGTTTTGTGATATAGTTATTTACTAAGCTTAGCTTAGATATGGCACAAGGCCAGAAGTATGGGGCTCCCAATGAGAATCGAACTCACTAACAATGGTTTGCGAAGCGAGCTTGCTAACCATTGCACCACGTGAGGTGCCCAATGTTTTGTGATATAAGGCGTGTGGTAGATACCTACTTCTAAATATAGACTCGTTGACTACCATGTGACCACCGAAGGCAATCCATTGTCCAATCACTGGCAGTGCTGCTGCTGCTGCTGTTGTTGTGTTTATACTGGTCTGATTCTTAACTTGGCTCATTGCTATTTGGGTTCTTGGACGTCGGACTTACAAAGAATACTATAACACCGGATTCTTATTGACTTGCTTACTTATTTACTACATCTGGAACCAAGGATGGCGGCCAGATACTCAACATATAAGAATCTTGATTTAACTCCCTCTCCCTCTTTTTTCTTTCTTTCCTTCTTTTCAACATCGATTGAAACAGATTAGCATTATTGTTTTCGACTTCTCACCCCCTCTCTCTAACTGTCTCCTACTCCCTTTCTTTTTTTCTTATTATATTTTTATGTGTAGCATGTCCTTTCTTTCTTTATAATAAAAACGGAATAGTCCACTATTTAGCTGAGGTGACGCTGCTCAGAAGAAATAAAAATTTAGTAGATAACCCACATCAGATAATCAGTATTTACATTTTTGTATTTCATCTTGGACGATTTGAACGGTCTCATTTTTAACCAGGGGGTGTTGCAAAAATATAACGGTCATACAATTAAGGAACACGAGTATTAGTATATAGATAGCAGTTCATCTTGGACGATTTGGACGGTCTATTTTTAACCAGGGGTGTTGCAAAATATAACGTCATACATAAGGAACACAGTATTAGTATATAGATAGCAGTTCATCTTTTTTGGACGGTCTCATTTTTAACCCAGGGGGTGTTGCAAAAATTATAACGGTCATACAATTAAGGAACACGAGTATTAGTATATGATAGCAGTTCATCTTGGACGATTTGGACGGTCTCATTTTAACCAGGGGGTGTTGCAAAAATATAACGGTCATACAATTAAGGACACGAGTATTAGTATATAGATAGCAGTTCATCTTGGACGATTTGGACGGTCTCATTTTTAAACCAGGGGGTGTTGCAAAAAATATACGGTCATACATTAAGGAACACGAGTATTAGTATATAGATAGCAGTTCATTTGGACGATTTGGACGGTCTCATTTTAACCAGGGGTGTTGCAAAATATAACGGTCATACAATTAAGGAACACGAGTATTAGTATATAGATAGCAGTTCATCTTGGACGATTTGGACGGTCTCATTTTTAACCAGGGGGTGTTGCAAAAATATAACGGTCATACAATTAAGGAACACGAGTATTAGTATATAGATAGCAGTTATCTTGGGCGATTTGGACGGTCTCATTTTTACCCAGGGGTGTTGCAAAATATAACGGTCATACAATTAAGGAACACGAGTATTAGTATATAGATAGCAGTTCATCTTGGACGATTTGAACGGTCTCATTTTTAACCAGGGGTGTTGCAAAAATATAACGGTCATACAATTAAGGAACACAGTATTAGTATATAGATAGCAGTTCATCTTGGACGATTTGAACGGTTCTCATTTTTAACCAAGGGGTGTTGCAAAAATACGGTCATACAATTAAGGACACGAGTATAGTATATAGATAGCATTCATCTTGGACGGTTTGGACGGTCTCATTTTTAACCAGGGGGTGTTGCAAAAATATAACGGTCATACAATTAAGGAACACGAGTATTAGTATATAGATAGCAGTTCATCTTGGACGATTTAGACGGTCTCATTTTTAACCAGGGGGTGTTGCAAAAAATATAACGGTCATACAATTAAGGAACACGAGTATTAGTATATAGATAGCAGTTCATCTTGGACGATTTAGACGGTCTCATTTTTAACCAGGGGGTATTGCAAAAATATAACGGTCATACAATTAAGGAACACGAGTATTTATATATAGATAGCAGTTCATCTTGGACGATTTGAACGGTCTCATTTTTAACCAGGGGGTGTTGCAAAATAATAACGATCATACAATTAAGGAACACGAGTATAGTATATAGATAGCAGTTTCTTGGACGATTTGAACGGTCTCATTTTTAACCAGGGGTGTTGCAAAAAATATAACGGTCATACAATTAAGGAACACGAGTATTAGTATATCATAGCAGTTCATCTTGGCGATTTGGACGGTCTCATTTTAACCAGGGGGTTTGCAAATATACGGTCATACAATTAAGGAACACGAGTATTAATATATAGATAGCAGTTCATCTTGAACGATTTGAACGGTCTCATTTTTAACCAGGGGGTGTTGCAAAAATATAACGGTCATACAATTAAGGAACACGAGTATTAGTATATAGATAGCAGTTCATCTTGAACGATTGAACGGTCTCATTTTTAACTAGGGGGTGTTGCAAAAATATAACGGTCATATAATTAAGGAACACGAGTATTAGTATATAGATAGCAGTTCATCTTGGACGATTTGAACGGTCTCATTTTTAACCAGGGGGTGTTGCAAAAATATAACGGTCATACAATTAAGGAACACGATTATTAGTATATAGATAGCAGTTAATCTGGACGATTTAACGGTCTCATTTTTAACCAGGGTTGTTGCAGGATGATAACATACGGATGATTTAGGAACTCCAGTATTAATATATAGATTTTCGAAAAAACTAATTTTTAACACATTTAAACTCATTTTTAAATCTATTTAACGAATAGAACCCTAGCAGTATATAGTTTGTTTTATTTAATATATATTTAAATTTATCTAATGTATAGAGTTTTACAAGAAAATTACTTACAAACAAGAAATAGTCACATAATCTTCTTCTACACTAATTTTTTATATTTATTGTACAATAAAAAAAAAGCTTTCATCTTTGATTATGGTCTATCGTAAAATTTTGTTTTACAACAGACGATAAACAAAACGGTTTTGATGACATCAAAAAAATAACCTTGTTAAAGTCGACCTGGAAATAAGGACAATGAACGGGTACTCCACATTTTCCATAGCTCCAGAAACGAAAGGTCACCAATAGATGCATCTTAACATCATACACAGGACACACAGTCCCTCAGCCACCGTCTTCCAGCACATATATGATAAAAAGCGTCGGGGGTTTGCCATAAGAGCAATAGGGTTAGAACAATGCTATAGGTGCTAGGGTTTGACGTGACCAGCCGATTGGTTGGAGGGGGCCTTTCCAATTGCCAGTGTAGCACATGTTGTTGAATTATTATGATATAAGGCATGGGGCAAATGGTCACTCCTAAATATAGACTCGTTGAATACCACGTGACCTGGGGTGGATTTCTATTGTCCAATCACTGGCACTGCTGCTGATGCTTCTGCTGTATTAATAGAGGCAACATTCTGAGCTTATTTCATTGACATTTGGATTCTCTTGGACGTAGGACTTACAAAGAACACCGGATTCTTATTGGCTTGCTTACTTACTTATTACATCTGGAACCTAGGATGCCGACCAGATACTTAACACATGTAAGAGGCAAAGATGGAATGTTGCATGTCATGGACTGTCCCCCACCAGTATGCACCATGAGTCACCACTTACCTCCAAAAATGTGAGCGCATTGCGGGGGTCTTATCTCTTTACGGATGTGCCGTCGGGCGTATTCTGTGGCCTTAGCAGACACGGCTTTTAAATATTGATTCGAGTAAATATTTATCTACTCCTCCGCACGAGCAGGATGTGACACAAGGTACATTTTTTAGGCGGAGTTTAGCAGGTTTGAATTCAGAATTTTCCTTCTAGACTGGTTGCCTAACCAAGATTAAAGAGCCCATTATGCCTTGCTATTTAGCCATAGCTTAAGGGAGAACATGTGGATTCATACTTTTCCCAAGGCTTTTAGAGCTATGTGATGTACACAGCTTCGACTAGGATTTGAACTCGGGTCGACGAGTCCATTTCCTACGACTCTGGCCATTACACCAGACGCTTCTATATATTGATTCTAATAACTTTGTTATGAAATGGATTTTGAAGAAAAAATTCAAGTGAAATGTTTATTTCAAATATTTAACAGACTGGAGAAAGGGACAGAAATGTATTTGTTTTGTTTTGTTTGTTTATTTTTTTGGTTTGTTTTATGGCATATCAACCTCAGTGGTTCATTTAATGCTGGCAATGTTTTGAAAGATTCGTAGCGATAGTTTAAAAGAAAATGTTTTAAACTCAATTTTCTGTTTGTAAAAAAATTCTATTTAACCCATAGACGGGACCCTAAAAGGTACTACCACTCCGGGTCAGAGTGAACGCGGGAACAAAGGTGATTCAGGGGTGATCTACATTCCCCAGACCTACAGAACTGGAACCTCACCATCAATTAGATATTAACACCATACCCAGGACATGAAGACCCTCAGCTACCGTCTTCTAGCACCCATATGATAAAAAGGGTGGGGGCTTGCCATAAGGGCTATAATCGGGACAATCATATAGGAGCTAGGGCTTGACGTGACTAGCCGATTAGTCAGAGCCTCTCCGACCGGCCGTCTAGACTAAGTAAGTGCCAAAGTGGAGTGTTGCATGTTATGTACTGCTCATCCAACAGGTCGCCATCCACAGCGAACAGGTGGCCCTATTTGGGAGGTGGGTCTGAACCGTCTGTAGAGGTGCAGTCAGTGTATTCTAAAGACACAGCCGACAGAACTAGTATCTGTTTTGAATTTTTTTCTTGAGATAAATAAATGATACCAAAGTTTATAAACATAAATATGATCAATACTATATAATGGGGTCTCTCAACATAATCCTCGAAACACGTGTCTGTCGATTAACTTATTTATTATATATGCTCCCACTTGGTTGAGTTCTCTAAATAGGGATTTAATTGTATATTCACCGTCTGGCGTATAGCTAACCGTCACTTTCTTAACAAAGTTAGAGACTCTAGTGAATTCATTTCCGCTTAGAAATATTTAAATTAAATATTATTCTAAATTTGACAGCCGCTAATGGCCGTATGGGTAAGAGACTTGACAGACGAAAATTCAATCTGGTCTCAATCCCGGCTAGAAGTAGCTGTTAAAGTTTAGCCACACTGATGATAGGGAAACCTCGAAACACGTGTCTGTGGATTAACTTATTTATTATATATATATATATATAAATTTGAGATAAAAAAACTTAAAACCCAGACATATTGGCTATTAATATATATATATATATATATATATATATATATGTATATATGTTCGGGATAAATTTCATATATTTTTATTTGGTAATTTTTTTCGTAGGTTGGAGGTATTGACGCACACTATGCAGCATTTAAAAGCTTGGACCCTTCTTCATTCATACACGTAATGACAGATAGAATGGATAACTGGAACCCAACTGAATCATGGAAAATAATAACTTGTATCATGATGATTTGCGCCGGCCATCAAAATAAGGAGATTATGGTTGCTGCCCAATGCTCCCTCAACACTGTAAAAACACTCAGGCATGGACTGAAAAATTACATTGGAGACTACGAGGCTGTGACTAGAAGAAAGCAACCTAACAGAATTCCTTGAAAATCTACAGAAAAAAGTGCTGAAGCCTGCGTGGAGTTGCTAAACACTGTAGTAAAGCCATGGAGAACAAGGGTAGCCAATGGTAGGCCATATGTATGGCAGCAAGATTTTGCCCCATGCCACACCTATGGGAAAAGTCAAAAATGATTGTCGGTGAATTTTTACGACTAAACCAGTCCCAATGCTTGGCCTCCAAACTCCTCAAATCTTAACCCCATGGATTATTATGTATGTGGCGCTGTTGAGAAAGACACCAATCGCCGTGCCAGTACTACAAAAGCCCAGTTAATCGACAGAATTAAGGTAGTTTTTGAGAGCCTTCCCAGGGAGACTGTAACATCAGATTGCTCCAGGTTCCGGAGCAGGATTGAGGCTGTGATCGAGGCTAATGGCAGTTATTTTACATGGAACCTGTTGACAGTAGTGTAATTTCCTTGTCTGTTGAATTTCTTTACAATCCATTAAATTTTGTAGTTACCAATCACTTTCTCTTTTTTCTTATGAAATTGTCAATTTTCTCCCGAACATCATATATATATATATATATATATATATATATATATATATATATATATAGAGAGAGAGAGAGAGATAGATAGATAGATAGATAGATATAGATTGATTATATATATATAATTTTTAAAAAAGTGACAGTCTTTTAATGTATACATTCTGTAAAAAAAAATTATTTTTTAATTTTTTAGTTGTTATTTTTTATTTTTTTGAGGAGGAAGAAGATTCTATATTGAGAAATATTTCTGTTATGCAATTCAAATTATTGATGATTATCCATCTCATGAGACTTGATTTTGGGGAGCTTTGTTAAATCAACTTAGATTTATAAAGTCCCCAATTTTGGTCGAATTAATTTATTATGTAATAACGGTGTTGAGTTTTTCCTTCCTTTCAAAGATAAATATTGCTCTGTATATAATCTAAAAAGATTATTATACATTGAGCTCTCTGTAGTGATTTAAAGATTCACTGTATTTATACATACTGGATCATACAATAATAATACAGCGTATCTTAGAAATCACATATAGAATCATCCCTTACTACCAAGTTTTGGATATCTCACATCTCTCTCTCTATTCTCTCTCTCTCTCTCTCTCTCTCTCTCTATATATATTATATATATATATATATATATATATATATATATATATATATGTAGAATTAAACAAAAGACACATCTCCT
This sequence comes from Doryteuthis pealeii, assembly GCA_023376005.1. Classification (NCBI taxonomy): domain Eukaryota; kingdom Metazoa; phylum Mollusca; class Cephalopoda; order Myopsida; family Loliginidae; genus Doryteuthis; species Doryteuthis pealeii. The sequence continues at coordinate 14,768,241 of CM042153.1, read as the reverse complement.
GTTTAACAATTTTATTATTGATCTTTTCGAGTTTTCTGGCCAACTTTTTAATATTTGGGTGGAATTCGTGCATAAGTCCTCCAAAGTCCAAATACTAGAAGCTCTATACATAAAACAATACAAACCATCCGTAAACAAAATTAATTTCCAATGCAGTACACACATTTTAAAATGCCTATAACACCTTTCTCATCAATTCTTCTCCTTCCAGCCTCCACATCAATATAATTAAAAAAAAAACAACAAAAAAAACTGGAACACATCATCCCTGATGATGGCACTTCGAAGTGTCGAAAGTACTCGGGACCAGAACTTTGGTGGACTTATCCACGAATTCCACCCAAATATTAAAAAGTTGGCCAGAAAACTCGAAAAGATCAAAAATAAAATTGTTAAACAGATGTGTCTTTTGTTTAATTCTACATGTATAAATGAAAGAATGCTGCCCAAACACACACACACACACACACATATATATAAATATATTATATATATTTGAGAGAAGTTTATATATTTATATATTTATATATAGATTTATATCAAATTTATATATATATATGGGGGGGGCATAATCCCGAATGTAAAAACTTCAAAATATTTAGAAATCACCGCAAGGTTTATTGTTTTTTTTGTCAATGATATTTACATTATTTTCAAGAACATATATCTCTCACTCTACATGATCTTCATTTCTGTCAATAGATTATTATAGCCGCTGTGACAGTTTATTTTATATTTAAGTCGTACCAGCTCGCTGCCATGTCGTTGAGGAGGCATTGAACGTCGTCGTTGTTGGAAACTCTCAACACCAATTGCGGACATTTTTACATCCATGCATGACATGCTACGCACTTCCATTAATTGGCAATTAATTTCAATCAGTTTCATGCCTTTAGTTTCCAATCGGTTTCCAGTAGTCATCCAAACCTTCTTTTTGTGTTTAAAAACGACAATGTACGTGCAGGAACAGGCTCCGGTAGCTGAATACCAAATACAACTGTGTTTCCAATAGCCTCACGAACATGCCTTTTGTGTTCAAAAATTGTATCCGTGAGCGAACTTCACACTTTGCGGTCCCGTTAACCAGGATCTCCATCTTAAACGACTGCCAAGGCAAACCAAGCCAAGACTGAGCTTGGCGACGAGGTACATGCAGGAACAGGCCCCGGTAGTTAAACACCAAATAAAACTGTGTTTCCAATAGCCTCACGAACATGCCTTTTGTGTTCAACAATCGTATCAGTGCGCGAACTTCACACTTGGCGGTCCTGTTAATCGGGAGCTCCATCTGAAACTAGTGCCATTGTAAACCAAACCAAGACTGAGCGTGGCGATGAGGTACGTGCAGGAACATGCGCCGGTAGCTGAACACCAAATACCACTGTGTTTCCAATAGCCTCATGAACATGCCTTTTGTGTTCAAAAATCGTATCAGTGCCCGAACTTTACACTTGGCGGTCCCGTTAATCAGGAGCTCCATCTTAAAAGGCTGTCAAGGCAATCCAAGCCAAGACTGAGCATGGCGACGAGGTACGTGCAGGAACAGGCACCGGTTGCTAAACACCAAATAAAACTGTGTTTCCAATACCCTCATGAACACGCCTTTTGTGTTCAAAAATCGTATCAGTGCGCGAAGTTCACACTTGGCCGTCGCATTAATCAGGAGCTCCATCAGAAACGACTATTAAAGCAAACCAAGTCAAGACTGGGCGTGGCGACGAGGTACGTGCTAGAACAGACGCCGATGGCTGAACAACAAATACAACTGTGGAAACCTTACTTTTGTGATTACCCTCGAAGGGTTGCTGTTAAGAATAACTGTGTTATGATGGTGGTCTCATAAACAATATATGTACAATTGAATGCAGTTTCATAGATCAAATTTTGCATAAGTTTGTGTCTGTAAACAAACAGCTCTCTGTACTTTTACTGTATTCAAGAGAAATGCATATTTTTCTTATAGATAATCAATGGTAATTCTAGTGTCTAGTGAATACGGCAGTTGAGGAGAAAATTCGCGTCTAAGCTGTAATTCTGTTTCCCTGCCCACTCAAAAACATGCAATGTCTACCAACTCTGTTATTATTTAAACAAATAAAGATATGCACGCGATGAATATTCGCCATTTTTTTTCTTCTTTTTTTCAAAAAAAAAATTTCTCGTATTGTATTTTGATTATGAAGCAAGTAAGGTAGCCGGGGGATGTCTTTCTGGTATATATACATACATTAAGCTAGACAGATTATTTTTCTCTCTTTCTTTCTTTTGTAGCATACGCAACCCAGTTATATCCCAAAAATACTTACTAGAAATGTCATGTTTCCCCCCGTTTCCTGTCCTAAGATGTATTTCTCTACATAATCGTCATTTCGGTCGATGCATTTTTGTAAGCGCTGTGACAGTTTTTATATGTCTATGTCATAGCAACACGCCACCCTGTCGTCGAGGAAGCGTTGAACATTGTCGTCGTCGTTATAAACTCCTTACAACACTGGCGGACGTTTTTGACATTGATAAATTTACTCATTGATAAACTTTACGCAATTCTCGATATTGTGATGTAAGCTGTGACATAGATTTGGTTCATGAAACAGACAGAGAGACATACACTGAATATCCATTATTATATGATTTTTGGATGTACGGTGTTCAACAAACGAGGCGAATGGTTTCTAAGTGGTTCGTATTAGGAAACACTGTTTACAACACCTGTTATTTTCAAGGAAATGAAACAGCGATAGATCTTTTCCTTTCCCAGAAGACTGCCAGCATATCCTACTTTATTGGCAGCTGCTCCTGTAACTATTTCTTTACCGGAGAATATGTGTGTATCTACACCTTGGACTGACTTTTCGATTCTGGCTCGGGCAATCATATTTACAAACACTATTTTGAATATGGTATGCGTACATAGGGCCGGTTTAGCTTAGTCGGTAGAGCGTTTACCTGGAAACTACATGGTTCCTGCTACGATACTGGCCCTTGTCAACTCAGCGTATGAGTAGCACAGAGCTCTGAAGTCTTCTAGTTGTTTTGTTTTTTTAGATCCGTATACTGAGTTAGTGCTTTGGGTGACTACCGCATTCACAGCGAATGAGTATCAGGTTTTGTTTGAAACTTCTACCATGCGAGAATTTTTAAATTTGGGAATACTACGAAGTGCCATTTTGAATATTGTAATTTAGAGAATTAGGTTTGTCTTTACATTAACTTTCTGCAAAGTCATTCAATCGAAATTTGTTGATATTAGTAAGATCAAAACATATATGTCCCTGATGACAAAGGACAGACCAAGGAAGATCTTAAAATATATGTATTTACCCAACTCCTCCACACGAGCAGGAGGCCACACAAGTTCAATTTTTAAAGCGGAGTTTAACAGGTTCTTGTATTATTTTAACTAGCAAATGTATGCACCCTCCGGGTGCAAGTATTTAAGTTTTAATGTAATAGAATATTATATTAAATTAGAAAGGCTAATGAAACTAAAAAGAATGCAGATAAAAAGACTTGATACAGGAGGGGGGTATAATAGAAAAATAGAACAACTGAAACTTACTCTTTCATTACTTCTGTCTTTCATTGTTAAATTTTCCTAATTTAATTATCTAGTTAAAATAGGAAGTAAAGAATAAAATGACCGTTATTTCTTTTTCTTAATGGATTTCTTTTAAGATTTATACTCGAGATTTTTTATCATATTCATTAAGATAGAACCAAAGAATTAAAAATCCCTAATACTAAGCAGATATTTATTAGAATCAAATTGCTAATATCAATATGCAAATTAACCTTCCCGTTCACACTGGAAACCACTATTTTGTTGTATATATAAATACAATTGCATTTTATTAGTATGTAGACATAGTGAACAGTATTAATAATGTAAAACAATTTTATTAATAATTGTGGTTTAAATAAAAATAAATTCACATAAATAACTAAAGGGAATTGTTACTTGACTAGTAATATAGTTTCGGTTACAGACAAGAAAACACACAATCTCCATTATAATAAGATATCTAATATAAACCTATTTATTCATTCGTAGAAATAATAAAAAGAGACTAATAATGTAATGTAGATACTTAACGTCAATAACCTATGTGTATTGATTTGCTATATATCTATTAATAATGGAGATTGTCTGTATTTCTGTCTGTAACAAAAACTACGTCATAGCTCTACATCACATCTTACGTCACAATATTCTTATGCTATATACACCCACAATTTGAGTAAGCAATTTTGAAAATTGTTTTTTACTCTCGTTCTTTTTTTTTTTACAGTATCAAGAAGTTAACTAAAAAGTTTACAAATAAATAAATACCTACGATTTCGTGTAAAATTGATGTGAAAAATATTCAAAATAATTGTTTGATTATTACATGCAAGCAACATTTTATTTTAGAGGGACGGGGCTCAGTTTTCATTTCAAATTGTTTTATTTTTTTTACTCCTTTAATAAATATGAGGATTTGTCTTACTTATGATACAAACCCTCTGTCATTGAAGTTTTAACCCCCACCCTCTCAGCAATGTCTTTCAAAAGTTAATTTTTACGACGCCCGGAGGGTATTTTCTGTTGCTAGTTTAGTCTTTTTCTTAAATTATTTTCTTTATCTAAGAGTTATTAGAATTTAAAGCTAGAAAATTAGAAAAAAATGTAAAAATCTTAAAATAGTTATGGATAGTCTGATATACTTATGTTACATAATTGTTAGTACCCTCACACTTATGTACAGTTAGTGTAGAAACCAAAATGGCTGAATGGTTACAGCCAGCGGCTTTAAAGGATTGAGTGACACGGGTTGACCTAACCTTCAACTCTCTTTCCGGTGGATACCGTGAGAATCGGTGTAAAATGAGAAAGGAGGTATCTTCCGGTTTAGTGTAGAAAGAGTTAGTTCTATTCAGTATTGGCCAAAAACAACAAAGGTAGCAAGTCGCGTTAAGCGCACTGCCGACTCAATCTGCGCAGTAATCTGGTAGGAATTTCTTAATAAAATATGATCTAAAGCAAATTGAAGTCTTGGGTTATTATCTAAAATCTACCAATGACCCAGGGCTTATGATAGATGAGAAATCTCAATGGAAGGGCAGACACGAAATCCCCAAGACAAGTTCCAGACGCTAGAAGAAGAACATTAGATACAAAAAGACGATCAGAAGAAGAAGAAGACCATAAGATACCAAAGATGATGAGAATAAAAACTGAAGTAAAGAGTGTATACAGCATTTAAGGTTGAATTATATAATTAGTTAGAATCTTAATGTATTTCTTCTTTTGGCTATGTTTTGTCTATTTCCTTATATTATTTTCTTTATCTTAGAGTCATTAGAATTTAAAGGTCAAAAATAAAAATAACAAACAACTTAAATTCTAAAGTAGTCATGGATGGTCGAATATACTTAGGGTTGACTTGCGTAAATAGATAGAATAGAGAGAGAGAGAGAGAGAGAGAGAGAGAGAGAGAGAGAGAGAGAGAGAGAGAGAGAGAGAGTCGAACAAGACATGCTGGACACTGCTGGAGAAGTAAGGATGAACTCATAAGCGACGTTTTTTCTGGAAACCAGCACATGGACATGCTAGTGCGGGCCGTCCAGTAATACCTACATAGATCAGCTCTGTACGGATACTACATGCTGTGCGGAGACCTCCCGGTGTCAATGAATGATGGGGATGGTTGTCGAGAGATTGTCGTGGATATCCACGCTGCTGGCGCGATATGATATATATATATATATATATATATATATATATATATATATATATATATATATATATATATATATATATATATATATATACTTTGGTGCTGTGCCAAGTTTCTTGGTACAAGGTGATTCTAGGTGGGTCCTAATTCTCTACCAGTAGTTTGTTGTAGAGTTCAGGTTCCGTATGAGAGCTCAATGTTTAATTATTGTAAACAGAACAAAGTTATTTGTGAATAAAAAGGCCTTAAATACCATGGGTATCGTGGTTATGGACACATAAAAACACCACCAACCATGCAAAGGAAAAAAAAAAATTTCCAATATAAAAAAGACACTCAAAAAGAAAAAATGCAATAAGATCACCCCTGGAGGCGGGGAAATGTATGAATATAAGATGAGTTTGGCCATGTGCCTGTCTAAATAAAAGATATCAGTGGTCTGAAGAAGCTCGTGGACATACTCACGAGTGGAAATGGTCCATAACCACGATACCTATGGTATTTAAGACCTTTTTAATTCTTATTTCTAATGAGTGCCGTAACCTCAGTTAAATGATGGACCATTCCGTTTTAATTATAAAGAAAGAAAAGGGTAAAAAGGACATGCTACACAGAAAAATATAATGAGGAAGACAGAAAGTTAGAAAGATATTTGGGAAAAGCTAGAGTGAGTAGACTATAAGGCCAAACTATTTCAATCGAACATAATGAAAAAGAAAAAAAAGAGTAATAGAGAGACACAAGTATGAAAAAGATAAAGAGAGTGGGTGAGGACGTAGTAGCGATAACGCTAATCTGTTTCAATTGAACATAATAAAAAGATCAAAAGAAAGAAAGAAAAAAAGAGTAAGAGAGTGTGTTCAATCAAGATTACTATACTTTTTACATATTCAAGTATTTAACAATAGCTCTTAAGTAAACATATCAAACGTTGTAATAATTGAATTATCAGACTATGGTATATGCACAGGTCCTGCTAGTCAAGATTATCATACTTTTCACATATTGAAGTATTAGCAATAGCTGCTAAGTAAACATATCAAACGTTGTAATAATTGAATTATCATACTGTGGTATATTCACAGGTCCTGTACTAAAAATTATTATATTTTTCACATATTGAAGTATATAGCAATAGCTCTTAAGTAAACATATCAAACGTTGTAATAATTGAATTATCATAATGTGGTGTTTCCTCAGGTTCTGCAACTCAAGCTTATTATACTGTTTACATATTGAAGTATTTAGCAATAGCTCTCAAGTAAACAGATCAAACGTTGTAATAATTGAATTATCATACTGTGGTATATTCACAGGTCCTGCTACTAAAAATTATTATACTTTTTACATATTGAAGTATTTAGCAATAGTTCTTAAGTAAACATATCAAACGTTGTAATAATTGAATTATCATACTGTGGTATATTCACAGGTCCTGCTAGTCAAGATTACTATACGTTTTACATATTGAAGTATTTAGCAATAGCTCTCAAGTAAACATATCAAACGTTGTAATAATTGAATTATCAGACTGTGGTATACCCTCATGATTCTGTTACTCAAGTTTAATATACTTTTTACATATTGAAGTATTTAGCAATAGCTCTCAAATAAACATATCACACGTTGTAATAATTGAATTATTATACTGTGGTATATTCACAGGTCCTGCTAGTTAAGATTATTATACTTTTTACATATTGAAGTATTTAGCAATAGCTCTCAAGTAAACAGATCAAACGTTGTAATAATTGAATTATCATACTGTGGCATATTCACAGGTCCTGCTAGTCAAGATTATTATACGTTTTACATATTGAAGTATTTAGCAATAGCTCTTAAGTAAACATATCAAACGTTGTAATAATTGAATTATCAGACTGTGGTATATCCTCATGATTCTGCTACTCAAGTTTAATATACTTTTTACATATTGAAGTATTTAGCAATAGCTCTCAAGTAAACATATCAAACATTGTAAAAATTGAATTATTATACTGTGGTTTATTCACAGGTCCTGCTAGTAAAAATTATTATACTTTTTACATATTGAAGTATTTAGCAATAGCTCTTAAGTAAACATATCAAACGTTGTAATAATTAGATTATCACACTGTGTTATATTCACAGGTGCTGCTAGTAAAAATTATTATACGTTTTACATATTGAAGTATTTAGCAATAGTTCTCAAGTAAACATATCAAACGTTGTAATAATTGAATTATCATGATGTGGTATATCATTAGGTCCTGCTAGTTAAGATTATTATACTTTTTACATATTGAAGTATTTAGCAATAGCTCTTAAATAAACATATCAAACGTTGTAATAATTGAATTATCATACTGTAGTATATTCACAGGTCCTGGTAGTTAAGATTATTATACTTTTTACATATTGAAGTATTTAGCAATAGCTCTTAAATAAACATATCACACGTTGTAATAATTGAATTATTATACTGTGGTATATTCACAGGTCCTGCTAGTTAAGATTATTATACTTTTTACATAGTGAAGTATTTAGCCCTTAAGTAAACATATCAAACGTTGTAATACTTGAATTATCATACAGTGGTATATTCACAGGTCCTGCTAGTTAAGATTATCATACTTTTTACATATTGAAGTATTTAACAATAGCTCTTAAGTAAACATATCAAACGTTGTAATAATTGAATTATCATACTCTGGTATATCCTCAGGTCCTGCTAGTTAAGATTATTATACTTTTCACATATTGAAGTATTTAGCAATGACTCTTAAGTAAACATATCAAATGTTGTTATAATTGAATTATCATACTGTAGTATATTCACAGGTCCTGGTAGTTAAGATTATTATACTTTTTACATATTGAAGTATTTAGCAATAGCTCTTAAGTAAACATATCAAACGTTGTAATAATTGAATTATCATACTGTGGTATATTCACAGGTCCTTCTAATCTATACTAATATGTCTAAACCCAACGAATCAACAAAACTAAGAAACTAACCAATCAATGTCCACAATGTCTATTTTTCCCGTTTATTTTTAGATGTCGACACAAACATTGTTGTTGAAATCAATCAAGATTGTTGATGTGCTCAACGGAAAGACGCAAGTTAAGAAGACATTTCTTTTTCTGATTCTTTTGATTGATCTTTTTTTTTTTTGTCCAGTCTTGATCTTTCAGCGCTTTGAAAAAATCTTTGCTTTTCTAAATGAGTCATGATCTCATATTTTAACGATTACATAAATAATTGATTTATCCTTTGCATTTAATCGTTTCTCATAGACTGAGCAAGCTAGCAAGACATATAGGCAACTATTAACAGCCTTGATAGATAGATAGATAGATAGATAGAAATTAAGGTGTGTCAAAAACGTATCGAGAATTTTTATACATTTTGACACAGTTTGTATTCTGAAAAAAAAAAACATTCCATTCATTGTTCATTTCTACCTTGGTAAATACAGCTTTAAACTCGGTACTTTTATGATACACCTTGTATTCTGAAAATAATAATAATAATAATAATAATAATAATAATGATAATAATAATAATAATAATAACGTTCCATTCATTGTTCATTTCTATCTTGGTAAACACAGCTTCAATATCGATACTTTTATGACACACCTTGTATATAGGTAAGTATGAACAGCCTTGTGTATATTTATATAGATAGATATGAACAGTCTTGGGTATATATAGATATGAACAGACTATATATATATATATATAATATATATGATGAGGCCTAATAGGCCGAAATGTACATACAGAGATTAATTTTTCTCTATTTGTTTAGCCTTACATTTGAATAGGTATGTCCGCCTAATTAATTAATTATTAATTAATTAACTTTCAAAAATTAGGTACGACTTTGATTAAGCACATATTCTCCCAAAAATTGTCGGCTAAAAAAAGCCATATCAAAAACACATCGCTTGTGCATTTACTTCTCATATATATATATATATATATATATATATACTAGCAAAATACCTGGTCCAAGACCGGACTAAAAGAAATTAGGAACACCAGAGAGTGAGTGAGGAGAAAACAGGAGTAAGGGAGAAAATAAGAGGAAAATGATTTATCAAATTAAAAAATCGTCGTGAATTTGTATAATAGAATGTTTATATAATAGAATTTTTTTCTTTTTGTTTACATTCAAGATATTATTTTTTAAAAATGCATTCCTAAACTTTATTAATGATTTAACGATAACAAATCTAAGAATTAGTGTATTATAATATTCATTTATTTTAAGAATAGTCTCTTTTTGTTTACATTTTTGAAAAAACTTTATTTTTTAAGTGAGCTTCCTTGTCTGTTGATTTCAAATGAAATGTATTCGTTTAATTCCTTCTTTTTTTACCGTATTAAAATGTAACAATGAAATGCTAAGAATTAAATACTTACAATTGTTCGTATTACAAGTTTTATTCTTTTCTTTTTTCTCTTTTTTAAAAAGCTCTTTTGTACATACGAACAAATTTGATACTGCCGTTTTGAAGCTATACGTCGACACGTACATATCAAAATTCCTTTTATATATATAGATATATATATCGTAACTCAGGAGAAGACGATCGTAATAGACAAAGGATAATTTTGAAAAAAAAAAAAAAAAAAAGAAAAAAAAGAAAAAAATTACTGAATCTTTTAATCCCATCAAAAGAAATTCCTACTGTCTGGCGCCTTCCTCCATTCCAGTCTTTCAATCATCCTGACCGCATTAGCTTTAAACTCACAAGACACCGTATCCCTGTTGACACTTCCGCTCTTTTTCTTTTTCCATTCGACGCATTCGCCCCCTCCTCTTCACCCCCTCTATCTTTTCAACATATAAACAGATTGTAGTGTCATTGTCTCAAATAAATATTCTGACGAAGGTTTGTGTACACTCTA
>CM042153.1:14752621-14755121 GCA_023376005.1 Doryteuthis pealeii | reverse complement strand
CAGGATCATACAAGTGTTTTATAGAAGGGGGAAACACTTGTATGATCCTGGTAATTCAATAAAATGCTGATGAAGCCGAGTTCATCACTCCATCGAAATATACTACACATTTCTGTCTGAGTTTTGTTCTTTCATTCCTCATATTTCTACCTCATTCTGTCGGATTCATTCCAATCCTCTTTCCTCATATTTATTTATTTATTTATTTACACGATCTACGAGCAGGATGTGACACAAGGTCAATTTCTTAAGCGGAGTTTAACAGGTTTGAACTCAGAGTTTTCCTTCTCCTAGACTGGTTACCTACCAAGGTTAAAGATCCCAGTTTTCCCTACTACTTATCCATAGCTGGTGGGAAAGTAATTCGATGCATACTTTTCCCAATGGTATTAGCGCTATGTGAAATGCAATTAGCCCTGTCCAGGATTTAAACTCTGGTCGACAGGTCCATTTCCTACGACTCTAACCATTACCCCACGCACTTCAATATATATCTGACTTATAGATGAGACCAGAATAGAGGCTACCGGTCCAGGTCAGAGTGGACCTGGGAGTACTGATAAAGTATGGGTACTCTAAGTTTCCCTGATCTTTGGATCTAAAGCCTGGTCGTTTCTTCCAAGCTAATATTGTCTCCATTCATTTTACGAGTGATTGACTATTAAGATATCTACTACTGAAAAGCGAGTTTGATTCTCGCTGGATGTCGCATAATACTTGAACAATATGTAGCGTTGCGGACTCTATTTGAAAGGAGTAATGGCGTGTTAATAGTAATGTTAATGAGGTAAAAAAAGGAATGAAAGAACAAAACTCAGTCAAAAATGTGTAGTATATTTCACTGTGGATTTGACCCCAGCTTCTTCTGCTTTTATTGAATTATTAGGATCATATAACTGTTTTTTTAGAAGGGGGAAATAGGTAGGTAAGTTATGTGGTGAGGGAAAGATCTGATTGGTTAAAGGAGACATCTCACCTAAGATGTCTCCTATAACCAATCAAATATTTCCCTCACCATATAATTTACCCACCTAACTACTTTCCCTTCTATAAAACACTTGTATGATCCTAATAATTCAATAAAAGCAGAAGAAGCTGATAAAGCAACAGTGAGCATAGCAAGAAATCGAGTATCATGATACTCGATTTATTAAATGAAGCAAATAAACTTCAATATCTACTAGTGATTTTGTGATAATTGTTGGAATATTTTTATATAAGAGGTGCACTTATTTTTACTCACCAAGATTTATAGACTGGCCAAGGTCACATGATTTACTCCTGCAGCCAATCACTAAACATACAGCGTGAAAGACACACTATTTACCCCCTCCCACTGGTCATAATTAAAAATGCGCTCACTGAAGCCGCACATAGGATTACCGGATCTTTACTAATACTCAGGAAGGACTTATACGATTACCAGAGTAACCAAAGGATTAATTATCGAAGGACTCTTTACCAGGAACTGAGAACTCTTTAGCAGAGTAACCAAAGGATTCCTTATCGAAGGACTCTTTTCCAGGAACTGAGAACTCTTTAGCAGAGGAACCAAAGGAATTCTTTATCAAAGGACTCTTTACCAGAACTGAGAACTCTTTAGCAGAGTAACCAAAGGATTCCTTATCGAAGGACTCTTTTCCAAGAACTGAGAACTCTTTAGCAGAGGAACCAAAGGATTCATTATCGAGGGACTCTTTAACAGGGATCCAAATCCTCTGGACTAGAGCTCTTGCTTTAAGGCCCAACAATGGCCCATAAAAAATTAACAATAATTTCCACATATTTGTATTTTCATTTGTTCTTGTAATTATTCTTTTAAGTGGTAAAAAGACTTTATAGACACCCTGTATATCGCTCTTGTAGAATTCCCATAAGTAGAAGAAAATAACTTTCCAGGATATGAGGAAAAGAGGGTAGGTCCCAAGTTGTCTCCATGGTTTATTTCAGTTTCAATATCAATGGAATTAGAAAGCTCACTCGTGACATTTTCCTCCCGTCGCATAATGCTTGAACTATCTTGTAAATACTACCGGGGCACCAACGCTTTAGCATTCCTATAATGGCCATTTTCAGATAGATACATGTTTGCCATGAATTTTTCTGCAAATGTTAAACGCATCATATCTGCTTGATCTGAACCTTCAGTCACTTTCCGAAAGAATATCTCTATATTAAATGGAGATTCAGTATTTTTCTGTCAGTAACCGAAACTACGTCACTGCTTATGTCAAAATCACTTCAGGAATCTAAGCAAGTTTATAAATGTGTATGTAATTTATAGTCAATATAATTACTACATAAAGTAATGAAGCAAGTTTAAAAATGAGTATGTAATTTATAGTCAATATAATTACTACATAAAGTAATGAACAATGTTGATTTATAAATATACTCAGAAGTAAGTAAGTAAAAAAAGATGGTCTACAGCGATTTTTTAGATGATTTTTATTAATTACATGCCCGGTATTATTAATTTATACATAGTTTGTTTAATTTC
>CM042153.1:14720121-14747621 GCA_023376005.1 Doryteuthis pealeii | reverse complement strand
ACTAGGTGAACTAGAGATTAGGGGAGATATTGAAAGCATCCAAACCCCAGCACTTACAAAAACATTCGGTGATACTTAGAAATGTATGAAAGGTAAAATGGATATGAATCCGACAATATGTGTAGAACGTTTGTAGAAAAAACAAGATGCTAAAAGTTTTGCTGACAGAAATCTATTTCGTCCATATGAAGAGGTCTTTATCAAAGCAACATTGTAAACGGAAAGACGAAATAAATATATCATTAATCCCGAGGCATAAAACGCTCTCGAACCGGAGTTTTCCAAACATATTTAAAAATGCGTATTTTATGTTAAAAATAAAATGAATTTTATTTAAAAAAATTATAAGCATTTTTATCATTAAAAAAGCTCAAAAGAGTTTGCAGTAAAAGTGTATATATAAATATAAAAAAGTTCCGGAAAATGTTCCGGAAAAATTAGAAATGCATGTTTTGAATAGTTTCATTTGAACTTTCTTAAGATACTGCGCATTGATGTTTGTTTGATTTTATTATGTACGGGCGCTTTTTTTATGTGATCTCGATTTTCTCTAACTACATTTGACTCCAAGGGAACTGTATATTTAGCTAGTTGTTTGGTGGTCTGTATTCAGTTATTGCTTCTTACTGGGCGGTGAAACAGTTTTCATATTCATCATTTGGAATATGACTTTCCGGAGTCCACTAAAGAGTATGAAACTTGTTTCGTATAGTTATGGAATAGTGATTACATATATCACAAATTAAGTGTTAGATGAGAAAGGAAAAGTTTGAGGATGAATCATGATAACTGCATATGAATTGTTTTTATTGAACGAGCAGTGAAACGTGGTGGAGTAGAAGAGATGCGCTGAGAGAGTATGACATGGGTTTTTTGCTCTCGATAGTCGTGGAGGGAAATAACAATCTCATAAGAAAAAGAAGTGGCCTTGTGTTATTACTCAAAACTCTAAAAAAGCACAAGGCAATATATTCCCCCTAGCACCCCAAGCTGGTTTCCAGACTCCAAACATTCAAGAATTGTCAGTCAACTCAACGTCCATTCCAAAAGGAGAGTGTAATGTAACACGAGTCATATATCACACAGATTTCCCGATTCGCTTTTTTTTCTGCGTAGACTCAGGCGTATCTTTGATCAGTTGGGCTGTTTATCGACTTCCTGAGAAAAAGAGCATAAACATTAATGATTGTTATGTAAGTAATAAAAGAAGTATGATAATATACAATGTAAACAAAAACTTACAAATACGTAGGTGTCTACAAGAAATTGGATATAGATCATGTTACACATAATGGATTAAGATCCCTTATGCATTACCTCCCTTAGTGGCCCTTTTTTAACAGTAGGACTAATTCCTAAATTGTCACCGGTCTGAGAGACTTCCGGCTTTCCTTCCTTTTCCTCGTAGACATAAACCTGTGTAAGGGATTATCTTCCTTTTGCCAGAAGAGTTATCTTCTCGCTGCGTTGCTGTTTGTTCCCACTAGGGGGACCTCTGGTATTTAAGTGCGTTCATTAAAAACGCTGCTTCCTTTTTTTAGCGGGATCTTCTCAACGAACTGCTATGGGCTAGACTCTATCTACCCCCATTCTCGGTGGGGATTTTGCCCCCCCCCTTATCCCTTATAGTTCCATGTCTGTAACATTTATATGTTAGGTACATTTGGGTATCTTGTTTATACCTAAATATTGTATATGTATTTACATGTTCTATTCTCCTGTACATTATGTATCTTATCGTTTCCATGTGCTGTTATATATATTAAATGTTTTGTCTCCAACGTGTCGGAATTGTATGTTATTCAATTATCAACTTTGAAACATACACCTGGATTTATGTAGAATTTCAACCCTCTACAATTTAACTTTAATACGAACCAAAATGGCAAGCGACTATTTGAGTTATACATTAGCTTCATCACATTTTCCTCATAATTTATTGTTATTCCTTTCTTTTTATAGACATTTAGACAAGTACATTCTCTCAGTAACCACGTGGTGATAATGCCGGTAAAAATGCTTGTTCCTTTTAAATGTAGTGTTTATCTCTAGTCAGTAGTATTTCTCTCTTAATACCGTTCTTTGTTATTGTGAAAAAAACCCCAAAAAAAAAACGCTAGTTCAGTAACTATTACTATAGAAGTGTGTGGGGGGATATATGGGGGGAAATAGATATTCGAATCAAGAAGTTCTTGCTGAGGGGGTCAACACATTCTTCGTCTTCGTCTAGCAGCTGGAAAATCCGTCGTCGTAGTCGAAATAATCTTTAACAGTTCAAAATCGCATTTCCTATTTAGTTTTGTTTCTGTTGGACTCAAATCCATTTCTTTACTGGGTCGTTCGCAAAGCGCTTCGTCGTCGTCGACTGCTTCTGCTGCTGCTGACTGCCCAGCGCTCGACTCACTTGTTATTTATGGACATATTTATCCAAACATCCGGGCACATCAGTCGAACCTCGCGTCTGTCCAGTGCCCAAATCGCATTTGTTTTTGCATGCGGGAGCACGCGAGTTCGATCCCGACACGCAAGACAATATCTTGCTCTTTTTCCTTTCTCGTTCTCCGTCACAATTACTTTATTTTCCTCTTTAGTTTCTTTTCTGTATTTAGGGTCGTCAGGCAATACTGTGTTTGACCATTCATGCTAACTTTTATTGGCCTTCGGCTTAGCTCCTTTGTCTAACTTCGTCTTTCTCACGACTTGTTGTATTTGTTGTATTTTTATTTGCTGCACTTTTGAGTTATTTGGGTAGGTGTAAGTCCACACTTTTTTATATTTAGTGTTTAAGCCTTTAAGCGTATTCTTAAATGAAAACTTGGCTAGATGTTCACCATTTTTGTTTGGAGAGTTGTGAAAAAAATATTTTTTTTATTTTAGTCTTTTTCTGTTTAAACATTACTGTCTCCCACAATGATCAGTACGTTGTGTTTGAGAATGGGTAAATCGCTCATTGTAAAATGTAGGGATGTCTATTTAATTACTGACATTAGTGAGACTATAGAACGACAGAAGGTTTGTGTAGGAGTTGCCATTAAATGTAGCAAACATAATTTCGGTGATATTTTCTCTGTGGGATTTTGTGATTGAAAAGTAGCAAGTCTAGGAAGCTGTCATATCTATTAAAAATGGAGATTCGCTTCCGGTTTTTGTCTGTAACAAAAAATACGTCAATGTTTACGTCACATTACCCAAAATCGTCATAACATAGAATAAATACACTCAAAATTTGAACATCCAACATTAAGCAGTCCTCATTGTTTTTTAAAACAATTTTTAATAAATACATGACTGGTATTATATATCTATATATAGTTTGTTTTATTTTAATACTTATCACATTTCAAATTGTTTTATTTTCTAATCCTTTAATGAATTTGATGATTTTACTTACTTAGGGTACAAACTCGCTGACATTGAATTTTTACAGGCAGTATGTTTCAAAAATCTATTTTACATCGCCCGGAGGGTGTTTTTCATTTTGTACTAATAACTCTAATGGCAGCATTGACATAATTTCTCCGTGCAGAATCCGACACAAATATCCATCCATCAACGGATCCATGATATTTTAGTTTTTGTTCGGTATGATAATACCTATATTCTTACCCGCTTATTAAGACAGCGTCGAAGAAATGTAACATCACACCTTCACATCTGGAAGGTCTAGACTCCAACAGACAGGATTGGCGAGACACCTGACGCACAGGTGCTAAGCAGCTCTAATGAGATAAACAGGCCTGCAGAACGGCGACGTCTTCCTCGTCATGAACAACCGAATGTAGATGGGCATTTCCCTTGCAATGTGTGTAATCGCATCTGCAAGTCCAGAATTGGACTAATGAGCCACCATAGGGTCCACAAATGATGATATGGAGTGACGTCATCGTCGTCTGCGACGGATTTCGAAAAGAAAAGAAAATATATATATATATATATATATATATATATATATATATATATATATATATATACAAAAGCAAAAGAAGACCGGCTTATGGTGTCTATACTCTTATCGACTGCAGATGTTGTAAGCTCGTACAGTTGATTTATTGTTTTTAATGTTCTAATATTAAAAGTTCTGATGCTGAAATCTTTACGCAGTGTTACACAATTGTATGGTACGTTTAATACGCTTTTTCTTCTGAATCTGATTAGGCTAGACGGGCTTTTGGAGATGCCCCCACCGATAAATCTGCTGGTCACGTAAAAGCCCTAGCACCTATATGGTTGTCCCAACCCTATTGCTCTTGTGGTAATCCCAACCTTTTTTATATGGCTGCTAGATGACGGTGACTGAGGGTCTTTGTGTCCTGGGTATGACATTAAACGCTACATGGGGAGGTCAGGAAAACGTGGAGCACCCCTTTATCACCATTGCTCCCATGTCCATTCTGATCCCGGAGAAGTAGTTCACGTTAGGGTCCCATCTATGGGTTATAGATAATTTGTTTACAAAAAAATTGAGTTCAATAAAATTTCATCAAAACTATCGCATCGCATCTTTCAAAACATTGCTGGCATTAAATGACCCAGTGTGGTTAATATGCCGTAAAACAAAACAAATAAACAAAAAAATAACAGATTGGGTAAAATCAAACAAAATATGATTAAATTATCCGATGGTGAGGTTCGAGTTCTGGAGGTCTGGGGAATGTGGAACACCCCTTCATCACCATTGCTCCCATGTCCACTCTGACCAGGAGGGTTAGTACCTGTTAGGATACTATCTTTGGATTAATTCGAAAAATGTGTTTATAAAAAATTGAGTACCTATCAAGAATCAGTTTATTTCAAGACGCTGTCGGCATTAAATGAGCCACAGAGGTTGATATGCTGTAAAACAAACAGCCAGCCAGCCAGCCAGCCAGCCAGAGACAGACAGACAGACAGACAGAACCCGATGTCCAGTGACATGCCCGTGCAAGATTATTGTTATTTCCCTGCCCTACTATTGAATATAGCTGGTTTGAATTCAAAATTTTGCTTCTAATTTGGTTGCCTAACCAAGTCTGAGGAATCTAGTCTGCCCTCCCCGTTGGCTGGGGGCAAAGAATACACCGACTGCACCTCTGCAGTGGGGTAAAATACACCCAACAAGGGCACCTATTGGCTGTAGGTAGCAACTTGTTATGATTAACTCTTAACGTCCTATACCACCTCATTCCACCCGGCTGGAAGTCATATTAGTTTTCCTAATCCACCCCAAAAGATAGCCTTTGTTTAAATGTAATATCAAACATGTTTAGAAATCTTTGATTTAAGGGAAATATGTTTTTTTTAGCGCGGAGTTTGAACTCTCCGATTTGAACGTCGTGTATTCCCATGGAATTATGCATCTCTGGTTGCTACACAAATAGGGGCTTGATGACGTTAAAATATGACTCTCTTTTGATATTCCTAAAAAATCTAAATTGTTCAATGCAAGATATCCCCCAGCACCCCAAGTTGGTTTCCAGACTCCAAACATCAGGAATTGTCTGAAACTCAGCATCGGAACAGCAGCCGGATTCGAACTCTCCACGTAGCACAAAAGATGAGATAAGTGTACAACTATTAATTTTACTATCAACACGTTTTCACTCCATCAAGACATAAGCCAGAACGCTATATAGAGCATTTTAATGAGAATGAACTTGACTAGGTTCTAAAAATAACTGAAAGCAGAAACGTTTTCAGAAAAATATCCTCTGAAGTATGGAAGACCAAAAATATATTTGACATATTTCTTCGATTATGCAATAATGTGCATGAATAAAAAAAAGAACCGATGAAGAAAAGAATGAAAGACGGCATCCTCCCATTCCCAAAGTAAGGCGACCTTGGAATCCCTAAGAACGTCAGATGTATAAGTTTTTCTGTCATAAGCAGCGAGGTTTATAACGCCCTTCTTCTCAACCGCATCCGACCTGAAGTCGAGAAAATTCTTCGGGAAAATCAAAACGGATTTCGAAGAAATTGATCGACAGCTTCTTAGATACTGACAATTCGGCGAATCGTAGAAGGAGTACGAGCAACAAATCTCATGAATTTGCAAACACCCTCCCACTAAATACACACACACACACACACACACACACACACACACACACACACATATATATATATATATATATATATATATATATATATATATATATATTTCATGTTCTGTATTTCATAAATGATTAATTATTTTTTGTATTTTATTTTTTATATATAAAGTAAAAAAAGTTATGGACGGAATTTGTTATTATTTTAGATAATGTGAAGCATTGGGTTTGTAAGGTTTTTATTTTCAAAACCGAATTCAAGATCTTATTTATAAATCAAAACAATAAACCTAAATTTTATTTTAATGGGAAGTAAATAACGGAAAAAGTTATGTGAAGGGGTTTTATGGTTTCTGACTACAAGTGTCACTAAATAAGGGGATATATTAAAGAAACCTTGTCTTTGGGGTATGCTTTATGGGTAAGAATAACACAAGATTCCATAATTCTACGTAGTGTTTTATCATGTATGTGGGTTAATATTTTGGCACCTTTGAAATCAAAAGTATGATTGAGATCAAAGATATGTTTAGCTAATGCATTGTTTTGAAAACCACGTTTAATATGATATTTGTGTTCCGATAGACGTTTAGTTAAGGATCGGGAAGTCTCCCCTACATATTTCTTGTTACATTTTACACAGTCAATAGTGTAGACTCCAGCTTCAGAATGTGTGTGTTTAGGGTTATAAAATCCCCTTCACATAACTTTTTCCGTTATTTACTTCCCATTAAAATAAAATTTAGGTTTATTGTTTTGATTTATAAATAAGATCTTTTTCGTTTTATTTGATTTGAATTCGGTTTTGAAAATAAAAACCTTACATTAGATCCAAATGCTTCACATTATCTAAAATAATAACAAATTCCGTCCATAACTTTTTTACTTTATATATATATATATATATATATATATATATATATATATATGTGTGTGTGTGTGTGTGTGTGTGTGTGTGTGTGTGTATAAGATGAAGTTACGGATTCTTAGAAGACTTTACCATCAGAAAACTTAAATATAAATAGACTTTTAAAATATGATTTCGGATATATTATTCAATAAAAGAATGCATTTTCAATAAGGGAAACTCACCATCCATCCCCAAAAATAATTAAATTGAAAAATGTACAGGATTTAACATGAGAAAATTTGAAAAGACATACATATTTTAACATATGAAATTGATTAAAATAATCACAATTAAGAACAAATTTTCAAAGGGTTAAGGGAGAATAACTTTATGATTTTTTTTATAAAATACAGGAATTCAAAAATTCAAAAATATAATCGAATACATAAAGAGCGTCCGCAATAATCAACCGACGTAGATTGCAGTCCATAAACATAACAGCATAAAATGTCTTCAAATAAACACCAGGAGATTTAGCAGCCTGACGATGGTGAAATAACCCGAAACCTGGGTAGTTGCTATGAAAAACTTTTATATTTAAAAAATTCAATAAATAAATAAATAAATATATATATGTATGTGTGTGTGTGTGTGTGTGTGTGTGTGTGTGTGTAATATTATGAAACATTGAAAAAACAGAAGTTCATAAACGAGGAATGTTTATTTCGCCTAGGCTACAGTGTTTCGATCTGTTTCAATAGACCTTCATCAGGGCTTTCGTTAGTTTGAGAAAAAATAAATGAATCACAGAAAATAAGAAATCGGCGAGACACTTTTGCTTTGTCGGTCAGTCTATTTAAAAATTGTTGAATAAAAAGCGAGCGTTCTTGGATGTTTAAAACGTAAAACGAACGCAGAAGACGTTGCCGTGGATTTTAAAAAATGTAATCAGACGCTTATATATATATATATATATATATATATATATATATATATATGTATGTGTGTGTGTGTGTGTGTGTGTGTTTGTGTGTGTGCGGTAAAGTGAGGAGCTGATGGTAGATGTGGCGCTCTACCTCAGACGCAAAAACCATCTCCTTTGTCTAGTGCTATTGAAAAGGAGATAGACTCCCTCGCTGCTTGGCTGATACCGACTTTAGGTCGCCCTGTCGAATTATATATATATATATATATATATATATATATATATATATACTAGCTAAAGTACCCGGTCCATCAAGTGTTGCCACAAACCCAATCAATGACTGGCCTCAGGAATTTTGAATTCAGAGCTATCTCTCTACTAGACTGCTTACCTATACTGCATATATATATATATATATATATATATATATATATATATATATATATATATATATGAGATGTAAATACACAAGCGATGTGTTTATGATATGGCTTGTTTGTAGCCGACAATTTTTGGGAGAATATATGCTTAATTGAAGTAGTACCTAATTTTGAAAGTTAATTAATTAATAATTAATTAATTAGGCGGGCATACCTATTTAAATGTAAGGCTAAACAAATCGGGAAACATACAGAGATTGATTTTTCTCGATTTGTTTAGCCTTACATTTAAATAGGTATGCCGGCCTAATTAATTAATTATTAATTAACTTTCAAAATTAGGTACTACTTCAATTAAGCACATATTCTCCCATCTCTCTCTCTCTACACACACACACACACACACACACACATATATATATATATATTATATATAATATATATATATATATATAGAGAGAGAGAGAGAGATACACTGATATGCATATATAATATAAATGCTTTATTGAATGTGATTCGGATAAAAAGTTCGGAAAGAAGAATATTTGTTTCAAATGTGCATTGGATAAAATCAGATAATAATGCTTTTTTGGTGTTCAAATTATTTTCTGCAGTCATATGACAATATTGGTCTCAATTTGAAACAGTGATGTTCTCAATGTTGCATCACGTGATAGATCTGCAATAACATCTCAAAATGGCAGCAGTTGTTCGAAAAAAAACCCCAAATCAAGAAGGTTTTCTGAAGGCGCTTAGAGATATATATTCCTATTTGTCTTGTCATTTTTTGTTCATCTTTATATATATATATATATATATATATATATATATATATATATATATATATATATATATATATATATATATTAGTGTGTATGGTTGGCACTATTATACTAGAAAAAGCAGTAGTAATCCAACGTACAGTGTTATTAGAAGAATAAATATTGTTCCCATGTAAATAAATAAAAGTCATACCTTTTATGTGTTCATTCATTCTCTCTCTCTCTCTCTCTCTCTCTCTCTCTCTCTCTTTCTCTCTCTCTCTCTCTCTCTATATATATATATATATATATATATATATATATATATATTATAAAAAAGAAGGTCCGCAAAATGTATTATGTTTTTAGAAAAAAATTTTTATTCATTATATCTTACATATGCAGCACGTGTTTCAGATCTTCTGGTATCTTCTTCAGGCTTTGATCAGTAATATTGATTAAAGCCTGAAGAAGATACCAGAAGATCTGAAACACGTGTTGCATTTGTAAGATAAAAAGAATTATTATTTTTTCTCTAAAAACATAATACATTTTGCGGACCTTCTTTTTTTTTTTATAGAATATTGAATTTTCTCCCGTTGGAACCAGAACAAAATTTATATATATATATATATATATATATATATATATATATATATATATATCCATGTAAAGATTGCGACAAAAATACATTGGGGAAACCGCCAGACCTCTCAAGAAGTGTTTATATGAGCACAAATGTGATATTAAATTGGGCAATTTTCAGAACACCCTCCTCCAACAATTGTCTGAAACTGATCATAACTTTAGTTTCAATGATGCCACAATATTAGCTCATATTCACAACAAAAGACTAGGACAGATTTTTGAAGCCTGTGCAATTTCGCTTTTGCCCTCCATTAACAATCGACATGGATTTTTTAATATATCACCGTTTCTAGCTAAAATAGTTTTAAATAACTACAAAATACCAGGCTTCATTTAATTATTTAGTTATTATTCACACTTTGTTCCCTTTGTTCTCATGAACTCAGTCCATTAATACTTTTTCTTGTCTTTTGTTGAATGCATTTCTTCGAGTTGCGTCACGTGTCATGACATCTTCACGTGCGTGGATCGCGACTTGTCTTTCAAAAATATAACGCTGAACAAATACAGTTACACATGAAAAAAGATTTTATAAGATTTTCATCTCCTGTCATCTATAAAACATCCATCAATTTCTTCACCCCCAAGATACATCCTGATGAAAGTTTAATGAAACCGAAATGTTTAAACATCGATAAATAGATTCATCCTGTTTTCGGAATACTTGTTTTTTCAAATTTCCTAATATATATATATATATATATATAGATACATATATAAGAGCATCCAAAAAACAAAACTAATAGAGGTTCTTCATGAACATGCTACTATTAAACACACTCGCCTACCCGGATTTTAACAGCATGTTAAACCCACTATAACACTTGAACATTTATAACTCTTCTATAATGCTCCCTTTCTAATAATGTATCAACAATTTCTTCAAATAATAAATTTCTCCTGAAGATGACCGAAGGTCGAAACTAGTTGAGATTAAACAACAACAAGAAATATTCCTGATTGTCTTAATAATAAAATATATATAGTGAAACTACTCTGGATCAGAGTAGACCCTGGAGTAATAGTGATTAAAGGGTACTCCTCATATCCCGAGCTCCAGAACTTCCTAGCGTCACCATCAGATTACATTCTTAAATAAAAAGAGTATCCAGGACAACAAAACACACCACCTTCTCACACATGATAAAAAGACCCTCAGCCACTGACTTCTTGCCATGATAAAAAGGGTTGGCGATTGATGTATATACCCTACCTATGAACATTCATGGGTATGCCCCTGTCCTCATAAATATGGGAGTATTATGCTGACTGAGTATGTTACAACAAATTGCCATAGCAATAGGGTTGGGCCAATCATCAAAGCATAGGGCTTGACAAGCCGATTGATCAGAAGGGGGCTCTCTGACCACCCTTCTAGCCTAAGTAAGAACCAAACACATTTATGGCAAAGTCACAACTGTCCGAATGGTCAAAGCAGACACCTTACACCTAATTTCGCTGTGGGCATAATTTCCATAGGCGATGCCATAATCACGCTAGGAACGAGATAAAACGAGATAACCTCCCATAAATTCGTCCGTTAATGTTCTATTTCTCAAACATTAAATGTTAAACAGACAAGTTTTGGCGGGTGGGTCGAGAGATCTCGTTCACCAAATCGATGTAAAACACCGGAGAACACAATTTAAGTTTGATCTGACACTTGTTCTTGACTATTTCTTGACCTCTGAATACAAAAATGACCTCAATTTTTCTATATCACGTCGACTTTTTGAGATACGTGGTCCTCTTGATTTTCTCAAAAACTATGAAAATACAGCATCTAACAAATTTGTACTTTTTCACTGAATCTTTGAGATGAGACTTGCTAATTAGTTTTAATTAGATTATTCGGAATATTGTCCTCATCTTAATTGTTATCTGTACAACGTTTCGGCCGATGTACACTCCGGCCCTCTTCGGGTATTTCTTGTCGGACTCGGGAACCTTCTCTAATTCGGGAACCTTCTCTTCGAACTCGGGAACCTTCTTGTCGTAATCGGGATCATCACGGAATTTTGAACCCAACCCTTTATTCAATCCACGGGGGTATCCTATTCTCATTCCGCTAACCATAGCTGGGTACAAGTGTTAAGCTGTGTTAATTATTATTCTATGTTACTGCTGCCCCTGACCAGAAATAACTATCTCTTAGAACTGCTTTAACCAGACGCCTTTATCCACTACGCTATGTGTCCAATTGGACAATTCAGTGTCAATTTTGGGAACTTAAAGGGCCGGTAGCTCAGTCGGTAAAGCGTTCGGCTAGAAACCATGAGGTTCCTAGTTCGATACCGGCCCTCGCCAACGCAGTCTATGAGTATCACAGGGATCTGTGCGGTAAAGTAAGGAGCTGATGGTAGGTGTGGCTCCCCACCTCAGACGAAGAAAACAATCACCTTGGTCTAGCGCTAGTGAAAAGGAGATAGTCCCTCGGTGTATGGCTCATAGCGACATTAGGCCGCCTCGACGACTTTTTTTTATAAACTTAATTTCTTGTTATACCTAGAATGTCTACCTTACAGTTGGCAACACAGTTCGATCTCAGTAAGCTTTGTACTCTGAATTAAAAAACACAACAGAAATTATGCCCAAAATTTTTCTCCAACAAAATCATTAAACACAACTTGAAAACCTGAAATTGATGTAATATTCTTTTATTTCTTGTCATAGGAACATTTAAAAAACAACTAAAGATTTTTGAAAGGCTGAATAAGATACTGATACTCTGATTTTATCTATCATATGTGAACATTTCATGACACTTATTAAATAAACAGTGAACATTTCATGACAGTGAACATTTCATGACACTTATTAGAATAAACAGTGAACATTTCATGACACTTATTAGAATAAACAGTGAACATTTCATGAATGAATAAACAGTGAACATTTCATGACCAGTGAACATTTCATTCAGTGAGATTTTCATGAATGCATCACCAGTGAACATTTCCCGTCTAGTGAACAGTGAACATTTCATGAGACTTATTAGAATAAACAGTGAACATCACTCGCCCGTCTAGCCTAAGTATGAGTCTAAGTGGAGTTTTGCATGTCATGGACTGCTCATCCACCAGGATTCCGTCCTTAAGCATCACGGGTTGCCACTCACGGCCAACAGGTGGCCCCATTAAAGGGTCGGGTTAGCTCAGTCGGTAGAGCGTTCGGCTAGAAACCACAAGGTTCCTAGTTCGATACCCGCCCTCGCCAACTCAGCGTATGAGTAGCACAGGGATCTGTGCGGTAAAGTGAGGAGCTAATGTAGGTGTGGCGCTCCACCTCAGATGCTAAAATAATTGGTCTAGCGGAAGTTGAAAAGGGGATAGATTCCCTAGCTGTCTGGCTGATACCAACATTAAGCCGCCCCGACGACTTTACTTTATTACCCCTCTGCAGAGGTGCAGTCGGTGTATTCTAAAGCCCCGGCCGACAGGGCTGGGTCTTTCATTCTTTGAATGAGTACAATAAAGGATTGGTCTATAATTCATGGCCATAACGTTACACTATCGCCTCCACGTTGCCTTCTTTTAGCAACAGGCACTTCTAAATTGGATACAATCCATTTTCTGGTCCATTATTCAGGTCCAACAACTGCCACTCGAGATTCGGTCGTGAAAATTGCTTTAGAAAAAATCAATTTTCATGAATTTCTATGCGCAATGTTGACATTTTAAAATGTTCCTTCCAGTGTGAAGAGGCTACCTTTTATATGTTTATAGATCGTAATTCACAAAGTATTCTACACCTTTTGTCCTTTTTGACACCCTCAATTTCAACCTTTTTAAAGAAAAGATCAGAACACCGAATAAAACTGGTTGTTTTGCTATGACTTGATTTATTTCACGGTCATTTCGAAGAAGCCAATTCGAAAAGCCTTTCATGTTCTCGACTTTGTTATATTTTCAACAGCTTTCTTGATCGTTCACTTATCTCTACAAAACTATTTGGTGTCTCCAAAGTGAACATTCCTTCACTCAATAACTTAGATTTTTTTTTCTGTTTTACAGCATTTGTTAGATCCTTCCCTTTACTCATATTTCAATATATATTATGAAAAAATAGTTTATCTTAGATTTAAAATGGTTTAATCTAATAATTGTATAATCAGAATATTAACTTCAGTTAGTCATTTTGCGTAAATTCCAAATATCTGAAAAAAACAAAAAACAAAAAAAAACCCCCCAGCAAACAAACAAAAATGTTTTTCAAATATTGGTTCAAAACATTTTAAGTTCCTAAGGTTTATTTTAAATGGATAATAACATCTAAGAGAATATATATATATATATATATATATATATATATATATATATATATATATATATATATATATATATGATATTATATATATATATATACATATATATATATATACGAATATACATATATACGATATATACATATATATGTATACATATATATGTATACATATGTATACATATATATTTATATGTGTGTGTATATGTAAATGGGTATGTGCATGTGTATGGTTATGTATATATATAAATATATATATATATATATGTGTATATATATATATATATGTATTTATATTGATAAAAGGTGGCTTACCGGTGAATATTATTTAACCCTGAAGATCCTTATGGTGAAACTCGAGTAGGTTTCTATTGTATCCATTTCTTTAATATATATATATATATATATATATTAAATAAATGGATACAATAGAAACCTATATATATATATATATATATATAATAATAAATTTTTGAAGGCGTAATAATGCACATTTATGTTTAAAAAACATATTTATATATTATCCAATATTTTCAAGCAAAGCTCATCATCAGGGAATGAATTATTTTCTCATAATTTTCATCTGTATTTGGTAAATTCAATCGTGTTGTTGTTCATTGAATGTTTGGTGGTAACTGTGAAAAATTTTTTTTTTTTTAAGATATAGTTACAAATTCCGTAATAAAATCGTGTTCCGCGGGATTTTTTGAAAGAAGTAGGGACACTGAAATGAAGATTTTTTTGTCATTATTTTCACGAAATCGTAATAATGGGGACAATCATCATTGAATTGTCAATCGTGTTGTTGTTCATAAAAATTTACTCCCGTAATAAATCGATCCATATATCAGATCACCGCACATTCTTTATAACTATAACACAGTTATTCATGATTGAATTTACCAAATACAGATGAAAATTATGAGGATGATGAGCTTTGCTTGGGACATAAATGTGCATTATTACGGCGAAGAACATCTTCATATATATATATATATATATATGAGGAAATTAATCCAACAGTATGTGGAGAAAGGTAGACACACACCACTACCTTCAATAAACATCCATTTTGTACAACATTGTTTGAACACACACATATACTTTTTTTTTTGGAGAACATGTGCCTAACCGAAGTTAATTTTGAAAGTTAATTAATAAATATTAATTAATTAGGCGGGCATACCTACCCAAACGCAAGGCTAAACAAATCGATTTTTCGTTTTGTTTAGAAGTAGGTGTCTATTCCTCTTATAGTGACTTCTTCTACACGACAGTATGAGAAGTAAATACACAAGCGATGGCCATATCGTAAGCACATCGATTGTGTATTTACTTCTCATATATATATATATATATATATATATATATATATATATACTTGTATATGTGTACCGGGTGATTATATGTATGTGTGTGTATATAGAAATGCATGGAGGTATATATATATATATATATGTGTGTGTGTGTGTGTGTGTGTGTGTGAGTATAAGTATGTATGTTTGCAATGTGTGTGCACTGATAGAAATATGAAATTGGATCTATATATTTTTGCGCTTATAATATGAACATGTGTAGGTATGTATTTGTTAGATATTAACTTACGAATGTGGATGAACATATGTGTGTCTGAGTGCAAAAATTTTGGACAGTAAATTCGTGTGTTGTATGTGTGTGTGCGTATTTGTGTATATATACACTCATGAACAAAATAAATGGGCCAAGCAAGTATTATACATTTTATTGTACAAAAAGCTAAATTAAACAAAATACAATTGAACAAAAAACAAAAACGAGTCTTATATACACAGAACAAGACATTTACTTTAATAAATGCTTAGCATGGAATCGCTTTCCCCTTTGATTTCTTTAAAAGATTAATCCTTTTAGCCATGCTCTTAACCAACTTGGAACACTGTGAAGAGGAGATGCTATTCCATTCATTTTGCAGAGCTTCCCACGGTTTTTCTTTGTTCGAAAAAGTTCTTTAAGCCAATGTATGAGATATTATGGCCGAAATATTCTCGATTGTGTTTAAATCGGGGCTTTGCCCAGGCCAAAACATCACATCAATTGAATTATAGGCAAGCCATTTCTTAGTGCCTTTAGCGGTGTGTGCAGGTGTATTATCTTGTCGAAAAATAATGTTATGGGATACTCCCAGCTTCTGGATACTTGGAAACAGTCCTGTTTCTAATATTCGAATGTATTCCTTTGCATTGATTGACGCCTCACATCTAATAAGTTCCCCAACTCCCGCGGCATTAAAAGTTCATTATCCCTCCATTCCCGTGTTTCACTGTTGTTTTTATGCAACTTGGCGATAATCTTTCTCCGGATTTTCAAATGCAGCGTTCGGGAGCATCACTAAAAAGACAAAATCTTGATTCATGGGACCAGAAAACATTCCTAAACCATTCTGTATCTTTCTTGCCATAACACGAGACAAATGTCTTTCTATCATTGATGTTCTTCTTGGTAATAATGGCTTCTTTGCGCACCTTTTCGAAGAAAATCCCATTTCCAATCGTCTAGATATTGTCATTCTAGAAATGGAATTCCCATCCGCTGTTTTGAATTGTTTGCTATGGTCAACATAAGTTTTCTTTCGGTCCTTCAAAACAGTCATTTTAAGCCTGTGGTCGTCCTTCACAGTGGATGCTCTAGGGCGACCAGATCCAGATTTCCTTTTAACTGAACCTTCGATTTCGAACCTTTGACCAATTCGCTTCACAGCAGAGAGAGATTTTGTCACATTTTCTTTTTTCAAAATTTCGACAATCTGCTTGTAAGTCATATTAGACTGCCTTATTCCTGCAATTCGGTTTTTCATATCCTCGCCCAGATGCGGTATTACCTTTTTAGGACTCATTTTTACCACTAAATTATTATATACAATAATATTAATAATCTGAAAAATAGGAATTTGCAGTTAAATTTCAGTAAATTCCTGAAAAATGTCGAAAAATCTATTTTCTTCCTTCTTTCAATCTTGGCTCATTTTTTTCTGTTCACGAGTGTACATCTAGGTGCGGGGATATGCGTTGGTAGTTGAGATCTCTGTTCACAGACTCTCAAATGAAATACACAGGACATAGATAAATAATTAGATATTAGCTACAGGGCGAGCCATAATCTTTTAGATTCGTGTCACCAAGAAACGCAATAAAAGTAGTAGAAAGATAAGAAAAAACAAACATTAAATTATAAAATCTTCAGAAAATGTTTATAAAGCCAAGCAACAATAAGGACAAACATATTTCTTCTCCAAAGAAATATAATTCATCATCAAACAAAATGAAAGAAAGAAGAGCTATCCCTCTTTCTCTCTCTCTCCCTCCCTCCTCATATCTCTCTATCTCTCTCTCTCTTTTCTCTCTTACACACACAAACACACTCCTACATACACACACACACGATCTTTCTATCTATTCCTATCAATCTCTCTCTCTCTCTTACTCCCTCTCTCTCTTTCTCTCTCTCTCTCTCTCTCTCTCTCTCTCTATATATATATATATATATATATATATATATATATATATATTAAAAATGCGTTTAAATAAAAGAGTTTTAAAACATTGTTTAATAAAGCTTTCTAGATATTTGAATACCCAACAGGAATTAATAGAACAAAAACGTATTTGTCTTTAAATAAACCTAGGGTTGACATGTCATGAGAAAACAACCAGCCAATTAATCGTCAGATCTGTTTAGATTGTGGTCAAGTCATGCTGAAAGTAAAGGTCCCCGCATGTGAAATTGGGTCTGGATTCTGTTATCTTTGATTGTTTTTTTGTTTTTGTTTATTTTGGGTTTTCGTGTATTTCTTAATTAATTTGTGATATTTCAACACCCAACGTAATTTTGACAGTCAACCCAGAGAATCAATCACATAATTAACAGATACCCAATCAATCACCCAACCCCATCACTTCACTCAAATTTCCCATCACCGCCCCTCCCAAAATAAGACCCGAATTGATAGATTTAAACTATTGTTTCTAGGGAAGTTTTTCAGTAATATCCATACTCATTCGTGAAGATGCTGCAGTAATTACGGTTGAAATAAATTATTGTAATGAAGCAATCACTTCGGTTAAACCACATATAAAAAATCCTAACTACCAAGAAAAATATGTGAATATATATGAATAAATATATATGAATAGATGTATATATATCAGTAATCCACAGACACGTTTCGAAGTTTACTTCTCATCAGTGCGGCTTGACTTTTTAGAAGCTACCTCTAGCCGGGAGCGAAACCCGACAGAATTTTCATCTGCCAAGTCCCTTACCCTTGAGGCTATCAGTGGCCGTCAGTCTGAATTGAACAATTAATTGATACATCCCGACACGGAATGTTCTTACAATCACCAGAGAACTCAAATCTGTAAACAGACTAGTAACGGCTTTACGTCAAACCGTGAACTTTCAATTAATGTCCCTCCTACAGTGCTCAACCATGGGGGGGGGGAGCATATATATCAGTCATCAACAGACACGTGTTTCGAAGTTTACTTCTCATCAGTATATTCATATATATATATATATATATATATATATATATATATATATATATATATTATTAAAAATTTGAAAAAACAAGTGTTCAAAAAATAAGATGAATTTATTTATCGACGCTTAAGCGTTTCGGTTTCTTTAAACCTTCATCAGGATGTATTATGGGGTGAAGAAATTGATGGATGTTTTATAGATGACAGGAGATTAAAAAAAAAATAAAGAAACCGAAACGTTTAAGCGTCGATAAATAAATTCATCTTATTTTTCGAACACTTGTTTTTTTCAAATTTCTTAATATTACCGGATTTATTTCCATATTTACTCCATATATATATATATATATATATATATATATATATATATATATATATATATATATAGAGAGAGAGAGAGAGAGAGAGAGAGAGAGAGTATGTTCCTACCTGTCTATTTATCTATCTATTCTTCTATTTCTTTTGTTGTCTTCCCGTTTTTTCTTTTACTTTTCTTTCTTTCTTTCTTGAGTTTCAGTAAATTTATTAATATAATCTCATGTGAAGGTCGATCGTACCTTAAATTTGAGATCTCAACAGGCAAAAAGAAATGATGGAATGTAGCTGTTAACTCGGAGAAACTCGTAGTTTAGGGAATCCCAGTTGAAAAAGATTATGAGGAAGGAAATTGGAAGGAAAATAATAGAATGAAAAGAATTGATGACAATGAAGGCGTGTATAGAAAACATGAGGAATTTGAGGAGGTTGAATATTAAGAAGAATTGGGGGACAAAAGGAGAAAAAAAAGTGAAGACAAGATTTTATTTCTAAATTGAAAAAAATTGGCCAAATACTGAACATTATGGGGAAGAAAAATAATTATATTGCAAAGAAACGTAAGCCGAATTTCAACAGAACTGGAAAAAAAACAACGCATATATCATTAAGCGATGAACAGAAACGTAGAAAAGGGTTTTGGAGTCATCGCATATAGTAAGGGGTTTGGCATTAAAGCCATAAGAATTTAGAAGCGGTTGCTGATCGAAAAAAAGGTTTCCTCTCTGGAAAGTGCTCAGAGATACGGTATGGAACAGAGCAAGTGCCCGTGGTGAAATTAGCAAACAAACACACACACACACACACACACACACACACACACACACACTCTCTCTCTCTCTCTCTCTCACACACACACACACACACATATCAATGACAAATTAAAAAAATCTTTATTACAAACTTTTTAGTGTTGTAAAGGGCTCTCTCTCTCCCTCTCTCTCTCTCTCTCTATTTCCCCCCTCTCTCTTTCTTGGTCTCCCGCTAAATCTTACAGGTTTTTTCGATAGATACTGGGGTTGTCAAACTTTTTTCAAGAGTTGCATAAGTGTTCCTTACATTTTTGGTTGGTTGTATTTTACGACATGTCAACTCTTGTGGGAGTATTTTATGCCAAAGCCGGTTTTTTTAAATTATTTTTTGGGGTATTCAGCTTTTAAAAAACTCATTTCTAAACACATTTTATCTATTTAACCCATAATGGAACCCTAATAAGCACTACCGCCCCGGTAAAGAGACTTGGTATTAATGGCAATGAAGGGGTACTCCACACTCCGTAGATCTTCAGAATTGTAATCTCACCACTAAATGCAGTTTAACGTCATACCCTCAACCATCGTCTTGTAACTCATGACAAAAAGATTGGCGGTTTCCTATGAGAGCATTATAGCCGAGACAATCATATAGGTGCTACGGATTGACGTCACCAGCCGAGTGATTTGATGAGGCCTCTCCGTAGGTCTTTCTTGCCTATGTCAGGACCAAAGTAAAGTATTGACATTACATAACCCAGAGATTCCATCCTCAAGCATCAGAGGTCGCCACCCGCGTTTAACAAGTGTCTCCATTGACAAGGGTCTTACCCCACAGGAGATGTTCAATTGGCGTATTCTATAGACCGAATCGACAGTGTTTACACACAGTTGTATAAAATCAACAGAAATATTTTTTAAATATTTATACGCAATTTCTGCAGGGCTGAGAATACCCCCGATTAATTCATCAATAAAGAAAAAAAAAAACGGCAATATTTACCCAGGTCGACCCACTCATTTTAAGGGGTAAACCCGGTAAAAAAGGGTCCCATATACATGTGAAATGAAGAACAGGGAGGTCGTTCTATTTACCAACCTCCCACGGAATAATTTTTTTTTAGTTTTAAATAGCAAAAAAACTTTAAAAGTTTAAATTCATTAAAAAAAAAAGTTCTTTGTTTTTTCATGATTGAAAAAAAGAGAAATAAAAAACTGATGCGCCAAGGTAGGACGAACTGACAACGAACCATCTTTCCAGAACCCCCAACTTTAAAAAAAGAATTCAATTAACGTTTTCATTATCTACGATGTAATTAATAAAAAAGATGAATGGTTGTTTACAGGCAACATCAGTAAAGAGTGGATATACAAATATAAAAAGCTGAAACAATATATAAACAGGGAATAAATATGTAAATATTTAACCCATTTTCTCCCAAAACAGTATCTTCTGTATATGCCAATGTGCTGCAAAAAAATAATTAGTTAACAGAAAACCATGTCTTATGTAACAACACAATATGCTTATTATTATTTTTTTTAATTCATTTTATCAAGCTTCCTAACAATCTTGAAAAGCATTAATGATTTCTCCGAACGAGCTATTTTTGGCTGACCGAGTACTTTCGGTTTGTATCCGAACCATCATCAATATATGTGTGTCTTTAATTATTAAAACTGTTTGAGTAATGGCAAGTAATCTTAATGTAAATTTTAAAGTAATTGTTTTGTTTTTATCACCAACGTGACGCTAAGCAACATTAGCAGTTTATTTCTGTAATGTATGTATGTATGTATGTATATACATAAATAAGTTTATACATATATATTAAAAATTGATATATATATATATATATAGATATACGTACAAGGAATGTCAAAAAAAGCATAGAAATGAAGATTGAATGGAACTTTATTTCTTTTTGCAGAATACAAGGTGTGTCAAAAAGTAAAAAAAAGTCTCAATGTGTGTGTGTGTGTGTGTGTGTGTGTATGTGATTGTGAAGGTCAATGCGTGAAAGACAGAATCGACATGTGACAGGCGTGTTGATGCGTAGTCCAGGCCTAAAGAAATTGATATTGTGACAGTTCCCTGTTGTTATTGATTTCTCTTTGCCCTCTTTGATTCAGACAGAAGTAGCCCACTGTGGAGAACGTGTTGTCACTGAAGGCAGTCTTAAGATAAATATTCCCACCTGATGGTTGATGATAAAGATCTTGAGATCGGGCTTACAAATATCCTTTATACATATTTATACACACACACACACACACATGCATATATATATATATATATATATATATATATATATATAAGGATATCTACTGAGTCAGACGAACCTACTATTAGTTTCGCATAAAGCTCTTCAGGGCTAAAATCTGACTGATTGAGAGTCAGATTTTAGCCCTGAAGAGCTTTATGCGAAACTAATAGTAGGTTCGTCTGACTCAGTAGATATCCTTATTACTTGGCTCTACTTAGGTATCGAGCACTTTTTACAAATTAGCTTCTCCTAGCGGTTATATGAATATATATATATCTTATATACATATATATACATATAAATTGTTTTTTCTTTTGGCCAAATACTATACCAATAGATTATTTTTTGTTGGTACGAATATCTTGGTCTTTTCTTTTTTTCAAAAATTTTT
This sequence comes from Doryteuthis pealeii, assembly GCA_023376005.1. Classification (NCBI taxonomy): domain Eukaryota; kingdom Metazoa; phylum Mollusca; class Cephalopoda; order Myopsida; family Loliginidae; genus Doryteuthis; species Doryteuthis pealeii. The sequence continues at coordinate 14,725,523 of CM042153.1, read as the reverse complement.
TTCTTCCTGGTTGATGTTTGGTAGTATATTTTTACAATCAAACTCTCTGCCGGGTTTTTTCTTTCCGCAAGGATCTACCAACACGCTTGGTATATTGTATATATATATATATATATATATATATATATATATATATGCCAAACGGTTAAATTTCCTCTTTCTTCATTCAACAATATATGTGCTCTGATAAAGACCGGTTTTACAAGTTGTCTTTTACAATTGTCTTCATTTCAATTTTAAAATGATTTCAGTCGAAATATACTTTGTAAATCCCTCAGGTCGAAAACTATATGTGTTAGCATAATTTTTAATATTCAAATACAATTCAAATACAAAACTTCGTATTTGAATATTTCAAATACTAAAATTCAAATAAAAAAATTGTAAACTTAACTTACTCAAAACGTTGGCAAAGTGCGTTTAGTTGCATATTGTGAAGCTGAATTAAACAAATTTTATTAAACGAAACATAATCCTTATTAGTTTCAAGTTTTTTATTCTTTTTTCAAAGCTTTCTAATAATTCTTTTGATCTTTCAATCTTGAAAAGCATTAATGATTTCTCCGAAAATTTTTGGCTGACCGAGTACTTTCGGTTCGTAAACCATTATTAAGTTATGTGTGTCTTTAATTATTAAAACTATTTTAGTAATGTTAATCCTAATGTAAATTTTAAAGTAATCGTTTTTATCACCAACGTAACGCTAGGCAACATTAGCAGTTTATTTCTTTAAACATTTTTATTGAGCAAGGTAAACGTGTTTAACATAAAAATCAAAATATTAATATATATATATATATATATATATATATATATATATGTGTGTGTGTGTGTGTGTGTGTGTGTGTATGTATGTATATACATAAATAAGTTTATACATATATATTAAAAATTGATATATATATATATATATATATATATATATATATATATATATACCTACAAGGAATGTGAAAAAAGCCTCGTGATTTTTGTACTTTTTGACACACTGTGCATTGTGACAAAATAATGTTTTACTCATTAATATTTCTGAATACAAGGTGTCAAAAGAATACCAAGTTTAAAGCTGTATTTACCAATATAGAAATGAAGGATGAATGGAACGTTATTTATCTTTGCAGAATACAATGTGTGTCAAAAAGCACAAAAATCTCAATAATTTTTTGACACACCTTGTATATATATGTGTGTGTGTGTGTGTGTGTGGTTGTGAGGGTCAACGCGTGAAAGACATAATCGACCACAGATGTGACAGGCGTGTAGATGCGTCGTCCAGTCCTGAAGAAATTTATATCGTGACAGTTCCCTGTTGTTATTGCTTTCTCTTTGCCCTCTTTGATTCAGACAGAAGCAACTTACTGTGGAGAACGTGCTGTCACTGAAGGCAGTCTTGAGCTAAATATTCCCACATGATTGGCCTAACAGATATTCGTTGTACATATTTATACAGACACACACACACACACACACACACACATACATACACACACACACACACACACACACACACACACATATATATATATATATATATATATATATATATATATATATAGTAATTGGTAATTTGCTTGAAGCATTGTTAAGTATGTTATAATGTATTAATTTGAAAGCAATTACAATGCAAGTAAAAAATAAAAAAAAAGATGTTATTTTTTGTCTTCAGAGACGATTTTCGTTTTTTTTTTTTTTTTTTTTTGTCGTTTTTTTTTTATGTCATAAACACGCGTTTCGTGGTGTTCTTTTTTTAAAAAGTCACGCGCAAACCCGTGATGGACATTTAGCCGTTCATTCAATTTCAATTTTATTATTTCATCTATTTATATATTTATGTAATATTCATTTGATATATGTATAATGAAATGTACATACTATGTACTATATACTGTGAGGAACGTGTATTTTAATTAATTATGTATTGAGTATTTAGCTCTAATCTATTGTTTATATTAGGACCTAATTTGGCTATTAATAAACTTTCTCTAATTCTGAGATTACCAATGTTTCGTATTACTGTCTCTATCTTAACGGAAAAACTATTGTCTTTATTTTTGCATTTGATTAAATGTTTGTGGAATGAGGATGCACGTGTGTGGATATGTTCTTTGATTCTAATGTGGAGGGGTATAATTGTACTTCCTATATAGAAATTAATATATATATATATATATATATATATATATATATATATATATATATATATATATATGCCAAACGGTAAAATTTACTCCTTTCATTCAACAATATATTTGCTCAGATGAAGACCGCTTTTACAAAGTGTATTTTACAATTGTCTTCATTTCAATTTTAGAATGATTTCAATCGAATGATATTTTGTAAATCCCTCAGGTCGAAAAATATATATGTTAGCATAATATTTAATATTCAAATACAATTCAAATTTGTATTTGAATATTTCAAATATTAAAATTCAAATACAAAATTTGTAAACTTAACTTACTCAAAACATTGGCAAAGTGCGTTTAGTTGCATATTGTGAAGCCGAATTAAACAAATTTGATTAAAGAAAATATAATCTTTATTAGTTACAAGTTTTTATTCTTTTTTTCAAGTTTTCTGATAATTCTTTTGATCTTACAATCTAGAAAAGCATTAATGATTTCTCTGAAAGAGAGATTTTTGGCTGACCGAGTACTTCCGGTTTATATCTGAACCATTACCAATTTATGTGTGTCTTTAATTATTTAAACTGTTTAAGTAATACTAAGCAATCTTAATGAAACTTTTAAAGTATTTGTTTTCGTTTTTTATCACCAGTAGCAGTTTATTTTTTGAATTGTTTCTATTAAGCTAGGTAAACGTATTGTGAATAAAAATTATATATATATATATATATATATATATATATCTACATATATATATATTTATTTATTTAAGAATGGAAATGAGTAACCTACTCGAGTTTCATCGATAGATTCTTCAGGGTTACTTTTAAATTAATCGAGTTTACGATTAATCTTTGGTGTTATAAACATGCCCGTTGGAATGGGACTTAAATTTAGTAGAGGAACGCTTGTTTACATTTTCGTAGATCAGGAACGGTTTTTGATTATTGAATTAAAAATTTGGATTAATTTATGGGAATTATTTTTTCAATTATTATTTAATAAAAGATATGTTATGGGTCGTATTAATAGTTAAAAGTTGAAAATTTAAAATTATTTAATAACTAGTTTAATTTGGTTTGAGAGTATTAAAAAAAACACAGGTTGTGTATGTTACGATACACAAGTTTTGGATAGTTAAATATAGTTAATTATATAAAAAATATAAAGAGATAAAAAGATAAAAGTAAGAATGAAAGTAACGGTAGGCAAAGATGCATTGAAATAAAAATAAAAATAAAAATAAAAATAAAAATAAAAAAATAAAAATAAAATAAAAGTGGAAAATAAAAAATAAAGTGAAAATAAAGGTGAAAAAATATGTTAAAATTTAAAATTTAAAAAATTTTAGGGAACGGTGTTTATATAAAACAAGGATTTAATTTTTTTTATTTTAACTGGGATTAAAATTAGAATTATGTAAAACAAAGAGATAGTTGGATAATTGAAATATTATTTTTGGTTTTATTATTTTGGGTTATTTATTGAAATTTAAAATTTTAAAATCTTAAAATTTAACATTTAATATTTTAGCTAAATTAATATTTGAGTCTTAAGGTATATATATTTTTTTCTCTAAATTTTAAGTTTACGGTTTGCTGCCGCATGATTTCGTTTATAACTGGTGTTTACTGTTTTAAATGTTGAAGTAAATTAGTGTAATTTATTTAAATTGCAAATAAATAATAATAAAAAGATTTAAAATTAATAATAAACACTAAAATTGATTGAGTAAATTAATAAATAGAGTTAAAATAATAATATTAAATTTAAATTTAAACAAAAAATTGTAAGCGGTGTTTATTGTTTAAATGTTGAAGTGTTTTTTCTCAACCTTAACCTCTGGATATTGTGCGTTCCAACGATCGTTCTTATACCCACCGGTAAGTTAATACTTATACATATATATATATATATATATATATATATATATATATATATATATATATATATATATATATTAGTATATATATATATATATCTATATCTACAAGGAGTGTAAAAAGAGCATTGGTATTGTGTCTTTCGCGAACTGACCTTCACAATCACAGATGGCGCTCCACTTGAACTTAACTCAAAGGCACAGGAAACCTATGGTCTTTCGAGATCTCTTATGCCAATATTTATATATATATATATATATATATATATATATATATAATATATATATATATATATATATATAGGGTTTATCCAAATGTATCGAGATTTTTGTACATTTTGACACACCTTGTATTGTGCAAAAAATAAAGTCCTATTCATTTCTCATTGCTAAATTGGTAAATATAGCTTTAAACTTGGTACGTTTTTGACACACCTTGTATTGCAAAAAATAAATGAATGGAACATTATTATTTCTAGAATACAAAGAGTATCAAAAAGTATTAAAAAAAACTTGATACTTTTTGATAAACCTTGTATATATATATATATATATATATATATATATATATATATATATATATATAAAAGTAAAGAAATAACAAAAGACTTAGAGATTTACTTATATATTTGCTCTGTGACTCTAACATTAAGAGCACACAGTGAGCTCTCAAACTGCGACAGGTTTTTTAAAAATAAAACTCTTGTGTCGTAAGGAAGATTTTTTCTCTGGACTTTTGGATTATATATATATATATATATATATATATATATATATATATATATATATATATTGGCATAGCAGTCTCAAAAGACCATAGGTTTCCCGTGCCTTTCAGTTAAGTTCAAGTGCAGCGCCATCTGTGATTGTGAAGGTCAATTCGTGAAAGACGAAATCAGCTACAGATGTCACATGTGTAGTCCATCCCTGGAGAAATTGATGTTGTGACGGTGCCCTGTTATTGTTTTCTCTTTGGCCTCTTTGATTCAGAAAGGGGCAGCTTACTGCGGTGAACCTGCTATCACTGAAGGCAGTCTTAAGCTAAATATTCTCACCTCATGGTTGATGTTAAAGGTCTGGAGATCGGGCTTACAGATATGCTTTATTCATATTTACACCCCCCCATATATATATATATATATTATATATATATATATATATATATATATATATATAAATATATATATATATATATATATATATATGTGAGAATAAGTGCTTAATTGAAGTCATAACTAATTGAAAGTTAATTATTTGATAATTAATGAATTAGGCGAGCATATCTGTAAAAACAAACGAGAAATTTGGGAAAAAAACCAGCTAGTGTAATGGTTAGAATCCCCGCCTATCAGCCGGGCAGTCAGGGTTTGAATCACACACAGAGCAGTCTCCTG
>CM042153.1:14702621-14705121 GCA_023376005.1 Doryteuthis pealeii | reverse complement strand
TATATGTGTGTTTCTGTGCGTATGTGTCAATGTACACACACACACACGCACGCCCGCACACACACACACACACACACACACACACACACACACACATATATATATATATATATATTATATATATATATATATATATATAATTTTCTAAGTCTGACCTATTCCTATCTCTCTATTTGTATATCCATCTTTATATTCATAATATTTCGTTATATTTCTCTTGATATTCTTCAACGGCCGGAATGTTTACAAAACGATAACAAACCACTCCCACACTTGCGCATCCTCATAGGACCATACACACCACAAGCATGCACAGGGATATATTCGCTTACGGCGCACACACAGACACAATTGCAGGTCGGCTAGTGTTGCGCGTCCGCACACCCAGTAAGAGACGCATGCACACACTCAGATTCTAAGTACAACACACACACACACACACACACACATACATACATACATATATACACACATACAGACAGACAGACAATTATACGCACACGCGAATGAATAGAAACGAATGCACACGCAGAGAGGATTCTTGGAGACGAGTTTCCACGTTTTCTCCCCGCTATACACACGTACACAGGCAGGTGCGTCGCGTGTGTCAGCCTTTGCGTTCAACACTGTCGATCGACACGAACCGATCATTACACAACTATACGTCAGTTTTTCCATTTTGCATGGTTAGTCTTGTAGCTGTGACGGCGTTTGGGTCCACGCTCACAAGCGGTCGCTTCCCTTTTTTAGGGGTCTCATTCCCCTATTTAAACAAAAAAAAAAAAAAAAAAAATACTATACAAACCGAGAGAATCACACGTACACTCAATTTTTATCGTGGTACACATTCCAGGATGTTGGTTCAATTTCAGAGAACGGTAGGTAGAATGTTTATTTTCATTTTCATTTTTATTATTAATTTACTGTTATATATATGAATAAGAACGTCTATATGGGTTCGAACCTTACTGCTTCTGAAGTTTTAAAAAATATATATATAAAAAAAAAAATGTAATAGTCTCCGGACAAGTCAGAACGAAATTACTCCTTCGCGCGAGCATAGCGAAGTTAAGCTGCGATGGGCCAGCTCAATTCTTACATGTGTGGTCATTTATCAACAGAAAATATGAACAATCACAGATGTCTGTGCCCTACTAAATAGATCATAGAAAATTATATATATATATATATATATATATATATATGATTTTAATCATATATATATATATATATATATATATATATATATATATAAAAAAGTAATTGGTAAGTTCCATGAAGCATTGTTAAGTGTGTTATAATATATTAATGATTTGAAGGCAATTACAATGAGTATAAAAAATTAAAACAAAAAAATAAAAACAAAAAAGTAAAAACAAAAAAAATGTTTTACACGCATTGTAATTGCCTTCAAATCATTAATATATATATATATATATAATACATATATATATATATATATGAATATATGAATAGAATTTTATTCATATATATATATATATATATATATATATATAATTCTGTTCATGGATATATATATATATATAATATATAATTTTTTCATGTATATATATATGTATATATATAGATTTATTCATATATATGTATATATATGATTATATATATATATATATATATATATATATATATATATATATATATATATGTATATCTACAAGTATGTACGTATCCGTATGGGTGTGTATGTGTATGTGTTTGTATGTGTACAATTTTAAAAGGCTTATAATATACATTTAAATAAAGATATATTTCTATTCGTGTATATGTATATATGTAATTTTATTCAGGTATATTCATATATATAAGTTTATATATATATGTCAGGATTGAAGGATATATATATATATATATATATATATATATATATATATATATATATATATATATATATATGAATTTAGGTATATATATGTTTGTTTTAGAATGTGTGTCTGTGTGTGTGTGTGTTAGTATGTTTACAATTGTAAAGTGCTTACTAAGACCCACTAAAAACACATGGCCTTGTAGAAACGTACCATTTATTCAACTGACGTCTGTATACATATATATAAAAAACACACATAATATTGTATTCATTTTATTTACGAACGTTTCTACAAATATGTTGTGAAAAAAGTATTTATTTATTTCCTTTACGAAGTCAGCATCTGTTTCTAAGACATTCGATAGTTTTTTTTTATAGTTTTAAAAAAAATGATCGGTCTGACAACGCTGAAGATAGCAAAGTCTCTAACCAACAGCAGAATTAACAGATAGTTAGGTACGCTTAGCGTATGGCTATCGTTTGAGATGAAGTGACCACTAAAAACAATGTTTAATAACTTGAGCAGAAGAGCCCCATGGAACAGTATATATATATATATACATATATATATATATACATATATATATATATATATATATATATACATATATATATTCATATATATATATATATATATATATATATATATATATATATATATATATTATACATATA
>CM042153.1:14695121-14697621 GCA_023376005.1 Doryteuthis pealeii | reverse complement strand
ATTTTTATCTGCATTCTTATTTAGTTTCATTAGCCTTTCTAATCTAATATATTTTATTACATTAAAACTTATATACTTGCACCGGAGGGTGCATATATTTGCTAGTATTTATAACCACATAATCCCCTAACGAAATCAAAACACTAATTATATATATATATATATATATATATATATATATATATATATATTCGTTTGTGCCTGTGTCTGTGTGTACGAAATACTACCCCCCCCCCTAAAAAAACAAAAACGGACACACTGTCATCACAAACCGTAGTGTCAAAATCAGTGATTTTCTGTTTACATTAACATGTGTGAGAATCCGATCTATACACAAATGTAGATAAGTACATATATATATATATAATATATATATATATATATATATATATATTGTCTGTGTGTGTGTGTATTTATATATATGTAAATAAAATCTCTACACATATATATGTATATAGACACAAGCATAAATGTATATACATATGTTTACGTAAGTAAGCACGTGCGAGATCTTCCGTGTATGTGTACAAGCACATGAATTACTGTTTAGGTTCTTGTTGTCCGATCTCTCTCTTGTTTTCTTCTTCTTGTCGATCATACAGGTCGTTCTCCTGGTTGAGATTGGTGATCCGTCCTACCCTCGATTCTACCTAATCTTATGCGTCAGAATTCCCCAGGACATATTTAGGCTTGTGCATATACTATTTAGTTGTATGGTGAAAATTGAATTGCTTGCACAATTCTCAGTAGATTACTTTTCCATTGAGTCCGTGCCTAGGCCTTTTCTCTCTTGTGATAGTTTATTATTATTATTATTATTATTATTATATTATTATTATTATTATTATTTTATTCTATAATTATATTATTATTATTATTATTATTTACTTCGACTTTTGAGTTTTCACGTCAGTGCTAGCTGTGGTCTTCATTTGAGTGACCAGCAAGTCTCCTCAGGTCTCCAGGACTCTTCTGGGTATTCTGGCAGATTGCAAGCAGTGCAGTGTCTGAATGGTTTCAATTTTCCTCTGATATCCAAACTTTCCAAGCCCTTTTCTAATCCTTTTGGGACTGTCCCAAGTGCACAACTACAATTGTATACTTCACTTTCATATTCATAACTTTTTCAGTTCTCTGGCAAGGTCCAGATATTTGTCCATTTTTTTCATTTTCTTTAGCTTCACCCTGTGATCTGCTGGCACTCGTGCAAAATCCACCGTTTACAAGTTCTTTTTTTTTGTTTATCAAAACTAGGTCTGGTCTTCTTGCTGGGATCAAGTGATCCGTTTTTATTTCAAAGTCCCAGAGAATTTTATGCGTTTCGTTCTCAAGAACAGATTCTGGTATTGCATCACCATTTTGTTTGTGTGTCAACATGTTATTTTTCTGCATAATTCCCAGTGGATCACCTTCCAACCCAGACTTATCTAGTTTTGTATTCTCATTGTGCTAGTTTGCCACATTCGCAGAGTACATGGTTTACAGTCTCATCTCTATTACACAAAAGTCTACATTTACTATTTTTGTTGGGTCTTATCAATTTTCGCTTTTGATATAGTTTGTCCTTATGGCATTATTTTGTGGCAGCAATTATTAATGATTCTGTTTCTCTTTTGAGGTTTCCTTTTCTTAACCAGGTCCAAGTTTTTCCATGTGCAACCTCTTCGATTTGTGCTTTGAAGTGCCATATAATCGCTTTTTCTTCCCATTTTTGTTTCTAGTCTTTTGTTGTTTTTCTGTTTGTCCATCTGTCACTTCTACTATTGTTGGCCGCCATAAGTTTTGTCTTGCTATTTCTTGTGTAATACTCAAGTTGTTGGATAGTGGTTACTACGCAGTCCTCTTATATTGCCAAGACTCTCTTCCCCCTTCCTTTCTTGACACAAATAATCCATCTCTGTCGTCTCTAGGGTGAAGAGCCTTGACCATTATTATTATTATTATTATTATTATTATTATTATTATTATTTGTCGTAGTAGTAGTAGTAGTAGTAGTAGTATCATTCATTTATTCATTCATTCATTCATTTATTCCTTTGAAAGTTTACAGAAGATTCCTTGGATTGTGGTATCTACTCCATCCTCTTTATTGGCAAGACAGATTATTATTATTATTATTATTATTATTATTATTAGTAGTAGTAGTAGTAGTAGTAGTAGTAGTATTCATCACTTCATTCATTTGAAAGTTTACACAAGATAGATCTTTCTCATTAAACCATGTCTTTTATACAAATGTAATCACTCACTGATTTCTAATCAGCCGTATCCCTTTTCGATTAGTTTGATTGAATTTTCTTTTCATTTCGATTTACCTTTTGTGTTTCCTTTCTTGATTTCCTATTATGGGGCCGGGGGGGATAATAGATTTTGACTTTCCTTTTAGCTATCATTAACGTAACTATGAATCCTTGCCCAACATATCATTGTCTATGTAAAGTTGTTTTGTTTGTTGTAGCTATTTTTTGAACAGTAATGAATTTCACTTTCTTTGTTTTGT
>CM042153.1:14684957-14695111 GCA_023376005.1 Doryteuthis pealeii | reverse complement strand
AACACATGTACTCGCAGTATATACATACTATATATATATATATATATATATATATATATTATATATACATACTACACAGAAATATATATATATATATATATATATATATATATATGTGTGTGTGTGTGGTGAGTGTCTGTGTGAGTTTGTGTGTGTATATGCATATATAATGTGGCTAGATTAATACATTTGAATATTAACGTATATATATATATATATATATATATATATATATATATATATATATACAGGACTATATTATATAATATATAATATATATATTATATATATATATATATATATATAGTTATTTTATTATATTATATATATTATATTATATATATATATATATATATATATATAATATATATATATAGTTATTATGTATAATTAATAAATATATTGGTGTTTGTGTATTTGTGTTTATACTGACTTGGATATTTTTCATATCTTTATTCCGAATATATATGTATATATATAAATGAACTCTCTCTCTCTTCTCTCTCTCTCTCTGATTAAAAGTATATATATATATATAATATATAAATATATATATATAATTATATATATATATATATATGCATTCATTCAATTTACAGACGATAATATATATATATATATATATATATATATGTGTGTGTGTGTGTGTGTGTATGCGTGTGCGTGTGCATGTGCTTGTGTGTGTACTGGATATTCACGAATATATGCATATATATATATTTATATATATATATATATATATAGAGAGAGAGAGAGAGAGAGAGAGACACACACACAGCACACCACACACACACACACACACAGACAAGACAGACAGAAGGTAGAGAGAAAGGAAAGCGAGAAAGAGAGTGTGTGGAAGAGTGTGGAAGAGAGAAGAATGAAATATAGAAATGAGATGAGACGTGAAAATCAATCTGAATGTCTATAGTTTATCATATCGTTCCGTCGTATTATAAAAATCTCAACTATTAATAATACGTAAAGTTTTCTCTTAATTTCATGAAATTTATTTACTACTGCAGAAAACATATAAGTCAGTTGTAACATTCTCTAATATTTTCCTAAAACTTCAGTCTTCTAAATCTGATCAAGTTTATTGAGGGCGAAATTTATGATAAACATACGCCCAAACCCAACGACCACGTTTTCACGCTTCATTCACTTTACATCTAGATGTGTATAATTTTCAATTTGTGAACATTCAACCATATCATTTGCAATTTCATGGAAAATATGTACTTTTAATACGTGTACTCTAGAGTAGCGGGACTCTTTGCTTAGAACCTATTACATAGCAATGAGCATGATTTTTTATTGTTTGCTTCCATGCACAATATTTATCAAAATAGAATATTTTAATACGTATATGCAAACTTATAATCCACTTCCAAACTAGTAAAAAAAACCCAAAAACCAATCCCCACAAAAAACAACAACAACAAGTAAACAAAAACAAAAACAAAACTAACTTCTTCATATCATTTCCTTCTTCTTCTTCTTCTTCTTCTTCTTCTTCTTCTTTCTTCTTCTTTTCTTCTTCTTCTTCTTCTTCTTGTCATTTTCCTCTTCGTCTTCTTCTTCTTCTTGTCATTTTCCTTCTTCTTTTTCTTCTTCTTCTTGTTCTTTTCTTCTTCTTTTTCTTTTCTTTTGTCATTTTCTTCTTCTTCTTCTTCTCTTCTTCTTTCTTCTTCCTTCTTTCTTCTTGTCATTTTTTTTCTTCTTCTTTTTTTCTTCTTGTTGTCATTTTCCCTTCTTCTTCTTCTTCTTCTTCTTCTTCTTCTTCTTCTTCTTTCTTCTTCTTCTTCTTCTTCTTCTTCTTCTTTTTGTTTTTTCTTCTTCTCTTCCGTCATTTTTCTTCTTCTTCTTTTTTTCTTCTTTTTCATTTTCCTCTCTCCCTCTTCTTCTTCTTCTTCTTCTTCTTCTTCTTCTTCTTTCTTCTTCTCTTCTTCTTCTTCTTCTTCTTCTTCTAAAAATGAATTTATTCTCTTTGCTTACTTCAATCTTTCCTTTTTTTAGTAAGTAAACTTTAAATCAACTTTCAAACTATGTAAAAAATAAGCAAAAACAAAACTGAGGTGGTCACTATTAGGATATGGCTCACTCCTAATGAGTGATCATCCTCCACACATTGTATGGTTTTATGTGACATTGTTTATTGCTAATCTGTAAAAATAAATCATTGTCCTGTCTTGTCTTGTCTTGTCTTGTCAAAGGTGTGTTCAGAATTTAACTGGAGACTAAGCTATATTTACAAAAACAGACTGAGATCGGAAATACAAATAGTTTGTACCTTTTTTTTTTTTGCTTTTCGACAGGTCCTGCTTAATCATATAATTATGGATGCGTGTGTAATGGTTATCGTCGTGGGAAATAGATACGGTGTTCCAAGTTCAATTCTTGGATGAGGCTTTTTGCATTTCATATGCGCTATACTTTTTGGAAAGGATGTCTGAAGTATTCTTCCCTCAGCTATGGATAACTATAAAAAAAGACTAGCCTCTTTAACGTTGGTATGGCAACCGGTCTAGGAGACGGAAAACTCTGAGTTCGAACCTGTTTAACTCCGCTTACGAAGTTGACCTTGTGTTACATCCTACTCATGCTAAACAATTAGGGACTTGAAATCGGAAATACAAATAGTAAGTATTTTTTTGTGCTTTTCAATGTACGCTGATTAAAAATAGGCGGAATACCTATTGTCGGTTCAACCGGAGATCATGGGAAGTCTATCCTGTTTTTTTTGGTTTTTGTTTTTGGTGACATTACTGTTTCCAGTGTTTCACTAGTCTTTTGTGTGTCTTACGCAAAAATCTTATTCCTAACAAATAAAGTGTGGCTTAATTGAACCCCATCTACTTTTCAGATTGCTAAAAGGATATATATATATATATATATATATATATATATATATATATATATTATATATAATACCGATATTAGCTTATCCTGTCGACTTTATTTTTTTACTTTTATAATTGTACACACACACACACACCACACACACACACACACACACATATATATATATGTATATGTAAACATTGCTCAATATAATTGATATTGGACCTCTTAACCAGGCAACGTTAACTCCATGTCATTATTGAAGCCGATGCAATAGCGTTTCGGTTTCATCTAAACCATCATCCGGTTTAATATTCCTTAATTATATGAATGAAAATAATTTTATTTTTATTTATATTGTCGGATTTTATATCCATTTCTTTGATATATATATATAATATATATATATATATATATATATATATATATTTATATATATAATACACACACACACACACAACACACACACACACAACACACTATATATATATATAATATATATATATATATAATATATATATATATATATGTATATATATATGAAATCATTTTAATTGGCATTATCAAAATAAAAGGAAGAAGAAAATCTACGAATTCTGTCCATCTCGGCTGTTCAAAAATCATCGTTTATTTACTTATCTCATGTATATTTTAATAAGTTTCAGTAATGAATGTAGAAAGAAGATTATTATTTTAAAATATTCTTTCTTTTGCCGGCACATTTGAAGCAGCGGGGGGGTTAACAATCTGTCAAAATATGATTACTTTGTTTCTTTCAAAGTAAATTTCAGTCTTTAGTGATTTATTAATCTTTCCCCCGGGCTTACAACAGATGAAAGAGAATTAATGACATCTCAGTTCCAACAAGGCTTTCTCCACAGCAACATAGCACCTGCTCTCTCCGTTAAAAGAGATAGATGCTTCGCCATATATGGTCAATTTTTAAGTGGAGTTTCGCAGGTTTGAATTAAGAGTTGTCCTTCTCCTAGACTGGTTACCTTGCCAAGGTTAAAGGGCACCGTCTGCCCTACTATTTACTCATTGCTGGATGAAGAGTAGATGGATGTATACATTTCCCAAGGGTATAGGCACTATTTGAAATACATTCAAATTTTGAACTCGGGTCGACGAGTCCATTTCCTACGAACTTAACCATTACATCACAATGCTCTCTCTCTCTCTCTCTCTCTCTCTCTCTCTCTCTCTCTCTCTCTCTCTATATATATATATATATATATATATATATATATATAGGGTGTTCGGGAGAAATTTGACAGTTTCATAAGGAAAAAGAAAAAGTGCTTTGTAACTACAAAATTTAATGGATTGTAAAGAAATTCAACAGGCACGGGAATTGCACTACTGTCAACAAGTTCCACTCATAAATAACCGCCATTAGCCTCGATCACAGCCTCAATCCTGCTCCGGAACCTGGAGCAAGCTGATGTTACAGTTTCCCTGGGAAAGGTCTCAAAAACTACCTTAATTCTGTCGATTAACTGGGTTTTTTTTTCATTACTGGCACGGCGATTGTGTCTTTCTCAACAGTGCCACATACATAATAATCCATATATAATATATAGATAGATAGATAGGTATAATAATACACACACATAAAACACACAGACACAGACACAGACACACACACACATATATATATATATATATATATATATATATATATATATGAATTCTCCGTTATTACAAATATTTCACAAACGCTGCCACTGTCGATAACAACAGAGACAAAGAAACCCTTAAACAGTAATAAAAATTTGACAAAGGGTATCTAACGAACCTGAAAATGTATGAGAAAAAATAATTAAAAAATAAGTGAATCCAATACTCCATAATATCGAGTTCATTCATTTATACATTTTCAATGCTTCATAATAACGCCCAATTTAAAAATTTTTTAATATATATATATATATATATATATATATATATATATATATATATATTGGCATTTGTATGAAGCATTAAAGTTGGAAATATCAGAAACTCGGTTGTTCTTAATAGAGTTTCATTTATTTAGTAGTAGTAAATTTTCCGGATTATTATAGCTCCCTTCTTCAGACTGTGTAAGGAGAGTAGTGTTGCTGGCTTTTGGTTGTTCCTTCTAGAGGGGGTAGCTGCTGCTTGTTTTAGTGTAGTTGTCATCTTTGTGTGTGGGTGTACATGGCGCTGATTGGTCAGTTGGTAATTTAGAAGTTTGTACTCTGTGCCCCTTGTAGTCTTCTGGGAGTCATGGATTTGGTGCTGGTGGGCGTATTTTCGAAATATATATAGGATTTTAGTGTTCCTGTATCGCTGTTAAGACCTTTGATGTGAGTGCTATATATATATATATATATATATATATATATATAATACATTTTTTGAAAGCGAAGTAATGCAAAATATATGTTGAGAAAACATATTTATTAAATTCGTTGGTGTTAAATACTAAATATTTTATATAAACTTAAATACTAAACATTTTATATGAACTTTTAAAATAAACTTTCAAAACATTAGATACTCTGAAGATGGCGTTTAATAAATTAATGGAATTTAATAAATATGTTTTCTCAACATATATTTTGCATTACTTCGCTTTCAAAAAAAATTTATTACGTTTAAGATTAATGCTTCTATAAGAACAAACAGAAATATTTGTTATATAATATATATATATAATATATATATATATAATATATATATATCATACACTATTCCTTGTTTGATGATGATTTTTAAAGTCATTCTGAAACTAGCAGGGAATTCATGTTAATAATTGATAGAGTCTGGACAATGGTGCATTTTCAATTTACAGCGCAATGAATATATTGGTGAACAAAGTGTGTCTCCATCATGCATATATCTAATTGTTATTAGTATC
Source organism: Doryteuthis pealeii (assembly GCA_023376005.1). NCBI lineage: Eukaryota > Metazoa > Mollusca > Cephalopoda > Myopsida > Loliginidae > Doryteuthis > Doryteuthis pealeii. The sequence goes on along the minus strand of CM042153.1, from coordinate 14,689,386 downwards.
CAAAGTTCTCTTATTCAAATTGGGAATTCCTTTTACTATTAACAGTCTAACTACACAACTGAAATAAATAATCATTAATGAGAATTTTACGAATATATATATATATATATATATATATATATATATATAATATATATATATATATATCATTACTGATAGCACAGATTACCTAGACTCTCTCCCTCTGTTCTCACCATTCGTCTTCCCTCTTTATTGGTCAACGCTCTCGGCAGGTCATTAACAGTTTGCACAGATCTGTCAAATGTAAGTTTGTGCTGGTCGACCAACACTGGTGCGTCCATGTATAGGAATCCAGGAAAATGTCACTTTAATTCTTACTTTTCAAGCAGGGTCAGGATAATTCTTGATCAACCATTCGGGGGAAACCGAGGTAGCTAGTGTCTGACTCATTTAGGTCCTTATGATTTTGCTCGATTTATCGTATTGAGCACCTTTTGCATATATAACTTTTTATATAATTTTTTTCTTTTTGACAGTAGATGACGTTATAGATGACTAGTCAGAGAGTACGGATGTGTAGGTCTTTTCTTTTGTTACATTCTTTCTCCAGATACCAGTTAGTAATTTTTTTTTATCTAACAAACTGAGTTGTCTGTTTTTTTCCATACCGGTTGAGAAAAATTATATATATATATATATATTATATATATATATATATATATATATGAGACCTAATAGGTCGAAATGTACATTCAGGGATAATATATATATATATATATATATATAATATATATATATATATATATATATCCCTGAATGTATATTTCGACCTATTAGGTCTCATCAGCAAGGTTATAGACATGGGAGACTGCTCCGTGTTTGACTTGAAACTCAACTGCAAGTTGACAGGCGGATATGTGCTAATTGAAGTCATACCTAATTTGAAAAATTAATTAGTTTATAATAAATGAATTTAGGCGGGCATATACGTTCAAATCACCGCCTGTCAACTTGGCAGTCGAGGTTTCGAGTCACACACAGAGCAGTCTCCCATGTCTATAACCTTGCTGATGAGACCTAATAGGTCGAAATGTACATTCAGGGATTGACATTTTTCTCGGTTTGTTTAGCCTTAACAGTCTCCCATATATATATATATATATATATATATATATATATATATATGTATGTGTGTGTGTGTGTGTGTGTTGTGAGAGGAGATGGAAGTAATCCGACGGTATATAGTATATTAAGAAAATTGGTTTAATAATAAGTTGAGTGGTTAAGTTTATTAGCCGACGCTGCAGTGTTTCGATCTATTAATTATATCTTCTTCAGGCATTTTTTGGTATAAGGAAAGGTGATAAAAATTTTTATCAAAGAATAACGAGAAAAACAGCGATAGTCCTGTTTATCATCTGTCAGAAGAAAGGTTGACGGTTTTAAATTCTCCTTTTTGGCGTGAGTATGAGTGTGTGTGAGTGTGTGTATCGAAAAAAGACATTGTGCATTTTTTTAGGTGTTTTGTGTGTGTGGTTGCGCGTGTGTGTATAAATATTTTGCAATAAACGACATCGAAACAAACCTAAAGTTGTGTGTGTGTATGTGTGTGTGTGGGTGTGTATGTGTGTATGTGTGTGTGCGAGCATGAATGTATGTTCATTAAGAAAAAATGTTTGTTTCAAGTAAGTTGCGAGAAAACATTCTTTTAACTTTTGAGTTGCTGTGTGGGTTTATTATGTAAGGGGTTAGGGGGAAAGATATCTGCGTGTGTCTATATGTATACGTTTGTGTATTAAGTAAGTGGAGAGATATATATATATATATATATATAATATATATATATATTATATATATATATATATCCATATATATATATATCACACACACACACACACACACACACATATATATATATATATATATATAATATATATATATCCATCAAAATTGCTATAACGCTTTCATTATAGTAGCATTTGTATTTAATCTAAAACTGCTCGTCATTTCGTAAAAGATAGAGCATTTATAAATGTAGAAAAATAGTTTTTATCTGTACCACGGTTTTGGTGTTCAAGGTACACCTTCAGGAGAACTAAAAAATTATAGATAACTACATTACTTATGTGGTTTGGAATTATTTTTATTACCCTTTCTGTCTTTTAATTAGTTTGTATGAATTTTAGTTTTTAAAGTCTACACTGTTTTGCTTTTGAAAATAATATTTCTTTCTATAGAATTACATTCTCCTTTATTCAAAAGAAAACAGTCTAGATTAAGAAACTAAAATGTATACATACTAATTATAAGACAGAAAAGGTAACAAATAATTGCAAACTAGATAAGTATATATAAGGTGTGTCATACAAGTATTGAGATTGAAGCTGTATTTCCCAAGATAGAAATGAACAATGAATGGAACGTTATTTTTTTCAGAATACAAGGTGTGTCATAAAAGTATCGAGATAGAAGCTGTATTTACCAAGATCGAAATGAACAATGAATGGAACGTTGATTTTTTTCAGAATCTAAGGTGTGTCATAAAAGTATCGAGATTGAAGCTGTATTTACTAAGATAGAAATGAACAATGAATGGAACGTTATTTTTTTTTTTTTTCAGAATACAAGGTGTGTCATAAAAGTATTTAGATTAAAGCTGTATGTATCAAGATCGAAATGAACAATGAATCGAACGTTATTTTTTTCAGAATACAAGGTGTGTAAAAAAAGTACAAAAAATCTCGATATTTTTTTAAACACCTCGTACATAAAATATAGCCACCTATAATTGTTTAGTTCTCCAGAAGAAGGTGTTAAAAAATAAAAAAAACAACCCTGGAAAACCAGTGATCTCGATCAACTGTCACACAACAAAGATATCCAAATCTAAATAAAATCAACATCACAACAATATCACAGGAAGCGTTCTTAATAAAATGGATGTTAGATCCCTATACTCCAACATCAAACACAATGAGGGACTCTCAGCCTTGGATGAATATCTCAATAAAGAGCCCCCCCAAAAAAAAACATGGAAGTAATAATAACATCAATGAATCACACCCTAACACTAAAAAGAACTTTAACTTCAACGGTCAGCACTACATACAAACAAAAGGATGTGCTATGGGGACGATTGCATAGCCCTCATACGCAACCATCTACATGGACAAATTTGAAAGCATACACATCTACCCGAAAATTAAGAATGACTGCCTCTTTTACGCAAGATATATTGATGATATATTCATGATACACACAGGCGGAGAGGCTCAACTCAACAACTTCCTAAACAATCTAAACATGACAGACGACTCCATCAAATTTGGACCATGAAAAATCAAAACAAGCAATAGCATTTCTAGATATTCTAATATATACTAACGCAAACACAAAACTCCAAACTAGACTACACCCCACCAAAAAAAACTATATTCACTATAAATCATCTCATTCCAAACATCTCAAAGACAGTCTCTCCTATTCACTAGCAATTAGACTAAGAAGAATCTGCACTGATGACAATGAACTAAAACAACAAATAAATAAACTAAGACAACAGTTCTCAGCACGGGGATACTCCCACACACTAATAGAAAACCAGATGGCTAAAGCTATCTCCATCCCAAGACAGGAAACCCTAAAATTAAAACATAAAAAGAAGATACATCGCATCCCCCTAATAAAGACATTCAATAACACTCTCCCACCACAGAGTCAAATAATCAAAAGCACTGGAGTATCTTAAAAATAATCTCTGAACTAAGAGATCTTTTCCGAGAACCCGATATAGTAACCTATCTTCAACCTTATAACCTCAGAGAAATGATAGGAAGTGATAATATTTTAAACAATAAAGTAGTCATGTTAAGTATCTGGCCGCCATCCTTGGCCAGTTGTAAAGAACTTAAATTAAATAAGTAAGTCCCGAGTTATAGAATCCTTTAGTAAGTGAATATGTCCTGTGATATAGAATCCTTCGGTAAGTGAATAATCCTGTGATATAGAATCCTATGGTCCGTCGTCCAAGAAGGTCCAAGTAGTAATGCTTAGGTATGACCAGAAAAGGCCAGTATAAATAATAATATCCGCAGCAGAGCACTGACAGTGGTTGGCCAATAGGTTGGTCACATGTTTATCGGCGAATCTATAAGTAAAAGTAGACATCTGGCACACACCTTATATATAAAAAAAAAAACAACATGAAACCAGCAATTAATTCCACTAAATTCTGCCGACCCTGTAATATGAAAAACAACTTATGCTGCAAACAAATAAAAACAACAGACACATTCACCAGTTCAACAACCAAAAAGACCTTCAAAATCTACCACGAATCAAATTGCAGAAGCAAAAACGTAATTTCCTTACTCGATTGCATGAAATGTTAGAAACAGTACGTTGGGAAATCAGAATGTCCATTCTATTTTAGGATTAACAACTACACGACATCACATAAAATCTATGG
>CM042153.1:14654957-14677457 GCA_023376005.1 Doryteuthis pealeii | reverse complement strand
GCAAATCGAATCGTAACAACTCTATTGATTTTTTCATTAAGGAAATTAATAAGATGGACATCTATACATATATAAAGGGCAGTTGGTGTGTATGTATGTCCGAATCAAACTACGAAAATGAAACAATTAAAGAAAAAGAATATATATATATATATATATATATATATATATATATTCAGATTATGTTAATAACTTAACTAAAAACATTTCATATTCAAAATTTATTTCGCAAATAAGAAATAATATTTACCCAATGAAATACAGAGATTTGGTCTCTATTTGTCTGTAACCAAAACAACGTCACTGCTTACGTCACATTACCCAAAATTGTCATAACATAAAATAAATACACTTAAAATTTGAGCATGCGATCCTCATTGTTTTTTAAAAAAAATGTTATACTAAGTACATGCCTGGTATTATATATTTGTTTTATTCTAATATATATTTAAAGTTATCAGAACTAAGTTTCCATTTCAAATTGTTTTTTACTCTTTTAATAATTTTTTGATTTTACTTACTTATGGTACAAACCCTCTGAAACAGAATTGTTAACTCCTACCCACCTTAGGCAATATCTTTCAAAAATTAATATTTACACCACCCAGAGGTTGATTTTTTTCTTTTGCTTTTTTTTTTTATTAGTATTTATTTATTTATTTATTTATACATACGTATTGTAGGCATATTTTATTGAAAATGACGGAATAAGCCAACGGCTGTTCTCTGAGTTCACCACCTGATGATGGCAGAAATTTAAACTGTATCCATTAGATTTTACGAACAGAGTACATGATACTCTACTTCGAATGCCAGGGAAAAAAGACAATAGGTTCAAGCCTCTTAAAGGCGGACTCTAAATTGACTCTTGGGACAATGGGCAAGAAGATTAATTGCCCCTGGGGGAATGAGAACAGTATATCTCCGTGGATCGAATAAAGGATTGTTTCAACATTCCCTGAAGGCAATCTTCTCTCTCTTTCTCTCTCTCCATCTCTCTCCCTCTCCCTCTTTCTCTTTCTCTTTCTACCTCTCTCACACTTTCTACCTCTCTCACTCTTTCTACCTCTCTCACTCTTTCTGTCTCTCTGTCTCTTTCTCTCTCTCTGTCTCTGTCCTTCGATCTCTTTCCCTTTCTTTCTCTTTCTCACTCCCTGTCTGTCTCTTTCCATCTCTCTCTTTCTATCTTTCTCTATTTGTGCGTCTCTCTTTATCTCTTTGTTTTTCTCTGTCTCTCTCTGTCTCTCTCTCTCTCTCCCAGGCTCTCTCTATCTCTCTCTTTCTCTATCTCTCTCTCGTTCTACCTCTCTCACTCTTTCTACCTCTCTCTCTCTCTCTTTGCTGTCTCTCTGTCTCTTTCTATCTTTTCTTTCTCACTCTCTCACTTTCTATCTTTCTTTCTCACTCTCTCACTCTCTGTCTCTGTCCTTCTCTCTCTTTTTCTCTCTTTCTCTTTCTCTTTCTTTCTCACACTTGTTCTCACTCACTCTGTGTGTCTCTCTCTTTCTATCTTTCTCTATTTTGTATGTCTCTCTTTATCTCTTTCAATCTCTCTCTCTCTCTCTTTCTACCTCTCTCACTCTTTCTACCTCTCTCACCCTTTCTTTCTCTCTCTCTCTCTTTCTCTCTCTCTCTCTTTCTCTCTCTCTTTCTTTCTCTCTCTCTCTCACTCTCTGTCTCTCTGTGTCCTTCTCTCTCTCTTTCTCTCTTTCTCTTTCTCTCTCTTTCTCACACTCGTTCTCACTCACTCTGTGTCTGTCTCTTCCCATCTCTCTCTTTATCTCTTTCATTCTCTCTCTCTCTCTCCTCCTCTCTCTCTCTCTCTCTCTCTCTCTCAGTCTCTCTTGAAACGTGTACCTATTTTATCTTATTTGGGCATCTAGTTCTGTACTTATCTTTCTTCTGATCTTCCCACACCATGTCGGATTCGTGAACACTATACTTCATATTTTCTTCTCCTTCTAAAAATGTTCGCTTTTACCATCAGAATCGCTCATCCTTTCCTTCCTCTCTGATTCTTCTTCATCTTCTCATTCTTCTTCCATCTCAGCGTCTTTGTCCGTGCAGGTGCCCAACAATGAACAAAGATACTTGTAGATGGCCGGAGGTTACAGCGGCCGAGAGGTTGGGAGTATAACAACCAAGTCCGAATTGGATAAATAACAAGAAGAGTTTGAAACATTGAGAAAAAGTTAAGGATTTGTTTCAAGAAGACTTTGTGCAGCTGTTGCTGTTACAACGTTCGGTTATCCAAGACCCTTTCACGGCCTCTCTACTCAATCAATCCGAAATATGTTGCCCGAAGAAACAAGGTTTGAGAGGTTGCACAGCTATTTCAGAGTTCTGTTTGTTATTTTTCGGGGCAAGCTTTTTTCAATTATTTTGGACATGATTTTGGATTGGATATAGCTGCTATTTTTCTTTTCTTAGTTTTTATCGTGAAATGTACAAAAAAATCCCCGTAATTTAAAGAAAATAATACGTAATGATATTGAAATTGTCTCCAACGTCTTACCATTTATGATATAGCTGGAAGACTCTGTAACCCGTACGGTTTCTATAGATATCATCATCATCATCATCATCATCATGTCGCACTGTTTGCACGGATATCCATGACAATCTCTCTCCATCCGTCCCTATCGCTCATCATTCTCGAGAGGTCCTCTATGCAGCATCCTGTATCCGCACTGAGCTGGTCAATGTACGTCTTTGCTGGTGGGCCCACACTGGCGTGCTCAACTGTTGGTTTCCACAGGAGGACATCATTTATGAGTTTGTCCTTACTTCTCCAGCAGTGTCCTAGATGTCTTGTCCGTCTTACTCGGATGGTTTGGGTGATATGTGGCAGGTGGCCGTACAGCTGTTTTCTCGTGGGGTGTTCTTTCCACATCTTGTTAAGGATCACACGCACCATTCTTGTGCAGCTCCCATCTAGTTTATTCTCTAGTCGCATTATTAGGGTCCAGGGGTGCAGCCGTACAGGAGTACTGACACGACAACGGCCTGGAAGAATCGTCTCTTTAACTTGTCTGTGAGTTTGGATTTCCATATGACTGATAATTTATTTATAGCGGACCATACCTTTCCTATGCGTGCATTAACATTGTTTTCTGTGGAAGAGATATTACTGCCTAAGTACCTAAATTGTTCTAACGGGTCCATAATGGTAATAAGAACTAAATTTAGGGAGGATATTTATTCGTTACCTCTGTCATATCGGAAATATGAATGATTAAAAGAAGTCGGTGAGTGAACAAAGGTGTCATTAAATTCATTATTTCTTTTATTCTGAATACTTGTTTAAGTATCGTTTCGTACACTCTGTCTCACCATATATATATATATATATATATATATATATATATATATATATATTATTTGATAATTTGCTTTTGAAGCATTGTTAAATAAAGTATATTATTATTTATATTTTTGAAGGTAATTACAATGCGTATATCGTATAAAATTCGATAATTATTGAAAATAATCATGACACGCAAACTCGGCGAAAAACGATCTCCCCCCGACAGAGATCGAACCGTAGACTTTGCGTGCTGGGTTCTCTTGTTCGATCTTAATCGGAGGGAGATCGTAGGTATACACTGCTGATGAGACCTAATAAGGTTGAAACAGTTGTACGGTGTTCCACATGTCACAATCGTTGTTCACCGAGTTTGCTTGTCAATATCATTTTCAATAATTATCGAATTTTATACGATATACGCATTGTAATTGCCTTCAAAAACACACACACACACACACACATATATATATATATATATATATATATATATATATATATATATATATATTCATGTTTGTTGAACACAATGGACAATTTTTTTTGACGAATTTCTTTTCTTCCTTTCCACTTGTCTGGCCATCGTGGAATTGGTGAATGAATCCACCAAATGTTCTTACCTTTGAACTTTCTGCACTGACTAATGCTATCATCAGATGTGAAGTGGCGAGATGTTTCCATGGTTCCTTTTAAACAAACAGACGCAAAAGCAATAAGTAGATTTATTCACCAATTCCACCCTGATATAAAAAAACGATGGCCAGATAATTGGAACGGATAGAAAAGATTCTCGTCAGAGGGAAGTCGTTAGTATATATCGCTGATGAGACTTAATCGAAAGTCGAAACAGTCTGTAAGATATTCTACACACCGAGCGATCCTTTGTCGGGATTACACTTGTCAAGTTCATTTTCTATAAGAAAAAGTATCGAATTTTATGCGATACATGCATTGTAAGTGCCTTCAAGTAAAAATTATATATATATATATATATATATATAAATATATATATATATATATATCGACTGAAACATATTATTAATGAAAACTCAATCGTTTCAACGTCTGTATGTCTATCTATACGTGAGCATGTGTTGATGTTTTTGGAAAATCCATGCATATTAATAATTATACAGCGATCGATAAAATGCATAAAATATTCATTGTATATTGATTACTACGAAAGCAGGTAAATGGGGCAAAGAGTGAATGCTATTTATTGAGAGGGGCAGTGTTAAGGTGTTTATCAGCTTTTTCCACAAGATGAAAGTAAAGGCGGGAAGTGACACGCAGGAAAAAGATGTCTTCTGAAAGATCTCGTCTGTAAGATGTCTTCTGTAAGATAAGAGAATAGAAATTCAGAAATTAAATAAAGCTATAAAATCAATGGATAGTCGGTTGTTTTGTTGGAATTAAAAATTTTTTTATAGTTCCAAGTAACTATTCCAACTCAATAATAATAATAATAATAATAATAATAATAATAATATTAAATGTAGACTTTGCGGGAATAGAGATGAGACTGTAAACCATATACTCTGCGAATGTAGCAAACTAGCACAACGAGAATACAAAACTAGACACGACTGGGTTGGGAAGGTGATCCACTGGGAATTATGCAAACAATTTAATTATGACCATGCAAAAAAATGGTATATGCATAAACCAGAATCTGTTCTTGAGAATGAAACGCATAAAATTCTCTGGGACCTTGAAATAAAAACGGATCACGTTATCCCAGCAAGAAGACCAGACATAGTGTTGATAAACAAAAAAGAAAGAACTTGTCAACTGGTGGATTTTGCAGTGCCAGCAGATCACAGGGTGAAGCTGAAGGAAAATGAAAAAATAGACAAATATCTGGACCTTGCCAGAGAACTAAAAAAGTTATGGAATATGAAAGTGAAGGTGATACCAATTGTAGTTGGTGCACTTGGAACATTCCCAAAAGGATTGGAAAAGGGTCTGGAATGTTTAGAAATCAGAGGAAGGATTGAAACCATTCAGAACACTGCACTGCTGCAATCTGCCTGAATACTCAGAAGAGTCCTGGAGACCTGAGGAGACTTGCTGTCACTCAGACTCCAGTGAAAGACCATCAGCTAACACTGGTGTGACAACTCAAAAGGAGATAATAATAATAATAATAATAATAATAATAATAATAATAATAATAATAATAATAATAATCTATACTTTCTTAGTCTTGGTTGATTTCTTTGTCTCTTATATGTCCAGGCCTGCGAGAGTTTTCGTTTTCCCTTCATATATATATATACTAGTACAAAATACCCCCCCTCCGTGCGATGTAAAAATAGATTTTTGAAACATATTGCCTGAGGGGTGGGAGTAAAATATTCAATGTCAGCGAGTTTGTACCCTAAGTAAATAAAATCATCAAATTCATTAAAGGATTAAAAAATAAAACAATTTGAAATGTAAACTTTAAATATGTATTAAAATAAAACAAACTATATACAGATATATAATACCAGTCATGTATTTATTAAAACTTGTTTTAAAAAACAATGAGGACTGTCTAATGCTGCATGTTCAAATTTTAAGTGTATTTATTCTATGTTATGACGATTTTGGGTAATGTGACGTAAGCAGTGACGTAGTTTTTGTTACAGACAAAAACCGGAAGCGAAATTCCATTATTAATATATATATATATATATATATATATATATATATATATATATGGTGATTGCCACTTCTTGACAGAATAAGGCCATTTCTACAAGTTCGGCGGTGATTGCGCGGTGCCCAGGCGTTCAGTTTTTATTTGCTGTTATACATATGAGCCTCTTCCCCGGTTTCCTCTCGTGTGCGACCGTACATGACTAAGAAACCCAGCCTTTGTCAGGCAGGCCCTGCCACACGCATCACATATATAGTCCGGCTTAAATGTAGGAAATGTATCCATGACGTTTGTCATGTGCCATTTGCGTAGGGACCGCTTCAGGATGGAGTGTTCGTTTTACCTCAAAGCCCTTGCAGCTATCATAGACAAGTTTTCTCCATCCTGCGCGATTCATAGCTATTTTCTCCCATTCATGAACGTTTATGTTGAGAGTTTTGATGTTGTTTTTGATAGCATCCCTAAAACGCTTTTTGGGCTTGTGCCTCGGACGCTTCCCACGTTGCAGTTCTCCGTAGAACAATTGCTTCGGGAGTCTGCTGTCTTGCATTCTCTCTCTGTGTGTGTGTTTGTGTGTGTGTGTGTGTGTGTGTGTGTGTTGGTGATGGTTGTTTTCTTTTCAGCAGAATTAGTAGTGCTCAATATAAAATAGAACTTTTATATAATATGATAAGATAAATTGAATATAATAAGATAATTTGAAACATCTTCACCTGCATCGCATGAAACCAATATGGTTGTGACTGTTCCTTTGTCATAAAATAAATAGATATGTAAAACCTCCAAATAGTTATCTTATCTTATTATATATATATATATATATATATATATATATATATATATGAGGTACCCACATACCTACTCCCCCCCCTTCTAAAAACATTTGTATGACCCTAATAATTCAATAAAGCAGAAGAAGCTGAGCTCCAGCGAAATATACTAGACATTTTCGTCTGAGTTTTGTCCTTTCATTCCTTATTTTAGCACACACACACACACACATATATATATATATATATATATATATATATATATATATGTGTGTGTGTGTGTGTGTGTGTGTGTGTGTGTGTGTGTGTGTGTGTGTGTGTGTGCTTAAAAAAAACCTTATTGTCTTCAAGTAAGAATTCATTTACTTTATTTTCTTCGTTAATTTTATTTTCTTAGTCTCATCTTATTTCTTTCTCTTTCATATCTTCTGACCTGGAAGTGTTTTTCACTTTTCTTTCTCTCACTTCTTTATCGTTATTTTATTTATTTATTTTAAAAAGGGTTTTGTAATTTGCTTGAAGCATTGTGTCCCTTTTATCACTACGCCAGCCTTCAAAACCAACCAACAAACCATTATTATTTTTTTTTTTGAGAGAACACTTTTTTAAAACCTTACTGTTTTCAACTACTGATTTCTTTTAGCAAATTTCCTTATTTGATTTTCTTTGCTTGGGTTGATTTCCACCTCTGCCTCTGTCTCTTTGTATCTCAGTCTCTCATTCTCTGTCTCTGTCTCTCTGTCTCCGTCTCTCTATCTAGCAGGACCTATGCATATACCACTGTATGATAATTTGATTATTACCACTTTTGAAATGTTTACTTAATAGCTATTGCCTAATAGTTCAATATGTAAAAAGTATAATCCGCCCTGTTGGCTGGGGCGTTAGAATGCACCGACTGCACCTCTCCAATGACTCCCAACGGGGCCACCTGTTGGCCGTGGGTGGCGACCGTGATGCTTAAGGATAAAGCCCAGGTGGATGAGCAGTTCATGACATGCAATACTCCACTTTGGCCCTATTTTGGGCTAGACGGGCGGTCAATCAGCTGGTCACGTCAAGCCCTAGCACCTATATGATTTTCCCAACCCTATTGCCCTTATGGCAAGCCCCAACCCCTTTTTATCATATGGGTGCTAGAAGGCGGTGGCTACATGTCCTGGGAATGGCGTTAAACTCTATCTGATGGTGAGGTTCCAGTTTTGGAGGTTTGGGGAATGTGGAGCACCCCTTCATCACCATTGCTCTCTGGTCCACTCTCACCCAGAGTGGTAGTACCTGTTAGGGTCCTATCTATGGGTTAAATAGAAAAACGTATTTATAAAAAAATTGTATTATCCATTAAGAATTGATTTATTTCAAAACTTTATCGGCATTAAATGACCCACTGAGGTTGATATGCCGTAAAACAAAACAAAACAAACCAAACCAAAAAGTATAATAATCTTTATTTAATCCTCTCTCACTGTTTCTTAAAAGAGGTGTTGTAACATGTTTACGTTGATTTGTTGTTGTTAAACATCTGGGAGGGATTTTAGATATCTACATTAATTTGCCGACAAAAAGTTACGAAAACATGACTCGGAAAATACCTAAGTTGGACCGGAAATTCGCCTGAGATTGGCTCGCTAAACGATAACGTAAATTAGGGCAGGTGGCCAGGCGGCCTAAGATCAAAATTACCAAAATATATTCCCTAATTCGCAATTTCAATATTAAAATAAAACAAACATATAACTTTTTTTTTTCAATTTATTTTAATTTTACTTTCGGCAATTAAGTGACGCAAGACCATTTGGAATGTTTTAATTTAAAAATTGGGTGATATAAAATGGTACAAATAAGACATCTGCACGTAAGCGACACCAGATATTCACTTTTTTTTTGTTGCAAATTTTAAAAATTAAAAAAAAGTAATTCGTAACCAGAGGCAGGATGATAACAGACGGAATATTTAGGAACACGTTTATAATCTATATATTAATTAATACTCGTACTCTTTAATTGTTCTACCGTTATCATCTTGCAACACTTGTAAACTTCCTGGTGAACTAGTGTCGCTTATCCACCAAATTATTATTTATTATGAGTGTCGCCACCTCTGTTAAGTAATGGAACATATTGTTTTTATTATAAAGAAAGAACGGGAAAAAAGGGACATGCTGTACAGAAAATATATAACAAGAAGGAAATAAAAAGAGTATGTGAGCAACGTTTTCAATTGAACATAAGGGAAAGGGGAAAAGATGAAATCGAAGATAATGAAAAGAGGAAAGAAACAAAAGGAAAGACTGATGGAGAGAGAGAGAGAGAGAGAGAGAGAGAGAGAGAGAGAGAGAGAGAGAGAGAGAGTTAAATCAAGATTATTATACTTTTTAAGTATATTGAACTGCAAGGGCTCATAAGTAAACATATCAGCGTTGTAACAATTAAATTATCATACTGTGGTATATTCACATATCCTGCTAGTAATAGTAATAATTATAAAAAATAATAATGTACACATTCTAGCTTCAGGTGAGTGAATTAAATAACTGCCCCCCCCCAAAAAAAAAATCAAACAAACTGCAAAATTAATTTTTGAAAGATATTGCCTGAGGGGTGAGAGTTCAAAATTGAATGCCCGAGACTTTGTACTATAGGAAGGAAAATCATCAATTGTATTAAAGGAGTAAAAAAATAAAACAATTTGAAATGGAAACGTAGTTCTGATAAGTATAAATATATATTAGAATAAAACAATATATATAAAATATATAATAACGGGTTCGTATTTCTTAAAACATGTTTTAAAAACCAATGAGGACCGTCTAAGGTTGTATGCTCAAATTTTGAGTGTATATAATACAAGGTTGTTCTCTCTTCTATGTATTTACGATTTTAAGTAATATGACGTAAGCAGTGTCGTAGTTTCGTTTACCGACATATAGAGACCGAATCTCCATTAACAATAGATGTATGAACTTGTTTGTTATTTGATTAGGTTATTTTATTTCGAGGGCAGTTATTTTATTTTTTCTGCAAAATCCTTGTAGTATCAGAAATACTTGGAGCAATCAAACGTGTTGCAATATTTGGGTAAAGCCAAATTCGTAAGTGTCCACGGGGTGCAGACATACGGCATACTGACACGGTTTGGAGAATTCTAGCTTTGTCTTATCTGAGGGATCAGGTTTCCATATGATCGATAATACATATATATATATATATTTGCGTATGTGGATCACAACCCATTTCTCTACATAGTCAGCATTTCTCTGCATAACAATGTTCCACCTTCGAATGAGAGCATGTATCCCTGCTCCGTAAAATACTGTTGGACTGTTCTTTGAGACATTTTTTCACTAGAGATTTCACTTCCTCGTCACTGGAATAATGTTTGCCTCTCTTCGGCCTCATGAAAGAGGATTTGAGAGGCAAACATATATATATATATATATATATATATATATATATATATATATATATATATGATGGACTCTCCCGTCGATTTCGACGTATGAGTGTCTAAAAGCAAAATCAGCTCGAATGTTTATGGCGATTGTGAGATTCCAGTCCATATATATATATATATATATATATATATATATATATATATATATATGATTTAATATACCAAGCGTGTTGGTAAATCCTCGCGGTGAGAAAAAAAACAGCAAATACTTTTGATTGTAAAAATATACTACCAAACATCAACCGGGGAGAAAAACATTTTTGGAAAAAAGAAAAGACCAAGATAGTCGTACCAACAAAAAATAATCTGTTGGTACAGTATTTGGCCAAAAGAAAAAAATATTTATATGTATATATATGTATATAAGATATATATATATATATATATATATATATATATATATATATATATATATATATTCATATATCCGCTAGGAGAATAAGCTAATAAGTAAAAAGTGCTCAATATCTAAGTAGAGCAAATCATAAAGATAAATCTAATGAGTCGCACGAACCTACTATTAGTTTCGCTTAATGCTCTTCATAGCTAAAATCTGAGCCCTGAAGAGCATTATATATATATATATATATATATATATATATATATATATATATATATATATATATGATGGACTCTCCCGTCGATTTCGACGTATGAGTGTCTAAAAGCAAAATCAGCTCGAATGTTTATGGCGATTGTGAGATTTCAGTCCATATATATATATATATATATATATATATATATATATATATATATATATATATATATGTGTGTGTGTGTGTGTGTGTTGTGTGTGTTTGTGTGTGAAAAGAAAATATTTTTAAAATATAACAAACACAGGATGTTATGATCAGGAAACAGTGTTATATTTTTTAAATATTTTATTTTCATATTGTCGGATTAATTTCCTCATCGTATTTCCATACATATATATATATATATATATATATATATATATATATATATATATATATATATATTGTTGCAATATTTTATGAGGTAAAATTCAGCATCTCTCTGTGCTATTGCCTAGATGATAAAGGTGACGAATCACTTGGGACTTGAGATGCCAATCTCACCTGATATTCAACAAGTGCAACTTGCTAGATGAATAATTCTGTTACAAAGCGCTGGTTACTAAATGCCTCAAGTGAGAAATACATTTATAGCAGTAACAGCATTATTAGTGGGAATAGCGAGCACAAATCAGCATTGTTATAATATTCCGCGTCCAAGTCAACCTCTCCGCGTTGAAGCTACTTTCGAGAATAGAAACGGACAACAAAGGATTAGAAATAAATAATAAGCACGAATTGCCAAAAGATGTTATGAATAAATTATTTAGACGAAGAATAAATAATGACTAGCAGAACCTGCATTTGGTCACATTCTTGGAGAGTATTTTGGTCGGCCTAAGAACTTTTCAGCTGACCCTCAAAGTTAGGTACAACAGAACACGTACAATTCTGAAAAAACAAAAAACAAACCCTGGTTACTTGAAGATATAGAATATATATATTTATGTAGAAGAGTTTGGGAACGCTATTTGGCTGCAGCATGAAGAATACTTTTGCTATCCAGGATAGTACGAAAGACCTCATGTCATGGCTAATATATCTATATCTTATTATAATGGAGATTGTGGGTTTGTCTGTCTGTAACCGAAACTATATTACTATACAAGTCACAATTCCCTTTGTTATTTACATCACATTCTCCATGATTTTATTTTTTATTTAAACCTCAATGATTAGTAAAATTGTTTTACATCATTAAGACTGTTAACAATTTCTACATACTAATAATATGCAATTATATTTATATATTCAACGAAATAGCGGTTTACAGTGTGAATGGGAAGGCTAATTTGCATATTGATCTTAAAAAATTTGATTTTGATAAATATATGCTTAGTATTATTGATTTCTAATTGTTTGGTTTTATCTTAATAAATATGAGCAAAAATCTCGGTGATAAATCTTAACAGAAATCTATTAACATAAAGAAATAACTGTAATTTTATTCTTTTCTTCCTATTTTAACTAAATAGTTAAATTAGGGAAATTTACCACTGAAAGAGGGGAGTAAGGGAAAATGGTGGAACAGTTAGTTTCAAAGTTGTTCTATTTTCCGATTATACCCCCTCTGTTCCAAATATTTTTATCTGAATTCTTATTCAGTTTCATTAGCCTTTCTAATTTAACATGATATTTTATTATATTAAAACTTAAATACTTGCACCCGGAGGGTGCATATATTTGCTAGTATGGATAAATAAGGTTTACCAGCGTGGTTCAAAGACTAGATTTACCAGCATACCATTCTGCCAAGGATATTGTGCCCCGCCCCCTGGTATATGTTGTGATAAGTTAATTATGGCAACGTTTTATATGTTTACTAGTTTAATATGTAAAAAGTATAATAATCTTGATTTAACCCTCTCACTCTTTTTTAATGAGGGGTTGTAAAATATTTACATTGATTTGCCAATAAAAATCTGGAAGAAGGCATTTAAAATATCTATATTAATTTGCTGACAAAAAGTGACAAGAAAATATCTAAGTTGGATCGGAAATTCGCGTGACGCTTGCTCACTAAATCATAGCGTAAATTAAGACAGGATGCCGGGACGACATAAGATAAAAATTACCAAAATATATTCCGCAATTCACAATTTCAATATTACAAATTTTAAAAAGTGCAACTTTTTTTCAATCCATTTTGATTTTACGTTGAGCAAGACCATTGTTTCATTTTTAACATTGGGTGAAATAAAATGGGACAAATCTGTGACACCAGATAATCTGGAGTTACATTTTTGCATTGCATCTTGAACAATTTGTACGGTCTCATATTTAACCAGAGGGTGTGGCAGCATGATAACGAACGGAAAATTTAGGAACAAGCGTATTAATATTTAGTAAGAAAGACAGACCTATATATAAAGCACACCACTTATATATATATATATATATATATATATATATATATATATATATTAGTCATTCACAGACAGAGTGTTTCGACGTTTACGTCTCATCAGTGCGGCTCGACTTTAACAGCTACCTCTAGCCGGGAGCTAAAGCCAACTGAATTTTCGGAAACTGTTAGTAGGAGGCGAACAATTAATTGGTATATACTTACGTAGATGTATGTTCACAATCACCAGGTAACTCAAGTCTGTGAACAACGGACGGATGAATACGTATATATATATATATATATGCGTGTGTATGTGTGTGTGTGTGTTTGCGTGTGTGAGTGTGTGTGTGAATGGTATCAATTTTTTCCATGATAGAATTCAATCAAAATTGAGAACTCAAACGTACCTTTAATGATTTTACATATATACATATAAATATCAGATGGGAAGAAGTGAAAGTAGCCGAAAAAAATGTATTTCTGCTAAAGTAGGATTTTCATATATATATATATATATATATAATATATATATATATATATATGTTGTTGGTAAAGAAAAAGGCTTAAAAATCGGCCAATTTCCGGTTATAGATCTATAATCGCAAAATGGCAGATTTCTAAGCCCTTTTCTTTATCGATTATATTGCTCTGTTCAATTAAATTGAGCATCGAGCTCTCTACTTGGACCTGAACTACCATAACATTCCGCGGTTGGAAGAAAGGGCCAGCTTAGAATTATCCTAATACTAACACCTGTTAACCCATCTGCATATATATATATATATATTATATATATATATATATATATTTATTTATTTAGTTTACAATGTTTTCATAGATCAATGTTCATTATCAGCGACCGCGGTTTCATGCCAAAGGCAATCATCAGGCTGAGGAGTAAGATCCTATGGTGTTTGTTGGGGTTCTTTACTCAATGTCACATTGAGTAAAGAACCCCAACAAACACCATAGGATCTTACTCCTCAGCCTGATGATTGCCTTTGGCATGAAACCGCGGTCGCTGATAATGAACATTGATCTATGAAAACATTGTAAAATAAATAAATATTAGCTCTTACAAACTGTGATTGAGCACTGTATTTTCTTTGTTTCATCGCAAAAAAATTTTTGTTTTTACATATACCTATATATATATATATATATATATATATATATATATAATATATATAATAAAGATAATCTACTGAGTCAGACGAACCTACTATTAGTTTCGCATAAGTTTCATGCCAAAGGCAATCATCAGGCTGAGGAGTAAGATCCTATGGTGTTTGTTGGGGTTCTTTACTCAATGTCACATTGAGTAAAGAACCCCAACAAACACCATAGGATCTTACTCCTCAGCCTGATGATTGCCTTTGGCATGAAACCGCGGTCGCTGATAATGAACATTGATCTATGAAAACATTGTAAAATAAATAAATATTAGCTCTTACAAACTGTGATTGAGCACTGTATTTTCTTTGTTTCATCGCAAAAAAATTTTTGTTTTTACATATACCTATATATATATATATATATATATATATATATATATATATATATAATAAAGATAATCTACTGAGTCAGACGAACCTACTATTAGTTTCGCATAAAGCTCTTCAGGGCTAAAATCTGACTGAATAAGAAAAGGAGCAAGACCAATAAATACTACTAACCACATTAATCATTTAAATTATCAAATCATACTGACCAATAAAAACACAGAACGCTATAAGTTTATTGTTTAATTAAAAAATATTTAATTTCTATATTTTTTTTTTTTAATTATATATTATTTAGAATCGAGCAGATTTGAAACAATAAATAAGTGTAAGCACCCCGTCGTCATTCTCACCCCCTCAACCAATCAAACTCTTTTTTTATTTTTACAATATTTTTACAATCAAACTCTCTGCCGGGTTTTTTTCTCTCCGCAAGGATCTACCAACACGCTTGGTATATTAAATATATATATATATATATATATATATATAATTGGAATAATCATGACAAGCAAATTCGGCGAATACCGTGTGCGATGTGAGGAACACTTTACAGCTGTTTCGATTTTGGTCTCATCAGCAGTGTGTACCTACGATGTGCCCCCGACAGAGATCGAACTGGAGAACCCAGAATGCAGAGTCAGAGACTCTACCCCTAAGCCAAGCGAACACGCCACGCACGAAACTCGGCAAATCAACTTGTCAATCATAAGTGCGCAATTACTATAACATGATGTGTCGTTTTAGCAGCATCGTTTCGTTACCTCTCGCAGAGTCACGTCTTCCCGGCTTGACGGCACGCATCCACGTACTCACACCCATGCTGAGCACAGAAATATAGGAACTTTTATTTATAGAGAGAAATTTTATTTATATAATTGGAATATGAAAGTAAGCAAACAGGTTGTACAGTCTGTTTGAGATGGCGATAGCCGACAATTTGGGAGAATAAGTGCTTAATTGAAGTCATACCTAATTGAAATTTAATTAGTTGATAATTAATAAATTAGCCGAGCATATCTGTTTAAATGTAAAGGCGTAAACAAATCGGAAAAAATCGATCTCTGTATGTACATTTCGGCATATTATGCCTCATCAGCAGAACTATAGACAGGAGACTGCTCTGTGTGTGATTCGAACCCCGACTACATATATGGGTGCTTCATAAATAGTATTTATATAATTGTAATATATATATATATATATATATATATATATATATATATATATATATATACTAGCAAATATATGCACCCTCCGGGTGCAAGTATTTAAGTTTTAATGTAATAAATATTGTATTAAATTAGAAAGGCTAATGAAACTAAATAAGAATACAGATAAAAAGATTTGAAACAGAGGGAGTATAATAAAAGATTTGAAACAGAGAGAGTATAATAAAAAATGGAACAACTGAAACTTACTCTTCCATCACTTTCGTCTTTCATTGTTATTTTTTCTAATTTAAGTATTTAGTTAAAATAGGAAGTAAAGAATAAAATGACATTTATTTTATCTTGTTAATGGATTTCATTTAAGATTCATTGAAGAGATATTTGCTTATATTCATTGAAATAAAACCAAACAGTTAGAAATCAATAATACTAAGCACATATTTATTAAATTCGATCTTTTAATATTAATATGCAAATTAGCCTTTCCGTTCACACTGTAAACCGCTATTTTGTTGTATATATAAATACAATTGCATGTTGTCAGTATGTAGATATAGTTAACAGTATTAATAATGTAAGACAATTTTATTAATAATTGAAGTTTAGATAAAAATAAAATAATGAAGAATGTGATGTCAATAACTAAGAGAATTGTGACTTGAGTAGTAATATAGTTTCGGTTACAGACAGAAAAACACACAATCTCCATTATAAGAATATATATATATATATATATATATATATATATATATTATATATATATATATATATATATATATATATATATATATATTATATATATATATATATATAATATATATATATATATATATATATATATATATATATATATATATATTATATATATATATATATATATATATATATATATATATATATATATATATAATATATATATATATATATATATATATATATATATATATATATATATATGTGCTTAGGAAGCGCGTGGTGTAATGGTTAAAGTCATTGGAGATCGACTCGTCTCCCCGAGTTCAAATCCTGGACGTGGTAATTGCATTTCACTTAGCGCTAATACCCTTGGGAAAGGTATGAATTCTACCTCCCTCAGCTATGGGTAAATAGTAGGGCAGACTGAGCTCTTTTATCTTGGTTAGGCAACCGGCTATGAGAAGGAAAAACCCTGAATTCAAACCTGTTGAACTCCGCTTAATAAATTGACCTTCTGACACATCCTGGTCGTGCGGAGGGGTTGGTAAATATATATATGGGTGTTTCATAGATCTAACCTTGTGTCATAACTAAGTATATATTAGTTAATAACAACTGGGTGGGTCGAGACACCTACTCTGGTTTAATTTCACTGATTTAACAGCCAATACTTAAAGGTGAGTTCAATTCCCACTGTGTGTCCCTTATTTCTTGCCTCATACTAAACCGAGACAATCTTAGTAAATATTTACAGTAAAGACTAGGGCGAATGTAATAGGGCAATGGTAATATTTGTAATCAGATGCTTAGTATTGGTTTGAACTAAACATTGAAACAAAGTACCGGATGACCCTAACGTGAAATGTGTGTTGATAATCTGCACTCGTAACCTACTATTTTCTTTCACAGATTTTCTTTTTTATTTAGTGAGTACATTTTGTTTTTAATCTTTTTCTCGATCAAAGAACAGGAAATGAAATATATATATGTAAAAAATATGAAGAGAAATATCTAAAGAAGATGTATCACATAGGACACTTACAAAAACACAAGTTTTCAGGTAACCAGTTTCACACCTTTCTTATCACTAAGCAAAACACAAGAGATATTTAAGTAAAATGAGTAAATATAAATGAAGTGATCAGCATCATCATCATTAGCAGCACGGATATCCATGAAAATCTCTCTCCAACTGTTTTTATATTATTCATTGTCCCTGGTGTTTCCATGTGCTGGCTTCCACAAGAGAACGTCGCTTATGAGTTCTTCCTTGTGTAGCGAGATGGAAGATCCTGAGTTTTGCGAGGACTACTATTAGAAAGAGATGAAGAAGAAATAAGAGATAGTAAAGTTTTTTTTTAAAAGTGATGAACACAAAAACAGGTTGTCGTGAATTTGACCGGGGTGTTAACCCCCCCTCCGAATGGAGAATTGAAAGCCAGACGGAAGTTTCGGGTGTTGACCGGAACCGGAAGTCACACGGTGACGTAGAACGACGAAGAAAAATACCGGCCTCTTTTTGCTTTCGGGCGCGTAGGGTACGGACCGGACCTCTGGTCCCAGTTGTGGGATCACAGTAATTTAACAGTGTCCTCTCTCTCTTTCTCTCTGCCCTTTCCTCCTCTCCGACACAACCCACGAGTCGAGCCCTGGATATAAAATCTAAGCAGCTTGTGACGATATATTTCTCGCGTTGTACTTTTTTATCGACAAGATGACCGCCACGTGCCGAACACCTTTTTAGTGTCGTGAATTTGGAGGCATATTGACAAGACCCGTTATACAACATATATCGCTATTAGAACTTTACATATATCCGTTTTGGTACCGTGAATATATCACCACGTTACACTTGCTTCTCCAGCAGTGTCCAGCGTGTCTTGTTCATTTCACTCAGATGGTTTGTGTGAAAGGGGGAAATTGGCCGTACAGCTGCTTCCTTGTGGGATGTTGTTTCCACAATTTGTTTAAGATCGCACGCAGCACTCTTGTGCAGATCCCGTCTAGCTTATTCTCTAGGCACTTCATTAGGGTCCATGAGGTACAGCCATACAGTACCAGTGATACAAATGCGACCTGGAAAATTGACGTTTAGCTTGTCAGTGAATCTGAAGTAAGTAAATTAGGCGGAGTGGCTTATTATCGTTATCAGCCGGACAGCGAGGGAGTCTTTCCCCTTTTCGCTAGCACTAGACCAGAGGATTATTTTATACGCCACACCTTGCGTCAGCTCCCAACATTACCACACAGGAGCGGGGCCGATATCCGATCCGGAAACGTGTTGTTCTGAGGCGGAATCTCTATCGACTGAGTTAAACCGGCCCTAACCTGCTCATATGGAAGCACTCGTCGTGTAATTGTTATTATTGTAGGAAATGAACACGAGGAATCGAGTTCAAATCCTGGAAAACGCTCGTCTGTTTATATTTCACGTAGCGCTAATATCGTTGGGAATGGTATGAAACAACTGTTCTCTCTCTCTCCCCAGTTTTTTTTTCGTTTTTCTTTCTTATTAAAACAGTTTATTCCTTAAAAGTAATTGGTAATTTGCTTGAAGCATTGTTAAGTATGTTATAATATATTAATAATTTGAAGGCAAAACCACTAGGTTCCTAGTTCGATACCGGTCCTCGCCAACTCAGCGTTATGAGTAGCACAGGGATCTGTGTGGTAAAGTAAGGAGCTGATGGTAGGTGTGGGCGCTCCACCTCAGATGCAAAAACAATCTCCTTGGTCTAGCGCTAGTGAAAAGGGGCTAGACTCCCTCGCTGATTGGCTGATACTGACATTAGGCCGCCCGATGACTTTACTTTACAATGCGTATAAAAAATAAAAACAAAAAGATGTTATTTTTGTCTTATCGATTTCAAAGAAAACTTAATGTTATTAGATAAAGTTTTCTTTGAAATCGATAGACAAAAATAACATCTTTTCGTTTTTATTTTTATATGCATTGTAATTGCCTTCAAATTATTAATATATTATAGTGTATTCCTTATTCCTGTCTTTTTCTTTCTTTTCTTTTTCTTCTTCCTGTTCGTGTAGTGCGGAAATGCTGTCAAGGCAGGGCACCTATGGTAACCAATAATCGCATCTATTCTAAACGAGTTTTGTAAGAGGCGACTTACATGCTCAATCTTCGTCATTCTCCCAATTGAATGGTATCTATATATTTATAGTCGTGTTCTTTAATTGTACGACCGTTATCATATTGCAACACCCTCTGGTTAAAAAATGAGACCGTTCAAGCCGTTCAAGATGAAATGCAAAAATGTAAATCCTGATTATCTGGTTTTACTTATCCGCTGAATTCTTATTTTTTTTATGAGTGCCATCACCCCGGCTAAATAATGGACCTTTCCGTTTTTATTATAAAGAAAAAAAAGGAAGAAAAAGACATGCTACAAAGAAATTGAAAGAGAATAGGGGAAAATAGTGAGAGCGATGAGTGCATGGAAGCGATAACGCTCATCTGTTTCAATCGAACATAATTAAAAGATGAAAAGAAGTAAAGAAAGAAACAAAAAACCAGAGAGAGCGAGTTAAATCACGAGCATTATACTTTATATATATATATATGTTTATAGTACTTCTATGACCTCTGATGATGGGATTTATTCCGAAAATATTTAGGAATAAAAAGGTAAATAAACGTCATTTTCAACACCTATTCCATTGCATTGTCAATTTCTAATTTATATATATATATATTATATATATATATATATATATATATATATATATACCGCTATTGTCGGATTTCTTTGTTGGATATAAACCTATTCACCCTGTATCATTATTACTAGCTCTCTTATTGTCAGATAATATCGATGGTTACACCTGCCTTTTGACCAAGTCTCGATAATGTTCACCCGTTCACCTGACTTTGATCATGACGGCAGATGTCACCACCAGTGCACTCTAAACTTGGCAACTTAGTCAACGCAAGATTGGCCACGGCATAGCGCCAGTATATTATTCAAATGTCAAACAATTCCTTATTTTGATCTTTGCCAATCTCAAGATGTTAATGAACTGAGTAAGAGGCGTCAAGTCTTTGAACGCCATCGTTGGCCAGTTGAAAAGGAATTAAATTAAGTAAATCCTGAGCTATGGAATCCTTTGGTAAGTGTATAAGTCCTGAGTTATGGAATCCTTTGGTAAGTGTATAAGTCCTATCCTGAGTAGTGTTAAAGGTCCGTTGTCCACGAAGCTTCAAAGTAATTATGGCCAGTATGCTCAGTATGCTCAGCAGCAGAGTACTGCCAGTGATTGGCCAATAGGTTGGTCACATGGTTCTCGGCGAGTCTATAAGTAGAAGTAGACTTTTGACACACACCTTATATTACAAAAAACACCAACAAGAGGAGACTTACATGCTCAGTCTTCGTCATTTTCCCAATTGAATGGTATCTGTATATTAATAATCGTGTTCCTTAATTGAGCGACCGTTATAATCTTGCAACACCCTCTGGTTAGAAATGAGACCGTTCAAGTCGTCCAAGATGAAATGCAAAAAATGTAAATCCTGACTATCTGGTGTTATTTATCCGCCGAATTCTTATTTCTTATGAGTGACATCACCTCAGCTAAATAATGGACCATTCCGTTTTTATCATAAAGAAATAAAAGGAAGAAAAAGACATGCTACACAGAAATTGAAAGAGAATAGGGGAAAAGTGAGAGCTTGAGTGCATGGAAGCGATAACGCTCATCTTTTTCAATCGAACAAGGTAAGAAATCGGATTTGCAAAACAGTTTAATTTATCCAATTGTTAATTGAACAGTTAAGAAAAATGGAAATTCATAAATTTACATGCACGCATAATATCAGTGAAATTCAAACCTAGCAGGATGATAATCAATATAAGTTGGAAAATTTAAAAAAAACAAAAAACTTTAATTATATTAATACTTATAAGTTCAGGATTTCAAAGAGTTTGAAGTTTAAGGAAAAATCATTACAATTGGAATAAGGCATTTCCCACTACTTTGTTAAATCGTTTGATATTCTTCAGGAAATATCAATAAGCCTAGGGGGGTCGTTTTTTCGAAGTTTGGCAACCCAAGAATTTCATATCTACTAGTTGATGAAGTAACTCTGTCAAATCGAACTTAACGGACCTAAATTCCACCATCGTATGGCACCCCGCCGAGAGAAAAATACTAAAAAAACAAGGAAATTAACTGAATTCAATGAAATTTTCAGTGTTGATATATTAATGAATAAAAGATATAATGGACCAGTTATTTTATTTAAACTTGTTTTACTTTTTTCAGGTCAGTTAAATTTGAACCACGTATCTTTGAAAATCTGTATTACATCTCAAAGATACGAGGTTCAACCTTAACTGACCTGAAACAATTTAAAAGTTATATATATATATATATATATATATATGTATTGAAGCGCGTTTTATAAATATATTATATATATAGCTTCGTCTAGGAATTGAACTCGAACCGACGAGTCCATTTGCAAGGACTCTAACCACTAGCCCACGCGCCTCCATACAAATATATATGTATGGAGGCGCGTTTTATATATATATAAATATATATATATATATTCCTGGGGCCATGAGTAATAGGGAGGGTTGGCGAAATATTGCCATGGATATTCGTGCTGTGCGCGCGACATGATGATGATGGTTATACAAAAAACTGGGTCGATCAATATATTCATAAGACGTATGTATTAGCTGTTGAATATCAATTTCTATCAGGGGTGATATATTCTGTCTTCTACTTTGAGTCTGGCACTCTACACGGCCAGCCACACATGCAGTTACCTCACCGGACATCTTAGGCCAATAATATTTCCTACCTATCAGCTCATGGGTCTTGTCAATGCCCACATGCCCCATATTTTCGTCACATTGTTTTAGTATTTCCCTTCGTAAGGCTCTTGGGACAAACAACCTCAAACTAGCCTCATCTTCGGCGTTAGATAGACAGTGTATTATACTGTCATGTATCAAATATCTTCGTACATTGTCTAATTCAACTTTCTCTCTCAGTGCTGTTATCCCCTCG
>CM042153.1:14644957-14649957 GCA_023376005.1 Doryteuthis pealeii | reverse complement strand
AATGCTTAATAAATTATTTCTAAATTATTTTACTAGTCGTCAATGCCCGAGTATTTTGAAATATATTAATGATACTAGCAAATATATGCACCCTCCGGGTGCAAGTTTAAGTTTTAATGTAATAAAATATTGTATTAAATTGAAAGGCTAATGAAACTAAATAAGAATACAGATAAAAAGATTTGAAACAGAGGGAGTATAATAAAAAATGGAACAACTGAAACTTACTCTTCCATCACTCTCGTCTTTCATTGTTATTTTTTCTAATTTAAGTATTTAGTTATAAGAGGAAGTAAAGAATAAAATTTCTTGTTAATGGATTTCATTTAAGATTCATTGAAGAGATATTTGCTTATATTCATTAAAATAAAACCAAACAGTCAGAAATCAATAATACTAAGCACATATTGATTAAATTCGATTTTTTAATATTAATATGCAAATTAGCCTTCCCGTTCACACTGTAAACCGCTATTTTGTTGTATATATAAATATAATTGCATGTTGCTAGTATGTAGATATGATTAACAGTATTAATAATGTGAAACAATTTTATTAATAATTGATGTAAAAATAAGGATAAATTCATGGTGAATGTGACATCAATAACTAAGGGAATTGTGACTTGAGTAGTGATTTAGTTTCGGTTACAGACAGAAAACACACAATCTCCATTATAATAAGATAGTGAGAAAATGACCAGCTTTTTTAAATAATCTATATTGATTACAGTAAATATATTATTTCTTGATGATAAGCAGCGAACGCAAAATATAGACTGAGAGTTTATAATAATATCTACTCTTGGGTAATCTATTGTTTAGTTCAACTACGACTGCTGAATCAATAATGTCCGCATCTGTCCATAGGTTTATTGAATTATATAAAATAGCAGGAGAGAGCCTCGTTTTTTATCAGTCCGGTAATCATTGGAGACATTCTTTGTACGTCAGCTGTCAACAAGCCAAAGAGACATTTATGCGTGGAGCAAGGAAGTTATATCTGATTCCTGACGAATGCATCATGAAACGGAAAGATATTAAGGCCAATTTATTACTGATATATATATATATATATATATATATATATATATATATATATATATATTTGATGAGTCAGTTTTTATGTGTATATATTATAGCCATATATATGTATATATATATATATATATATATATATATATTATATTTATGGGAAAAAATTATATATATAAAACTCAGACACATGCACACACAAACACACACAGCCACACACACACACACACACACACACACACATATTATTGTGTGTGTTAATATATATGTGTGTAGACATGTATACCCATAAAAATAGTCTCATCACATATACCAACAAAATAGCATACGTGGACATATATACATATATATGATTTTGTGTATATTTTTCATTATTTTATAATATATACAAGTAAATATATGCACCCTCCAGGTGCAAGTACTTAAGTTTTAATATAATAAAATATCATATTAAATTAGAAAGGCTAATGAAAATGAATAAGAATGCAGATAAAAACATTTAGAACAGAGGGGGTACAATCGAAAAATAGAACAACTTTGAAACTAACTCTTCCATCATTTTCCATTACTCCCGTCTTTCATTGGTAAATTTTCCTAATTGAACTATTTAGTTAAAATAGGAAGTAAATAATAAAATTGCAGTTATTTCTTCTTGTTAATGAATTTCTTTTAAGATTTGTCCCCGAGATAGTTGCTTATATTCAATAAGAAAAAAAAACAATTTGAAATCAATAATAATAAGCATATATTTATTAAAATCAAATTTTTAAGATCAATATGCAAATTAGCCTTCCCATTCATATTGTAAACTGCTCTTTTGTTGTATATTAAATACAATTGCATGTTATTAGTATGTAGATATGGTCAGCAGTCTTAATGATGTTAAACAATTTTATTAATAATCGAGGTTTAAATAAAAATAAAATCATGGGGAATGTGATGTAAATAACAAAAGGAATTGTGATTTGTATAGTAATAGAGTTTCGGCTACAGACAGAAAAACACACAATCTCCATTATAATAATATATATATATATATATATATATTATATATATATGTGTGTGTGTGTGTGTTATTATATATATATATATATATATATATATATGTGTGTGTGTGTGTGTGTATATATATGATGTATATATATATAACTATAAACATCTGTTTATTTCATTATTTATATACATCTATGGATTTATTTCTGTATTTTACCACATACACACACATACACACGCGCGAGTGCAGACACACATTGTGTGTGTGTGTGTGTGTGTGTGTGTGTGTGTGTGTGTGTGCGTGCGTGTGTTTGAATATTCATGTACTTCTTTCTATAGCGATTACAGTCGATGTATTTTAAGCCAAACTGGCAGGGCTTTTACGAATGAATGTCGCAAACAAGAACGTTACAATTACATAAACATTCGATATTAAATAATCGAAAAGTTAATTGATTTCCGTGATATTTACGACATGTCTTAATCTATATATCTATAGATTGATCTATCTGTCTGTCAGTTCATCTCTATCTATCCATCAGTGGAAGCGTGCTGGGCCCATAACCTGTTAAGTATCTGGTCGGCATCCTTAGTTCCAGATGTAATAAGTATGTAAGCAAGCCAATAAGAATCCGGTTTTAGAGTATTCTTTGTAAGTCCTACGTCCAAGGGAATCCAAGTGTCAATGAAATAAGTTTAGAATGGTGTCTCTATTAATACAGCAGAAGCAGCAGCAGCAGTGCCAGTGATTGGACAATAGAAATGCCTTCGGTGGTCACGTGGTAGTCAACGAGTCTATATTTAGGAGTAGGCTTCTTTCACCCGCCTTATATCTAAAAAAATGCAACATCTATCACACGGTATATATATATATATATATATATATATATGGTATTTGTGGAAAAGGTGACTTACCGGTGAAACATGTCACATTGGCTAGTTGATGCAAGATTCACAATGATAAGGCAGCGATATAACAAATATAAAGTGCTCAATACGTTGGTAGAGCAAATTTATTATGATAATGGTACACGGTAATAACCTACTCGAGTTTAACCATAAGGATCTTCAGGGTTAAATCCACTGGATTAATCAATATCTTGATTAATTGCAGTTGATCGCAAAAAATACACACGTGCAATCAACTGCAATTAATCAATATCTTGATTAATCCAGTGGATTTAACCCTGAAGATCCTTATGGTGAAACTCGAGTAAGTTATTACCGTGTACCTTTATAATAATAATAATAATATATATATATATATATATTAATGATTTGAAGGCAATTAAATGCGTATAAAAAATAAAAGCAAAAAGATTATATTTTGTCTTATCGATTTCAAAGTAGAAACTTCATCTCAGAGGTGATATAATATATATATATATTATATATATATATATATATATATATAATTCTTTTCATATGTATGCACTTATGTATATATCAGAGACAATACATGCACAGTCCATGGACTAACAATCTGTCTTGTGCTATCTGTACCAAAGTTTGTAAGTCGCCTTCTGATCTTAAGCGACATATGGTGGTTTGCAAGAATCCACTTTTACCATATGATCAATTCAATCCAGTGTGTAGGAGGTCCTCCCTTTGTTATATGTGCTTCAACCTTTGTGGATCTGCAGCGGTATTGATGAGACACTTGAGAGCTGGTGAGAGGAAACGTTCTGGCCGTGGGATTGTAGGTTTGATGGGGACAGCAGTTATCTGTAAAGATTATGCTATTGCTATACATGTATATATGTAACTATGTATGTATGTATGTATCGATCTATCTATCTATTTATCTAATAAAGTTAACATGGAAGAAGGTCATAGTAGATATCTCTGTGATATTTAATATTTGAGTTAAAAAAAGTCTCGAATAAAAAGCGGTATTTACAATGAATGATATATAAACCTCCTTCAAAACTGGTTTTGGCATTTGATAACCATGATATTAACCAAAAGAATGTAATATGATTACCTAGAAGTAACCTCGATGTTACCGAACAAACATATAATCGAAAAAAACCTGGGAACCGGTGCGTAGGATGATGACCTGAAAATAACCTTGATGTCATCAGGTCAAGGCTAAAGAAGTAAGACGTGTCCGCGAAGTCAACAGAAAAAGAAAATCGTCGTGTAATGTGATGATGTGGAAATGACCCTGATATCGTTATTTCAAGGTTGAGTAAGAGCAGGCGTCATCGTAGGCGGGTAGAAATAAAATAGAGAAGAAAGAATATGCTTGCTGTCCTGGAAGTCGAGATGGCATAAACAGAGGTAGCACGTGAAGGGACCACAAAGTTGTTGAATGTTTTAGGATATAAGGCATGAGGTAAATGGTCACTCCTAAATATAGACTCGTTGACTACCACGTGACCTGGGGTAGATTTCTATTGTCCAATCACTGGCACTGCTGCTGCTGCTTCTGCTGTATTAATAGAGGCACCATTCTAAACTTATGTCATTGACACTTGGATTCTCTTGGACGTATGACTTACAAAGAACACCGGATTCTTATTGGCTTGCTTACTTACTTATTACATCTGGAACTAAGGATGCCGACCAGATACTTAACAAAAGTAACACACACCGACCGATAAGACGGTAAGAAGTCGGACTATCCGGAAAGGAACGAACAGCTGGAATATACGAGACGAAAGAAGTTCTACTCAGGTTTATAAATAGTCGATAATTGAAATTTCCTCTTGTCCAGACAGCTGGCTCAAAGACCCGTGATCTGTGTCCCCAAGCGGCCACCGAAAAAGCAGAAGCTTTCTACAATTGATTAAAAGAGTTTTGCATCAGTGTTACTTTTAATATGAAGACGATAATTTTCCTGGGTATGACAATAGGCTGCAGACTGCACCCTATGCTGAGGTTCTGTTGTAGAGTTCTTTGAAATGTGAAGTATTCCTTAATTGTCAAGACTGCCAGATGTCCCTCTCTGTCGCTCTTTCTCTGTCTGTC
>CM042153.1:14622457-14639957 GCA_023376005.1 Doryteuthis pealeii | reverse complement strand
GTTCTTGCAGTTCCTTTTCCATCTTATTTATCCATTCTGCCTTTCTGTTATGGTCTTTCTCTTCCCATATCTTGCTCCCCAAGTTTTATGTTTCCCTTGCATTCGGATATAAAACCGTCTGAATGCTTTGTCCACTGATTTATTGGTAGAATTTCTTTATAATACTTTGGAAGGTCCTGTTTTGTTTGTATTGTTTGATTCTGTCCCGGTATTTTTTGAGTCTCCCTTCTTTTGCTAGAAATTTTTGGTTTATTTCTTCCTTTTGTATGGTTAGCCTTGGTTGCTGTTGTCTTTTTACCGTCATTTCATTTAATTAGATTTAATACATTTTAATAAATATTTTATAATATGAAACTGCGCAGCCGTATTTCTATTAATATTATCTATGTCACCAAATCACACCGTCTGCCTCGGAGCTTGAAAATAGATTAAATAATTATCGGATGCAAATTATTAGTATTAGATAGGAATACTTGAAACCATATAAATGTGAACAAATTATCAGATAGAAATACATGAACAAACATGGAAGCAGCACCACACAAAAAGCACCTGTATGGCCACTGTCTCCTATCCCACAGACCATTCAACAGACGAATATGAAATGCAGGACACTGCTGACAAAGCAGGTTAGTTGGTGGGTTGGGTTTTACGGCATCTCAACCCATGGGTTATTTTATGCAGACGACTTTTTTTATCCATTCTTGTTAAGTATTCAATTTTTGTTTTAAACATTTAAAAAATAATGTCAATAAAGCGGAACTGTACACTCTTCGGAGCTCCGGAATTTGAATTTCCAAGGATATTCCGAAAATGAACGTAATACCGCGTCTGGATTTCCAAACCGTATTCTATGACGTCATACTCTAGAAGGTTAGCCACTGCTAAGGTCTCAGCTTTTTGCCGGCATTGGAAGATCCCTTTGTATCGCAAAATCCCAGACAATTCTGATACAAAAATGTGTTGAACGGAGTATGATGTTGGAAGACACGAAACTCCCCAGTGACCTAAGTAATATGACATCACAGACGACGCCCTCCAAAATGTAGTAAGGAGCGTAATTTCCTCTTTTGTGATTACAGTCGGCGTATTTTAAGCTACACTGACAGAGCATTTAAGATCAAAGGTCACAAAGAGGAATGTCCCAATTACCAAGGAATTACTTTTTTTGTTGCACGATCTGTCGGGGGTGGGGGGCTTAGAATACTCTGATTGCATCTGCTCTAGAGTAAGATCCCCCACACAGTATGGGATTTACTGAGTATAACACTAAACTACATCTGATATTGCATTTTATGCAGTTTAACAATTTGTGCAGGACACTGGAGAAGGAGGGGCGAACTCATAAGGGAAGTTTTCCAGTGGACACGGCACGAGTACATTCCTACGACTCTAACCATTATATCACACGCCTCCATATATATATATATATATATATATATATATATATATATATACAGACACAATCTGTCCAACTATTGACCCATAGCTGGAGGGAAAAAAGTTTGCTTCATACCTTTCCTAAGGGTATGTGAAATGCATAGATCCTCGTCCCGGATTTGAACTCGTCTAATGTATATGTTAAATAGATCTTTAAAAATCAGTTTAAAAATGATTTGTTTTTAAATCAGTTAAAAATTCTGAATACCCAATAAAGATGAATAAACAAAAATGTATCCGGCATAAATTAACCCAAGGGTTGACGTGAAAAGCAACCAGCCAACAAACAAACAAACCTCTCCTGATCTATGGTTAACTGGTAGTGTAAACGGGTTTTCTAACCTTGGTAAGAGCAAATGGTCTCGGAGAAGGAAGATTTGAATTCAAATGTCCTATAAGCGTGGTCGAGTAATTTGATGTGATGGAAGGGCAAAAATCTAGGAGCTGGACCCACTAAGGCAACCAGGAGGTATTTTCGACCTACGACGGTAAACATTGCAGCATTTGCCTACACAAAAATATATGTAAACCAAATCCAGGTTACTCTTCATAAGGATACAACATTTCTTTTTTTTTCATCACATTGTACGGTGTGTGTACGTGGCTTTGTAGCTAATGTGCGAGATTTCCACGCTATTATGTTCACCTATCGACTAATACTCTTGTGAAAACTATAAATCCCCTCATCCTCCAAACTATGGCTTAAATAGTACCACTACTGATCTTCTACAAGGATGGCTTTGGCATTTATTAACTCACAAAGGTTTCTATGCCATTGAACAAAGAAACCAAACCAAAGCAAGCCAAACGTAATGTGCTGATATCTTCTAAGTACTTTATTACAATACAGCCGAAAACATATGATATTTCTACTAATAGCTCATTCTGTACAATATGTAACATTCAACAGAAACTATAATCATGCCAGCACGTCATATTTTTATAAATAGTATTCAATTATGCTCGGTGACTCGGTACAAACCCTACAGCGATCGGTATATAATTTAATATGCACTATTTTCAAGTGAATTTTAAGGTCTCTATAATAATGATAATAAAAATAATAGTATTGTTTAACAAAACAAAATGAGAAGTTGCCAACTGGTAGACATTGCAGTTCCAGCAGATTACAGAGTGAAGATGAAGAAAAATGGAAAGTTAAACAAATACCTGGACCTTACTAAAGTATTGAAAAAGCTGTGGAAGATGAGGATGAAAGTGATACCAATTGTAATGGGTGCACTTGGAACGGTCCCAACACGTTTGGAAAAAGACTATAGGAATCAGAGTAAGAATTGAGACCATTCAGACAACTGCATTACTACAATCGGCTAGAATACTCAGAAGGGTCCTGGAGACCTGAGGAGACTTGTTGTCACTCAGACTCCAGTGAAAGACAATCAGCTAACGCTGGTGAGAAAAATTCAATAATAATAATAATAATAATAATAATAATAATAATTAGAAGAAGAAGAAGAAGAAGAAGAAGAAGAAGAAGAAGAAGAAGTCGGCATCCCCTATTGGAGCACCTTAGACACTGAGCAATAAACCCAGCCGTGCCCCTTTAAATCTAGGGGGCATGTTTTGCCTAGGGATTTGGCCCCCTGGGATCACGCCGTTAATTATAATCGGTCCAATGGCCTACTTCCCCGGACACAAGTTTCCGAAGAAACTAGGTAAGTATATATCCCAATGAAAATATATAATACGCCATAGGTAATGTGTAGGTAATGTGGTAACTGAGATGAAACGGTTCATCACAGCGAATTAGCAAATACAGAAAACTGGCCTAAACTGGCTGGGAAATCTGATCTATTGGAAATTGTGTAAAATATTAAAATATGACCGTAATTACAAATGTTATATATACAAACAAGAATCCGTGTTAGCAGTCTTGTAATACATCGCTGAAATGCACTAAAGGAGGTCATCAGTGATGTTACTCCAGTATCCTTACAGATTTTGGGTTTTGCAACATTATATCTGTTCAACCGGTAGACCCGACGTGTTATTAAGCCGCCTCCTTTCCAGATTGGCTCAGTGTATTTTACGAATAGTTCATGAATTCTTATATATTGGCGCAGGGATACGCAACAGCCACGCAGAGATTTGCTCAGTACATGTGTATAAAATAGGAGAATGATGAAAAAATATAACTAAACTGAATAAAATAAAGTTAACTTGTGAATATACGCTCCTTACTACATTTTGAATGGCGTCGTTTGTAATGTCATACCTTGGGTCACTGGGAAGTTTCGTGTCTTTCAATATAATACTCCGCTCACCAGGCAGACGGTATCAGAGAAGAAGCAAATGAGACATGGAATTGTATGGGATTTTGCAATACCAAAGGGATCCTCCATTGCCGGCAAAAAGCTGAGACCTCATGGCGCAGTGGCTAACGTTCTAGAGTATGACATCATATAAATGCGGTTTCGAAATCCAGACGCGGTATTACGTTCACTTTCGGAATAATACCCTTGGGAAATGTATGAGCCCCTCATCCTTCCAGCTATAGGTTAAATAATACCACTAGTGTATTTGTATAACGAAGGCTATGACATTAAATAACCAATAAAGTTGATATGCATATAAACTGATCTTTACTTTTCCAGTAAAAAAATAAATAAATAAAATAAAAAATTAACCACAGAATTAAGAGTTTTTTCTTCTATATCTAATAGTATATTCTGGTAAAAGAAATTGATTAGATAAAAAAAGAAATTGAGAGAGAGAGAGAGAGAGAGAAGAGAGAAGAGAGAGAGAGAGAGAGAGAGAGAGAGAGAGGGAGAGAGAGTGTGTGTGTGTGCGTGTGCGTGTGCGAGCGACATAGTGAGTGTGCGTGAGAGTGAGAGTGTGTGGGAGTGAGAATGTACGCGTCTGCGTGTGAGTGCATGAAAGTATGCGTATGAGTGCATGTGTGTATGTGTGGGGGTGTGAGTGCGTGTGTGTGAGTGTGAGTTTGTGAGTGTGTGAGAGTGTATGCGAGTGTGTGTGAGGTGTATGTGTGTGTGTGTGTGAGTGTGTGTATGCGAGTGTGTGTGTGTGAGGGTGTGTATGTGAGTGTGTGTGAGTGTGTGTGTGTAGTGTGTATGCAAGTGTGTGTATGCGAGTGTGTGTGAGTGTGTATCCGAGTTTGTGTGAGTGTGTATCCGAGTGTGTATGAGTGTGTGTGTGAGCGTGAGAGTGTGTGTGAGTATGTGTGAGACACCTGATACAGCATGAGATTCCTGTTGTAAAATAAAGACCCCTGATGATACCGATGCTTCTATTTAAGAGGGAGAGAAGGATTTTAATTAGCATTGTATATATATCCTCGTTATATCAAGAATTTGAATGAACAAAAAATATCTCTCAGCACAATGATGATTCCACAAAATTATCTTTTAGTCTCAAATTGGATTGACAATTGTTTTATTCTTTAAGTGTATTAAGTATTATTATTCCAAATATCACTGTAAAGAGATAAAAGAAAGAAAGAAGGAAAGAAAAACGGAAGAAAAAACCCCAGAAATAAACAAAGGAAAATGAAAAATAGGAAAGAAAGAAAGAAAGAACATAAAAAGAAAGACAGATAGAACAAAATTAAAAGGCCCAGAAAGTACAAAATAATGAAAGAATGAATACAACAAAGCAGAAAGAAAGAAAGAATGAATGAATAAAAGAAAGAAACACTGAAAGAAAGAATTAAAATATCATTGAAAGAAAGAATGAAAGAAA
The DNA here is from genome assembly GCA_023376005.1 of Doryteuthis pealeii. Lineage (NCBI taxonomy): Eukaryota > Metazoa > Mollusca > Cephalopoda > Myopsida > Loliginidae > Doryteuthis > Doryteuthis pealeii. The sequence goes on along the minus strand of CM042153.1, from coordinate 14,634,797 downwards.
GAAAGAAGGAATACAACAAATAATGAAAGAATGAATACAACAAAGCAGAAAGAAAGAAATGAAAGAATAAAAGAAAGAAAGACTGAAAGAAAGAATTAAAAATATCATGAAAGAAAAGAATTAAAATATCATTGAAAGAAAGAATGAATGAAAGAAAGAAAGAATGAATACAACAAAATAATGAAAAGAATGAAATACAACAAAGCAGAAAGAAAGAAATGAAAGAATAAAAAGATGAAAGAATTAAAATATCATTGAAAGAAGAAAGAAAAGAAATTGAAAGAAAGAAAGAATGATACAACAACAATATGAAAGAATGAATACAACAGAGCAGAAAGAAAGAAAGAAAATGAAAGAATAAAAGAAGAAAGACTGAAAGAAATAATTAAATATCATTGAAAGAAAGAAAGAATGAAAGAAAGAAAGAATGAATACAACAAAATAATGAAAGAATGAATACAACAGAGCAGAAAGAAAGAAAGAAATGAAAGAATAAAGAAAGAAAGACTGAAAGAAATAATTAAAATATCATTGAAAGAAAGAAAGAATGAAAGAAAGAAAGAATGAATACAACAAAATAATGAAAGATACAACAGAGCAGAAAGAAGAAAGAAATGAAAGAATAAAAGAAAAGAAAGACTGAAAGAGAAATTAAAATATTGAAAAAGAAAGAAATGAATACAACAAAATAAAGAATGAATACAACAAACAGAAAGAAAGAAATGAAAGAATAAAAGAAAGAAAGACTGAAAGAAAGAAAAAATATCATTGAAAGAAAGAAAGAATGAAAGAAAGAAGATGAAAACAGAGCAGAAAGAAAGAAAGAAATGAAAGAATAAAAGAAAGAAAGACTGAAAGAAAGAATTAAAATATCATTGAAAGAAAGAATGAATGAAAGAAAGAAAGAATGAATACAACAAAATAATGAAAGAATGAATACAACAAAGCAGAAAGAAAGAAATGAAAGAATAAAAGAAAGAAAGACTGAAAGAAAGAATAAAATATCATTGAAAGAAAGAAAGAATGAGAGAAAGAAAGAATGAATACAACAAAATAATGAAAATGAATACAACAAAGCAGAAGAAAGAAATGAAAGAATAAAAGAAAGAAAGACTGAAAGAAAAATATCATGAAAAAAAGAAAGAAAGAAAGAAGAAAGAAGGAATACAACAAAATAATGAAAGAATGAATACAACAAAGCAGAAAGAAAGAAAGAAATGAAAGAATAAAGAAAGAAAGACTGAAAGAAAGAATTAAAATATCATTGAAAGAAAGAAAGAAATGAAAGAAAGAAAGAATGAATACAACAAAATAATGAAAGAATACACAAAGCAGAAAGAAAGAAAGAAAGAAAGAATAAAAGAATGAATGAATTAAAGAAAGACTCAAAGAAAGGAAGAATCAAAGAATCAAAGAAAGAATGAAAGACAGAAGACAAAAGTTGAGATCATTTGACCAAGATTTTGATAAACACACAAACACACACACACACACACACATACATACATATATATAAATGTATAATATATATATATATATATATATAATATATATATATATTATACTCTAAGATATATATATATATATATATATATATATATATATATATATATGAGTAAGAAAAGGTGGAATGAAAACATCACACAATTGCTGTTAAAGAAGAAAACAATTTATAATATAATCATAGCTGATATTGATCAATATTTCGATTTTTTACAAAAATCATCATCAGAGCTCATTCACTCCCGTAGTTGTTTGGGTCGGAGAGGAAAGTCAAAATGAGTTTACAAAACAAAAAACCTTAATACTGCAAAAAACGAAAGACGTTACAATATTCACCAACGTGGGCATTTCGCGCCATATATATGTCGGTCATGTTCCATGTATATCTTTTGACAACAAATGTAGCGAATTTTTGAGATGTTGGCAACAAGGCGAAAACAATTATTATAAATTGTTTTCTTCTTTAACAGCATTGTGTGATGTTTTCATTCCACCTTTTCTTACTCATATTGTCGGATTCATTTCCTTTCTTTTAACTTATATATATATATATATAATATATATATATATATATATATATATATATTATATATATATACTCTAAGATATCCAATTAACGCACCGTCCATCCAATTCATATTTGTCTTCTTAGATGCGCTAAAATGTTGTTGGCCGTCACTATTTTCAATTAGAGAACTTCTCACCTGAATCTCAATTCTATCATCGTTTTTCAAATCTCATTCAAGATCTGATTGTAAAAGAAAAAAAAATGCTTCTCTCACTTTCTCGCGAGACTCGACGAGATTCATGAAAGGATAAATCAGCTATGTATTTCCTTCTCTATTGTCATCATCAAAAAATATTTAAAACAATTTTCCGTTCTTATACTTATATGTATTTATAAGATGAAGTTTCATATTAATAATTTTGATATTTCAGACTATCCCCATCTTTATTGTGAATAACCACAAAGTTCAAGCCACAGTAGCCTCGGGCTCTATTCAGATGTTGTTTTTTCATCATCATCATCATCATCATCATCATCATATGTGGAGCTAGTAGCACGGATATCCATGGCAATCTCTCGCCAACCGTTCCTATTATTCATTGTTCCTGAGAGGACCTTTGCGCAGTGTCCTGTATCCGCGTAGAGCTGGTCAATGTATATCTTTGCTGGGTGGTCCACACTGGCGTGCCCATATGCCCATTTCCACAGGGTGAATGTCACTATTAGTTCCTCCTTTACTTCTCCAGCAGTGACCAGCATACCTTACCTTTTTTAAATTACCTCAAAATAAGTAATTCTGAAGTTAAAGTTAAGGTAATTTAGAATAAAGCATCTGAACAAAGCCCGAGGTTACTATGGCTTGAACACTTTGTTTATACACAGCCTTTCAATTATCCTGACCGCACCGCTTTGAACTGACTAGCCACCATATCCTTGTTAAAAGTTCCTCTTCCTCTCTTGCCCTTTTTCGTCACACCTTCCAACGCATCCACCTATCATCTTCTCATCCTCCCTCTACATATTGGGAAATCGTTTGAAGATGACTTATTTTAAGGTAATTTAGAAGAAAAGACATCTAAAAAGAACCAGAGGTTACTGTGGTCTGAACGTTGTGTTTATACACAATAACAATGAGGACATCAGTCCGAAATATCATAATTATTAATTCTATAGTCATATCTCTTTTGATTTAATTATCTAAACATTCTTTCTTTTTATTTTTATATTTTTGTTGTGCACATTTTTCTTGTTGTGAGGGAAATGGATAATTGGTGTGGGGGAAATAAATTTTGAAAAATACATTATGAATATATGACATATTAACGTGGATTTTCTTCTCATTAATATTCCAAGATCGCCGAGAAATTTCGTTGTTACCCCACTAAATTAGATTACGGTCAAGTACACCAACTACCACAGCAGTTACCTAAAAACGTGTTGAACTTCTTCGGTCACGTAATATAAGCTCCGCAAATTAACACGTACTAAGTTATTGCAAAACTTTTGTCTCGCACTATTTATAGTTTTGTGTTTGAATATACTTTATGTAACTTGTCTGTTCTTTACTTCCTATTTCAAACTTTATCAGTACGATCAATATTCTTGCTACATTTATACTATTAATAATAGCTAATGGGTCACTACATAAGTAAATATGTATTTAAGTATGTTGTACTGTATGTAGAACTAGTATCTGGGGAAATATTTTTAGTAGGACTGAGTTGAATTTGAAAGAGTTGGAACCACCACGTCCCACTCTCTCTCTCTCTCTGTCTGTCTGTCTGTCTGTCTCTCTCTCTCTCTCTCTCTCTCTCTCTCTCTTCTCTCTCTCTCTCTGTCTATTTTTTTCCTTTTTTTTTAGCTTTGCAGTTCGAATAAAGGTCATAGTGTTGATTATATATGAAATCAGAATATTTATCTATCTTCACTCTATATTAATTCTAAATCGTTTAGCGTTTGGAAAATACAGATATTCTAAAAAATATGTTGATGAAAACATATTCTTAGTGGAAAAATTGCGGATATGGCAATCAACCGTGAAAACAGCAGGGAAAAAAAATAAGCGACAGCTACAGAAAATAGATATGTGGTCCAAGTAAAAAAAGCAAAAAAAAAAAAAAAAAAAAAAAAAAGAAAAGCAAAAAAAACAAAAAAACCTGAAGATATTTTATTCTGAATACGGCGATCGACTGAAAAAGTTCATTGGCTGATCAAGATACTCTTTTACCCCATAAAAATGTAACAATAAAAAATGAAGAATTGAAAATATAATTATTTTCATCATTCAATTTTTTTTTAGCGGGGTTACATTTAAAATAGTAGTTCAAATAAAGGTACGCATAGGTCGGAAAGATTTTCATGATATTTTTTTTTATAGATACCAAGAAATTAAGCTTTTTTTCTTACAATTATAACTGAATTGAAAATACGATTTCTGTGGGAATGGGGAATTGGAATTTTTAAACATCGTGCGCCTTAAGTGTTTTTTATAACCCATGAATAACTGTGGCAAGTCCCGCAAAAGGATTAACTTTAATTATATCATTTCCCAACTTGATACTTAGTATCACATCATACCCATTGTGAACGTGTTGGGTAAATACTTGGATCTATAATTCTGTCAGCTGAAATGTTTGACCAAATGACCTTTAGGCATTTTTGATCTCGATTCAAAATGACATGTTTTTCATTTACACCGTCAATATCCAGTTGTTTGTTAGGGGTTAAGGTTAGTGGCTAGGGTTAGGGATTAGGGTTAGGGTTAGCGGTTAGGGTTAGGGGTTAGTTTTATAATTAAAGAAAACTTCTAAAAATCGTGTTAACAAACAACCGGATATTGACGATGTAAATGAAAAACATGCCCTTCTGAATCGAGATCAGAAAAGGGTGCCTAAAGGTCATATGGTCCGAAATTTTATCTCCAGGTAAAAAATGTAAAATTAGTTATTGCTTAACATGAATATAGTTGGTTCTACGATACAAGTCTTCGTGTATATGGATATATCAAAACTTGAGTTACTTAAATTTGGGTGTAGTTTGAAACATTGCGATTCACATAATTCTTACAGTAATTGGATCCCATTGGTAGAAAAATCTGCGGCAAACAAGGGCATCTACTTCCCTTGGCCGGGATAAGCATGTGTGATTTGGGGAGCGCTTGTAAATTTCTTATTAACTTGCTACCCCTTTCATGATTTCAACACTAGTGAATTCATTGGATGGAAACGGATCAACTGACCCAAGGTGACAGAGACAGAGAAACTTAGTAGATATAACGACAACAAAAGTAGATATGACGTCATCATTGTAACTTTTCAGCCCACACACGTACAGTAATATACCGTTTACGTCATTTCAACCGACGTAAAATTCGCTTTTAAATCAATATTCTGTACCAAATTTCTTATCAGCTAACGTCATTACGTCAGACACCACGTCTCTCCGCAATATAAGCTATTTATGCTAAGTCTGCGGTCTGGCCTATCATTGGTATCAATCGAACAGCGAGTGAGTCTATCTCCTCTTCGCTAGCGCTAGACCAGGACGATTGTTTTCATGAGGTGGTGCACCACACCAACAGTCAGTTCCCAGATGCTTTACCGCACATATAAGATTACCGAAGCTGTGCTACTCATGCGCTGAATTTGGTAAGACTGGTATATAGATTTCCGGAACATTACAGTTACCGAGATGAATGGTCTACTTACAGAGATAAACTGACTCCAGTTATAATAAAAGGACGTATTTTGATATTTCGAACTGATGTCGTCATCTTGTGTATAAATAACGTATATACACAACGTTCAGGCCACAGTAACATCGGTCTCTGTTCAGGTGTTTTTTTTTAATTACCTTAAACTAAGTCATCTTCAGACGATTTCCTACGAATCCAAACCTGGTTTCGGAGCTAAAATCGTTACCAGTCACTCAAGGGCGCTCTAAGCAGAGTAAATGCCACCATACTTATTAAAAAGAAATGTGATTAGATATAGAAAAATAAAAAAGGAAGAAGTTACATATTCTTAGTGGAAAAGTTGCCGGATATGGCAATCAGCCGTGAAACAGCAGAGGAAAATAAGCGACAGCAGCTGTATTTATTTGATGTGTGGTCCAAGTAAAAAAGAAAAAAAATCCCTAAAAAGAACATGAAGATATTTATTCTGAATACGACGATCTAATTTCTTTTTTTTTTTCTTAATAAGTTAAAAAAAAAAAGAAGAAATATCGAAATTTTGTAAATAACACTATCACTTAGCTAACCGTTTTAATCTGACCAGGGTCATGAAATCATTTGTTTTGTTTTCTGGATAGACTCATTAGATTCGGTTTGGTTTGGTTTGGTTTGGTTAGGTTTGTTGTTTTACGGCATATCAACCTCAGTGGGTAATGTAATGCAGATAAAGTTTTGAAATAAATCAATTCTCAATGGATACTCAATTTTGTTTATAAACTAATGTTTTTCTATATAACCCATAGATGGGGCACTAACAGGTACTACCACTCCGGGTCAGAGTGGACCAGGAACCAATGGTGATGAAGGGGTGCTCCACATTCTCCAAACCTACAAAAATAGAACCTCACCATCAGATAGAGTTTAACATCATTCCCAGGACATGTAGACCCTCATCCACTGCCTTCCAGCACCCATATGATAAAAAGGGTTGGGGCTTGGCATAAGGGCAATAGGGTTGGGTGCTAGGGCTTGACGTGACAAGCCGATTGATCAGAGGGGGCCTCCGACCGCCCGTCTAGCCTAAGAAAGGGCCAAAGTGGAGTATTGCAAGTCATGGACTGCTCAGCCACCTGGGTTCTATCCTTAAGCATCACAATATAGACTAGTCTAAAGACTATTTAAACAGTTCGCTCTCTATTCTGACAGAGCAACTTACGGGGCTGGGTTGGGTTTATTACCCGGTGCCTGCTAAAGAAGATGGCAAAGTGTTAATTTTTTAAAATCTGCATCTGGGCTAGTGGCTGATGATGGTTCTAACATGTTAAACTCCACTAAAAAACTGAACCTCGGTCACATCCTGCACGCGCGGAGGGGTTGGGTAAATACATATACCAAATTTCGAGACGAAACTTTAATACAGTGAATATCAGTAGATGTAACGTTACACCGCTCAGCTTCGCCCGCTAAAATTATAATAAACGGCGGTGAAATAACCATTTCCTTAAAAATATATTTAGAATAAGTAAACTGTATAAAATATTCACAATATAAGATAAAGGAAGCTAAACAGAATTTTAGATACAATGAAAACACATAAAAATGAATATGCAGTACAATAATATATTTACATCGAGAAATCGTAAACAAATGTACACAGTTATATAGTTCTGTCGAAGGAAGCGCGTGGTGTAATGGTTAAAGTCATGGGAAATGGACTCGTCGCCCGGAGTTCAAATCCTGGACGTGGTAATTGCATTTCACTTAGCGCTAATACCATTGGAAAAGGTATGAATCCTACTCTCCATCCAGATATGGGTAAATAGTAGGGCAGACTGGGCTCTTTAAACTTAGGAAACCGGTCTAGGAGAAGGAAAACTGTTAAGCTGTTAAACCTGCTCGTGCGGAGGGGTTGGTAAATATATATATAGTTCTGCAGACTTATGTCTATTATTCTTTATACTAAAATATATATCTCCCCACCTCTTTCTTTCTCTCTCTCTCTCTCTCTATATATATATATATATATATATATTATATATATATATGGTGTGTCAAAAAAGTATTGAGATTTTTTGTATTTCTTGACACACTTTGTATTCTGAAAAAGAATTAATGCATGGAACGGTTTCTTTTTTTTTTTTTTGAATACAAGGTGTGTCAAGAAGTACAAAAAAAGCCACACCTTATCACCTTATCACACCGTTATCTTGAAACACCCTCTGGTTAAAGATGAAACCGACTAAAATGAAATGCAGATCCTGATTAGCTGGTGTTGCTTATCTTCAGAATTCTTATTTCTTATCATTATTTGTTTTTATGATAAAGAAAGGGAAGATAAAGGACGTGCTACACAGAAGAATATATAATAAGAAGAAAGAAAGCAAGCGGGTAGGGGAAAGATAGAGAGAGCTTAACTTTCAATCGAACATAATGAAAAGATGAAAAGAAGGAAAGAGAGAGAGAGAGAGAGAGAGAGAGAGAGAGAGAGGGGGAGGAGGAGGAAGTTGAAAGACAGACTCTTTACCTCAGTTTTCTCTGTTTATCTCTCTAAGTACACACACACACAAACAGAGAGAGAGAGAGAGAGAGAGAGGAGAGAGAGAGAGAGAGAGAGAGAGAGAGAGAGAGAGTGTGTGTGTGTGTGTGTGTGAAAGTGAGTCAAATCAATATTATAAACCTTTTTGCATATTGAACTATTTATCAAATGTTGTAATATTCAAATAATCATACTGTGGTATATCCACGGACCCTGCTAGTATTACTTAAATAATTTAATGCCTCGTGTTGTTTACAATAAATGTGTTGGTAGTTTGAATCTGACAGTATCTATCTCAATTCTCTCATCTATCTATCTATCTGTCTATCTATCTAATTTTCTCAATGAATCGTATTACATATATCTCCATTTTCTCATCTATCTCTTTCAGTCTCTTATATAATACTCAATATAAACCCAATTATACTTATCTCCCTCATCTCTCATCTACCTATCGCATTAATGTTCAGTGTAAAAGTCTAAAAGGTCACTGGGTAAACGTGATAGTGACTTGTCTGCTCTAACTGTTATTGTCATTTAATGAAATCTTTAGACAAAATATATTTACACTTTTTAGCATACAATATTAACAGTCTGTCGATAAGAAAAAACAACCCCCCCTATAAAACCCAAACAAACAATCAAACAAAAGACAACAAAATCTGAGAAAGAGCCGTCTATTGGGATTTTATCGTTCACATGACGAGTCTCGATTTGATAGTCGCAATTTTAACGACTTCCTGTCCCGTTTCCTTTTCCCTCATCATCGCCATCTTTATTTTATTATCAATTGAAAGCAAGGTTTTTTTTTAATGTTTTGTCCAATCTCACAGACAAGTTAAAGAGACAGTTTTTCCAGGCCGTTGTCGTGTCAGTACTGCTGTATGGCTGCACCACCTGGACCCTAACTAAGCGACTGGAGAATAAACTAGATGGGAGCTGCACAAGAATGCTGCGGGTCATCATGAACAAGACGTGGAAACAGCACCCTACGAGAAAACAGCTGTACGGCCACCTACCACATATCACCCAAACCATCCGAGTAAGACGGACAAGACACGCGGGACACTGCTGGAGAAGCAAGGACGAACTCATAAGCGACGTCCTCCTGTGGAGGCCAGTACATGGACAAGCCAGTGTGGGCCGACCAGCAAAAACGTACGTTGATCAGCTCTGTGCGAATGCAGGATGCTGCATAGAGGACCTCATGAGAATGATGAGCGATAGGAACGGATGGAGAGAGATTGTCATGGATATCCGCGCTGAAAGCACGACATGATGATGATGATGATGAATCCTCGTCCTGGTCCTCCTCCTCGTCCTCGTCCTCCTCGTCCTCCTCCTCCTCCTCCTCCTCATCATCATCGCCATCACCACCATCCCCAGCAGCAGCAGTAGCAACAGCAGCAGAAGCAACGGCAGAAGTATTATTCACTTTATTTGTATGTTAAGATTCAGCAACATCGAGGAGTCTATACCTTAATAACATCCCCTGATCCATTTCAAGTTAAATTAGGTCAAACTTACCATTTCTTAGAAACTTTACAAAATGATTTTAATAATATGGCTCTCCGACCGTATTTTTTATTACTTTAATTTTTCTTTATTCCCGTTGCAAATTACTTTTTTTCTAAATCCCAATAAACTTCCGAGAGCTCAATGCGACTGCCTAGTATTATATCGAATTAGAAAGACTAACAAAACTGAATAGAAACCAGTAAAAAAATATCACACTTATTTTAATGTTATTTTAATTGATTACTGTATAAAATTATATATAAGATTGCTTTAAATACGTTTGAGAATAACATGATAGAAATCAGTAAGAGCAAATAATTATTCATCAAATCCAATTTTGTTAAAATAAGTAAGCAAATTATTTCCACCCACCATATACTATGTAAATCTTTATTTCTTAGAGATATAATACACATATTTCAGGATTTTAAATGCATTAATAATATTGGCAGTTTTGCGGCTAATCAACTCAGGTAGACTTTAACACCCCCCCCCCACACACACATATATATATATATATATATATATATATATATATATATACAGAATTCCTCCCTGAGCTTTACCTCTTCCCCCCTTTTTATTATACTATACCTTTAATGTATTGTATTTCAATATATCAACTGAAAAAAAATATATTATAAAACTAATATTACTTTCTTTGAAAATAGTTATTAATTTGCAGAAGATAAGAGGTTTTATTTTTTCTTGCCAACGGTTCGATTGTTTTGGCTGAGACTGGAGAAAAACAGTATTACCTTTGCCTAAAACTACCAACAAATGATTTCCAAGGGGTCGCATTTCTTTTTGACCACACACACACACACACACATCACACACACACACACAACATATATATATATATATATATATATATATATATATATAATATATTTTCTCTGATTCGATATATTTTCACACACATAAACTGACCGAAACACATGTAAGTGATATCGTAATGTAATGATATCGATTAAATTAATTTATATTCCATTTACATTTCTTTTCTCTTTACTCATTTTTCCTCATATTGTCGGATTCAATTCCTTTTAATTTTACATATATATATATATATATGTATGTTATATATACACACATTTTTGTACAGCTGAATTTATTTATATTTTTAAAAATAACATACTTATTTTGATCAGCAATTTTGAAATGTAAAAAGAATGGAGAGCAGAAGGAAAAAAAAGAAAAAATGAGAAAATAAGGGCCCTTCCGACCGGTGCATTTTCAAAAGTAACGACCGGTCGATCGTTTAAAAGTCACACTGTATATGAATTGGGTAAAAGAGGAGATTTAACCATACAAAATGGTGGGAAATATGAAGGCAAAGGGAGAGGGGAAATGTGTGTATATTATAACTTCATGTAATCCCACGTCAGCTGTCACATCCCCAGCAAAAATTGGCCAGGGAGTGTTTCAAGTGTCTTTGTCTACACAAATAAAAAAGCACCGGTCGAAAAGGACCCTTAAGTTTCTCCTTTTTTTTTCCTTTCGCTCTTCCTTCTTTTTACATTTCAAAATTGCTGATGAATGTATGCTTAACATATATATATATTATATATATATATATATATATATATATTTATAATATATATATATGGTGTTGTTTAGTCTATGTATGCTAGTATATATTATTTGAGAATATTTTTTGTATCTATCCGTACATTCAGGTTTGGGCTTAGTGTGAAGCATTAATGTGATATATATATAATTTACTACTACTAAAAAAAACAACAACCGAGTTTTCTGATATTTATTCACAGATTTAATATATTTATGATGACTACATCTTATTATAATGGAGATTGTGTGTTTTTTCTGTCTGTAACCGAAACTATATTCCTACTCAAGTCACAATTCTCTTATTATTGACATCACATTCTCCATGATTTTATTTTTATGTAAACCTCAATTATTAATAAAAATTGTCTTACATTATTAATACTGTTAACTATGTCTACATGCAGACAACATGCAATTTATATTTATATATACAACAAAATAGCGGTTTACAGTGTGAAACAGGAAGGCTAATTTGCATATTAATATTAAAAAATCGAATTTAATAAATATGTGCTTAGTAATTATTGATTTTTCTAACTGTTTGGTTTTATTTTAATTGAATATAAGCAAAAATCTCTTCAATGAATCTTAGATGAAATCCATTAAACAAGATAAATAACTGTCATTTTATTCTTTACTTCCTATTTTAACTAAATACTTAAATTAGAATAAATAACAATGAAAGACGAGAGTGATGGAAGAGTAAGTTTCAGTTGTTCCATTTTTTATTATACTCCCTCTGTTTCAAATCTTTACTATACTCCCTCTGTTTCAAAATCTTTTTATCTGTATTCTTATTTAGTTTCATTAGGCCTTTCTAATTTAATACAATATTTTATTACATTAAAACTTAAATACTTGCACCCGGAGGGTGCATATATTTGCTAGTTATTATAATATATAATATTAATTCTTCACACTAATGTCCAAACTTGATATATGTACTTCCACAAAACGGATACAGATACAAAAATATGTCATATATATATATATATATATATAATATATATATATATAATAATATATA
>CM042153.1:14619862-14622357 GCA_023376005.1 Doryteuthis pealeii | reverse complement strand
GTTGTAATTTATACTATATATATATATATATATATGGTGTGGTGTGTTGTGGTATATGATGCTATATAATATAACTATAAACATCGGTCTTTATTTCATTATTTATATACATCTATGGATTTAGTTCTGTATTTTACCACATACACACAATACACACGCGCGAGTGCAGACACACATTGTGTGTGTGTTGTAGTGTGTGTTGTGTGTGTGATTTGTGTTGTGTGTTTGAATATTCATGTACTTCTTCTATAGCGATTACAGTCGATCTATTTTAAGCCAAACGGCAGGGCTCTCTTACGAATGAAATGCTCGCAAACAAGAACCCGATACCAACTACATAAAACATTCGATATTAAATAATCGAAAAAGTACATTGATTTCTCGATAATTTTACGACATGTCTTAATTCTATAATATCTTAGATTGATCTATCTGTCTGTCAGTTCATCTCCTATCTATCCATCAGTGGAAGGCGTTGCTGGCCCCATAAACCTGTTAAGTATTCTGGCGCATCCTTAGTTCCAGATGTTAAATAAGTATGTAAGCAAGCCAAAAGAATCCGGTTTTAGAGTATTCTTTGTAAAGTCCTACGTCCAAGGGAATCCAAGTGAATACATAAGTTTTAGAATTGGTGCCTTATTAAATACAGCAGAAGCAGAGCAGCAGCAGTAGCCAGTGATTGCGACAATAGAAATGCCTTCGGTGGTCACGTGGAAGTCAACGCAGCTCTATATTTAGGAGTAGGCTTCTTTCACCCGCCTTATATCTAAAAAACTGCAACATCTATTCACACGGTATATAATATATATATATATAATATATATGGTATTTGTGGAAAAGGTGACTTACCGGTGAAACATGTCACAATGGCTAGTTGATGCAAGATTCACAATGATAAGGCAGCGATATAACAAATATAAAGTGCTCAATACGTTGGTAGAGCAAAAAAATTTATTATGATAATGGTACACGGTAATAACCTACTCGAGTTTAACCATAAGGATCTTCAGGGTTAAATCACTGGATTATCAATATCTTGATTAATTGCAGTTGATCGCAAAAAAAATACACACGTGAATCAACTGCAATTAATCAATATCTTGATTTAATCCAGTGGATTTAACCCTGAAGATCCTTATGGTGAAAACTCGGAGTAAGTTATTACCGTACTTTATCATAAATGATAATAGATATATATATATATATATATATATATATATATATATTAATGATTTTGAAGCAATAAAAATGCGTATAAAAAAAAATAAAAACAAGAAGATGTATTTTTGTCTTATCGATTTCAAAGTAGAAACTTCATCTTCAGAGGTGAATATATATATATTATATATGGGCTGGTTTAGCTCAGTCGGTAGAGCGTTCGGCTAGAAACCACAAGATTCCTAGTTCGATACCCGCCCCCGCCAACTCAGCGTTATGAGTAGCCACAGGGATCTGTGCGGTAAAGTAAGAGCTGATGGTACGTGTGGGCGCTCCACCTCAGACGCTAAAAAATAATCTCCTTGGTCTAGCGCTAGTGAAAAGGGATAGACTCCCTCGCTGCATGGCTGATACCGACATTAGGCCGCCCCGACGACTTTACTTACTTACTTATATATATATAATATAATATATATATTATAATTCTTTTCATACGTATAGTACTTATGATTATATCAGAGACAATACATGCACAGTCCATGGACTAACAATCTGTCTTGTGCTATCTGTACCAAAGTTGTAAGTCACCTTCTGATCTTAAGCGACATTATGGGGTTTGCAAAGAATCCACTTTTACCATATGATCATTCAATCCAGTGTGTAGGTGGTCCTTCCTTTTTATATGTGCTTCAACCTTTGTGGATCTGCAGCGGTATTGATTGAGACACTGAAGGCTTGGTAGAGGGAAACGTTCTGGCCGTGGGATTGTAGGTTGATGGGGACAGCAGTTATCTGTAAGATTATGCTATTGCTATACATGTAATTATGTATGTATGTAAAATGTATGTAGTATGTATCGATCTATCTATTTATTTATCTAATTAAAGTTAACATGGAAGAAGTCATAGTAAGATATCTCTGTGATATTTAATATTTGAGTTTAAAAAGTCTCGAAGAAAAAGCGGTATTTACAATGAATGATATATAAACCTGGTTTTGGCATTTGAAACCATGATATTAACCAAAGAATGTAATATGATTGTCTAGAAGTAACCTCGATTTACCGAACAACATATAATCGAAAAAAGAACCTGGGAACCGGTGCGTAGGATGATGACCTGAAAATAACCTTGATGTCATCAGGTCAAGGCTAAAGAAGTGAGACGTGTCCGCGAAGTCAATTGAAAAAGAAAATCGTTGTTGTAATGTGATGATGTGGAAATGACCCTGATATCGTCATTTCAAGTTTGGTTAGAGCAGGCGTCATCGTAGGCGGTAGAAATAAAATAGAGAATAAAGAATACGTTCCTGTCCTGGAAGTCGAGGTGGCATAAACA
>CM042153.1:14604862-14614862 GCA_023376005.1 Doryteuthis pealeii | reverse complement strand
ATATATATATATATATATATATATATATAAATATATATATAATTTATGGTGGAGTAAAGGATAATATATATTTGAAAAATAAGTATATATGTACAACTAAATAATGAATATATATATAAACACACACACACACGCATATATATATATATATATATATATATATATATATATATATATATATATATATAAATCTATATAGATAAAAATCTGAAAGCTAAATGGAATTGGAGGTGAAGGAAGAAAAACATCATGTTAATCTTTAAATCATTCTGTGACAATTCATATCTGGAACCTATATTATGTATTCTTATTTTATGAAAGTCTCAACAAACATCTTGTTAGACGTTTAAAGATGATTGCGTGTTGGCTAAAATTGGACTATGTATCCGTGAGACAATGTTTTGGGTGGAAAAATACAATTGATACCAACCAGATTATCTTTGATGGAAGCACCTCAGAAATCACATCTTCTGAAAGGCATTTGTTCAGTTGTCAGGCCAATCTATCGTGGATGGATGTGATTTTTTTAAAAACGTTTCATGTATTCCACATGGCCAGTGTTTCCAGTTTGGTAATGTCTTTAGTATTGCTCTTGACGAGTCCAGATGTATTTTTGCTTTCGGTCCTTCTTCGAGTTCTTGCAGTTCCTTTTCCTTCTTATTTATTCCATTCTGCCTTTCTGTTATAGTCTTTCTCTTCCCATATCTTGCTCCCCAAGTTTTATGTTTCCTTTGTATTCGGATATAAAACAGGAAGGAGCGTAATTTCCTCCTTTGTGATTACAGTCGGCGTATTTTAAGCCACACTGACAGAGCATTTAAGATCAAAGGTCACAAAGAGGAACGTCCCAATTACCAAGGAATTACTTTTTTTGTTGCACGATCTGTCGGAGGGGAGGGGCTTAGAATATTCTGATTGCATCTGCTCTAAAGTAAGATTCCGCCCACACAGTATGGGATTTACTGAGTATAACACTAAACTACATCTGATATTGCATTTTATGCAGTTTAACAATTTGTGCAGGACACTGGAGAAGCAGGGGCGAACTCATAAGGGAAATTTTCCAGTGAAACCACCCACTCATGGCACGAGTAAATTCCTACGACTCTAACCATTATATCACACGCCTCCATATATTATATATATATATATATATATATATATATATATATATATATAAACACTTTTAGCTCTATACATGTTATATATATATTACAGACATAATCTGTCCAACTATTGACCCATAGCTGGAGGGAAATAAAGTTTGCTTCATACCTTTCCTAAGAGTATGTGAAATGCATATAGCCTCGTCACGGATTTTAACTCGTCTAATGTATATGTTAAATAGATCTTTAAAAATCAGTTTAAAAATGATTTGTTTTTAAATCAGTTAAAAATTCTGAATACCCAATAAAGATGAATAAACAAAAATGTCTCCGGCATAAATTAACCAAAGGGTTGACGTGAAAAGCAACCAGCCAACAAACAAACAAACCTCTCCTGATCTATGGTTAAATGGTAGTGTAAACGGGTTTTCTAACCTTGGTAAGAGCAAATGGTCTCGGAGAAGGAAGATTTGAATTCAAATGTCCTATAAGCGTGGTCGAGTAATTTGATGTGATGGAATGGCAAAAATCTAGGAGCTGGACCCACTAAGGCAGCCAGGAGGTATTTTCGACCTACGACGGTAAACATTGCAGCATTTGCCTACACAAAAATATATGTAAACCAAATCCAGGTTACTCGTCATAATGATACAACATTTCTTTTTTTTTTCACCCACATTGTACGGTGTGTGTACGTGGCTTTGTAGCTAATGCGCGAGATTTCCACGCTATTATGTTCACCTATAAACTAATACTCTTGTGAAAACTATAAATCCCCCTATCCTCCAAACTATGGCTTAAATAGTACCACTACTGATCTTCTAGAAGGATGGCTTTGGCATTTATTAACTCACGAAGGTTTCTATGCCATTGAACAAAGAAACCAAACCAACCAAGCCAAACGTAATGTGCTGATGTCTTCTCAGTACCTTATTACAATACAGCAAAAAACATATGATATTTCTACTAATAGCCTATTGTGTACAATATGTAAAATTCAACAGAAACTATAATGATGCCAGCACGTCATATCTTATAAATAGAATTCAATTATGCTCGGTGACTCGGTACAAACCCTACAGCGATCGGTATATAATTTAATATGCACTATTTTCAAGTGAATTTTAAGGTCTCTATAATAATGATAATAAAAAAAACAGTATTGTTTAACAAAAAAAAAATGAGAAGTTGCCAATTGGTAGACATTGCAGTTCCAGCAGATCACAGAGTAAAGATGAAGAAAAATGGAAAGTTAAACAAATACCTGGACCTTACTAAAGTATTGAAAAAGCTGTGGAAGATGAGGATGAAAGTGATACCAATTGTAGTGGGTGTACTTGGAACGGCCTCAACACGCTTGGAAAAAAGACTATAGGAATCAGAGTAAGAATTGAGACCATTCAGACAACTGCATTACTACAATCGGCTAGAATACTCAGAATGGTCCTGGAGACCTGAGGAGACTTGTTGTCACTCAGACTCCAGTGAAAGACAATCAGCTAACGCTGGTGAGAAAAATTCAATAATAATAATAATAATGATAATAATAATAATATTGATAATAATAATTAGAAGAAGAAGAAGAAGAGGAAGAAGAAGAAGAAGAAGAAGAAGAAGAAGAAGAAGAAGAAGAAGAAGAAGAAGAAGAAGAAGACGCGTGGATCCCGTCGGCATCCCCTATTGGAGCACCTTAGACACTGAGCAATAAACCCAGCCATGCCCCTTTGAATCTAGGGGGCAGGTTTTGCCTAGGGATTTGGCTCCCTTGGATCACGCCGTTAATTATAATCGGTCCAATGGCCTACTTCCCCGGACACAAGTTTCCGAAGAAACTAGGTAAGTATATATCCTAATGAAAATATATAATACGCCATAGGTAATGTGTAGGTAATGTGGTAACTGAGATGAAACGGTTCATCACAGCGAATTAGCAAATACAGAAAACTGGCCTAAACTGGCTGGGAAATCTGATCTATTGGAAATTGTGTCAAATATTAAAATATGACCGTAATTGCAAATGTTATATATACAAACAAGAATCCGTGTTAGCAGTCTTGTTATACATCGCTGAAATGCACTAAAGGAGGTCATCAGTGATGTTACTCCAGTATCCTTACAGATTTTGGGTTTTGCAACATTATATCTGTTCAACCGGTAACCCTGACATGTTATTAAGCCGCCTCCTTTCCAGATTGGCTCAGTGTATTTTACGAATAGTTCATGAATTCTTATATATTGGCGCAGGGATACGCAACAGCCACAGAATGAATACAACAAAATAATGAAAGAATGAATACAACAAAGCAGAAAGAAAGAAATGAAAGAATAAAAGAAAAGAAAGGGACCTGAAAGAAAGAATTAAAATTATATTGAAAGAAAGAATTTAAAATATCATTGAAAGAAAGAATGAATGAAAGAAAGAAGAATGAATACAACAAAATAATGAAGAATGAATACAACAAAGCAGAAAGAAAGAAATGAAAGAATAAAGAAAGAACATGAAAGAAAGAAAGAAAGAATGAATGAAAGAAGAAGAATGAATACAACAAAATAATGAAAGAATGAGCAGAAAGAAGAAATGAAAGAATAACAGAAGGAAAGACTGAAAGAAAGAATTAAATATCATTGAAGAAAGAATGAATGAAAGAAGAAAGAATGAATACAACAAAATAATGAAAGAATGAATACAACAAAGCAGAAAGAAGAAAGAATGAATGAATAAAAGAAAGAAACACTGAAAAGAAAGAATTAAAATCATTTGAAAGAAAGAATGAATGAAAGAAAAGAAAGAATGAATACAACAAATAATAAAGAATGAATCAACAAAGCAGAAAGAAAGAAATGAAAGAATAAAGAAGAAAAGACGAAGAAGAATTAAATATCATTGAAAGAAAATTAAAATAATCATTGAAAGAAAGAATGAATGAAAGAAAGAAGAATGAATACAACAAAATAATGAAAGAATGAATACAACAAAGCAAAGAAAGAAATGAAAGAATAAAAAGAAAGAAAGACTGAAAGAAAGAATTAAAATATCATTGAAAGAAAGAAAATGAAAGAAGAAAGAATGAATACAACAAAATAATGAAAGAATGAATACAACAAAGCAGAAAGAAAGAAATGAAAGAAATAAAAGAAAGAAAAGACTGAAAGAAGAATTAAATATCATTGAAAGAAAGAATGAATGAAAGAAAGAAAGAATGAATACAACAAAATAATGAAAGAATGAATACAACAAAGCAGAAAGAAAGAAATGAAAGAATAACAGAAAGAAAGACTGAAAGAAAGAATTAAAATATCATTGAAAGAAAGAATGAATGAAAGAAAGAAAGAAGGATACATGAAAGAATGAATACAACAAAGCAAAAGAAAGAAATGAAAGAATAAAAGAAAGAAAGACTGAAAGAAAGAATTAAAATATCATTGAAAGAAAGAATGAATGAAAGAAAGAAAGAAGGAATACAACAAAATAATGAAAGAATGAATACAACAGAGCAGAAAGAAAGAAAGAAATGAAAGAAATAAAAGAAAGAAAGACTGAAAGAAAGAAAGAATTAAAATATCATTGAAAGAAAGAAAGATGAAAGAAAGAAAGAAGAACAACAAAATAATGAAAGAATGAATACAACAAAGCAGAAAGAAAGAAAGAAATGAAAGAATAAAAGAAAGAAAGACTGAAAGAAAGAATTAAAATATCATTGAAAGAAAGAAAGAATGAAAGAAAGAAAGAAGGAATTCAACAAAATAATGAAAGAATGAATACAACAAAGCAGAAAGAAAGAAAGAAATGAAAGAATGAAAGAAAGAAAGAAAGAAAGAAAGAATAAAAGAATGAATGAATTAAAGAAAGACTCAAAAAAAAGGAAGTATCAAAGAATCAAAGAAAGAATCAAAGAAAGAAAGAAGACAAAAGTTGAGATCATTTGACCAGGATTTTGATAAACACACACACACACACACACACACACACACACACATACATACATATATATATATATATATATATATATATGTATATATATATATATATATATATATATTTACTCTAAGATATATATATATATATATATATATATATATATATATATATATATATATATGTATATTTACTCTAAGATATCCAATTAACGCACCGTCCATCCAATTCATATTTGTCTTCTTAGATGCGCTAAAATGTTGTTGGCCGTCACTATTTTCAATTAGAGAACTTCTCACCTGAATCTCAATTCTATCATCGTTTTTCAAATCTCATTCAAGATCTGATTGTAAAAGAAAAAAAAATGCTTCTCTCACTTTCTCGCGAGACTAGACGAGATTCATGAAAGGATAAATCAGCTATGTATTTCCTTCTCTATTGTCATCATCAAAAATATTTAAAACAATTTTCCGTTCTTATACTTATATGTATTTATAAGATGAAGTTTCATATTAATAATTTTGATATTTCAGACTATCCCCATCTTTATTGTGAATAACCACAAAGTTCAAGCCACAGTAGCCTCGGGCTCTATTCAGATGTTGTTTTTCATCATCATCATCATCATCATCATCATGTGGAGCTAGTAGCACGGATATCCATGGCAATCTCTCGCCAACCGTTCCTATTATTCATTGTTCCTGAGAGGACCTTTGCGCAGTGTCCTGTATCCGCGTAGAGCTGGTCAATGTATATCTTTGCTGGGTGGTCCACACTGGCGTGCCCATATGCCCATTTCCACAGGTGAATGTCACTTATTAGTTCCTCCTTACTTCTCCAGCAGTGACCAGCATACCTTACCTTTTTTAAATTACCTCAAAATAAGTAATTCTGAAGTTAAAGTTAAGGTAATTTAGAATAAAGCATCTGAACAAAGCCCGAGGTTACTATGGCTTGAACACTTTGTTTATACACAGCCTTTCAATTATCCTGACCGCACCGCTTTGAACTGACTAGCCACCATATCCTTGTTAAAAGTTCCTCTTCCTCTCTTGCCCTTTTTCGTCACACCTTCCAACGCATCCACCTATCATCTTCTCATCCTCCCTCTACATATTGGGAAATCGTTTGAAGATTACTTATTTTAAGGTAATTTAGAAAAAAGGCATCTAAAAAGAACCCGAGATAACTGTGGTCTGAACGTTGTGTTTATACACAATAACAATGAGGACATCAGTCCGAAATATCATAATTATTAATTCTATATTCATATCTCTTTTGATTTAATTATCTAAACATTCTTTCTTTTTATTTTTATATTTTTGTTGTCCACATTTTTCTTGCCATGAGGGAAATGGATAATTGGTGTGGGGGAAATACATTAAAAAAAAATACATTATGAATATATGACATATTAACCGTGGATTTTCTTCTCATTAATATTCCAAGATCGCCGAGAAAATTTCGTTGTTACCCACTAAATTAGATTACGGTCAAGTACACCAACTACCACAGCAGTTACCTAAAACGAGTTGAACTTCTTCGGTCACGTAATATAAGCTCCGCAAATTAACACGTACTAAGTTATTGCAAAACTTTTGTCTCGCACTATTTATAGTTTTGTGTTTGAATATACTTTATGTAACTTGTCTGTTCTTTACTTCCTATTTCAAACTTTATCAGTACGATCAATATTCTTGCTACATTTATACTATTAATAATAGCTAATGGGTCAGTACATAAGTAAATATGTATTTAAGTATGTTGTACTGTATGTAGAAACTAGTATCTGGGGAAATATTTTTAGTAGGACTGAGTTGAATTTGAAAGAGTTGGAACCACCACGTCCCACTCTCTCTCTCTCTCTGTCTATTTTTTTCCTTTTTTTTTTTTTTTAGCTTTGCAGTTCGAATAAAGGTCATAATGTTGATTATATATGAAATCAGAATATTTATCTATCTTCACTCTATATTAATTCTGAAATCGTTTAGCATTTGGAAAATACAGATATTCTAAAAAATATGTTGATGAAAACATATTCTTAGTGGAAAAATTGCCGGATATGGCAATCAACCGTGAAACAGCAGGGAAAAAAATAAGCGACAGCTACAGAAATAGATATGTGTTCTAAGTAAAAAAAAAAAAAAAAAAAAAAAAAGCAAAAAAAAACAAACCTTAAGATATTTATTCTGAATACGGCGATCGACTGAAAAGTTCATTGGCTGATCAAGATACTCTTTTACCCCATAAAAATGTAACACAATAAAAATGAAGAATTGAAAATATAATTATTTTCATCATTCAATTTTTTTAGCGGGGGTTACATTTAAAATAGTAGTTCAAATAAAGGTACGCATAGGTCGGAAAGATTTTCATGATATTTTTTTTTATAGATACCAAGAAATTAAGCTTTTTTTCTTACAATTATAACTGAATTGAAAATACTATTTCTGTGGGAATGGGGAATTGGAATTTTTAAACATCGTGCGCCTTAAGTGTTTTTTTTTAACCCATGAAGAACTGTGGCAAGTCCCGCAAAAGGATTAACTTTAATTATATCATTTCCGAATTTGATACCTAGTATCACATCCTACCCATTGTGAACGTGTTGGGTAAATACTTGGATCTATAATTCTGTCAGCTGAAATGTTTGACCAAATGACCTTTAGACACCCCTTTTTGATCTCGATGCAGAATGACATGTTTTTCATTTACACCGTCAATATCCAGTTGTTTGTTAGGTATTAAGGTTAGTGGCTAGGGTTAGGGATTAGGGTTAGGGTTAGCGGTTAGGGTTAGGGGTTAGTTTTATAATTTAAAAAAAAACTCTAAAAATCGTGTTAACAAAACAACCGGATATTGACGATGTAAATGAAAAACATGCCCTTCTGAATCGAGATCAAAAAGGGGTGCCTAAAGGTCATATGGTCCGAAATTTTATCTCCAGGTCAAAAATGTCAAATTAGATATTGCTTAACATGAATATATTTGGTTCTAAGAAACAAGCCCTCTTGTATATGGATATATCAAAACTTGAGTTACTTAAATTTGGGTGTAGTTTGAAACATTGCGATTCACATAATTCTTACAGTGATTGGATCCCATTGGTAGAAAAATATGCGGCATACAAGAGCATCTACTTCCTTTGACCGGATAAACATGTGGGATTTGGGGACCGCTTGTAAATTTCCTATTAACTTGCTACCCCTTTCATGATTTCAACACTAGTGAATTCATTGGATGGAAACGGATCAACTGACCCAAAGTGAAGGCCGTCACAGAGACAGAGAAACTTAGTAGATATGACGACATCAAAAGTAGATATGACGTCATTATTATAACTTTTCAGCCCACACATGTACAGTAATCTACCGTTTACGTCATTTCAACCGACGTAAAAAAAATTCGCTTTTAAATCAATATTCTGTACTGAATTTCTTATCAGCTAACGTCATTACGTCAGACACCACGTCTCTCAACAAT
Source organism: Doryteuthis pealeii (assembly GCA_023376005.1). Classification (NCBI taxonomy): domain Eukaryota; kingdom Metazoa; phylum Mollusca; class Cephalopoda; order Myopsida; family Loliginidae; genus Doryteuthis; species Doryteuthis pealeii. The sequence continues at coordinate 14,606,357 of CM042153.1, read as the reverse complement.
ATAAGCTATTTATGCTAAGTTTGCGGTCTGGCCTATCATTGGTATCAATCGAATAGCGAGTGAGTCTATCTCCTCTCCGGGTTATTTTATGCCGAATGCGTTTTTGTCTTATTCATTCTTAATGGTCACTCAATTTGTTTTAAACACATTTTTCGATCTAACCTATCTAACCTTTTGATGGGACCCAAATAGGTGCTATCACTCCGGGTCAGAATGTACCTGGGAGCAATGGTAATGAAGAGGTGCTCCCCATTCCCCAGACCTCCAGAAATGGAACCTCACCTTCAGATAGTTTAACTTCATTCCCAGAACACGATGGCTCTCAGCCACCGCCTTCTAGCACATATGTTATAAAAGAGGTTAAGCGCAATAGGGTTGAAACAATCATATAGGGGCCAGCCGATTGATCGGGGTGGGGACTCTTCAATCGCACGAGTAGTCTAAGTAAGGGCGAAAGTGGAGTGCTGCATGTCATGGATTGCTCAGTCACCTGGGTTCCATCCTTAAGCATCACGTGTCACCACCCACGTAGACAGTTTTAAAAGGATTCTAACCACCAATGTCAAATCAGTGTGACTGATGATAGTTTATGTTCAGTTGAAAGATTGGTTTTCATTGGAGGATTTAGAGTCACTTGATTAACATCCTAGATGTTGGATTTTAAGTTTAATTTAGTTGTTGGCATCCGTTCATCTGCTAAAGACGATGGCGTAGTGTTACTTTTTAAAAAATCTGCAGCTGCGTGAGTGGATGAGCAGGCCAGTTCTTGAATGGCAATCGCTGGTGTACTGACTGCACACAAAACTTTAATTTTGTCAGCAGACCGGTTGTCCATTTTCCATCAGTGGTCCGACTGATTCCACTCCCCTTACACACACACACACACACACACACACACAAACACATATATATGTGTGTGTGTGTGCGTATATATATATATACACACACACACACACACACATATATATATATATATATATATGTGTGTGTGTTTGTGTATGTGTGTGTATGTATATATAAGGGAAGTGGTTTCAGTCGGACCACTGATGGAAAATGGACAACCGCTCGGTTGACAAAATTAAAGTTTGTGTGCAGTCAGTACACCGGAGATTGCCATTCAAGAACTGGCCTGCTCATCCACTCACACAGCTGGCCTGCTCATCCACTCATGCGCGTGTGTGTGTGTGTGTGTGAGAGAGAGAGAGAGAGAGAGAGAGAGAGAGAGAGAGAGAGAGAGAGAGAGAGAGAGAGATAGATAGATAGATAGATAGATAGAGAGAGAGAGAGAGAGAGAGAGAGAGAGAGAGTTTGTATGTTGTGGAGTAGCTGGAACACCCCCACAATATAGACTAGTCTAAAGACTATTTAAACAGTTCGCTCTCTGTTCTTACGGGGCAGGGTTGGGTTTATTACCCGGTGCCTGCTAAAGAAGATGGCATAGTGTTAATTTTAAAAAATCTGCATATGATCTAGTATCTGATGATGGTTCTAACAT
>CM042153.1:14592362-14599862 GCA_023376005.1 Doryteuthis pealeii | reverse complement strand
TAATAATAATAATAATATTAATACAATAATTCATTCACTTATACGTAATTGTAATATTAATATATATTAATCGTCAAATAATCAGTACTAACTATAAACAACAATACAATACTCTTTCTAAAAAATAAATAAATAAATAAATAAACAAATAAAATAAAATAAAATCTTTTCATTCTTTAAATCCCCCCCCCCACACACCCAAACTTCCATCTCCTCTCTAATATGAAACATGAAAATTTCTTTTCATGACACCTCTCCCCTACCTATTACCAATATACACACACACACGCGCACACATACTCACACACACACACACACACACACACACACACACAACCTTGAGGTTTTACATCCGCTGTCATTGACCGCTAGAGAAAAAATGTATACACACACACACACTACCACATACCCAAAAAAATCCACTAACAGCGCTACATACTCACACCTTAAAATAGAATATTTGATGTCATATTTCAAAACCGTCTCCTTTTTTCAAACTTCAGAATATTTTTTTAAACAGACTCTGTTTTCAAATGCCTTAAAAATAAAGAATTCATCATTCGCATCTGATGAGTCGGGAGAATTAGACATTTTTGTCTAAGCTCCCTGAAATAGTCTATAATGCAAGATCTATAAGTCTTTTGTTATTTATTTAAATATATATATATATATATATATATATATATATATATATATATATATATATATATGGTGTTGTTTAGGAGTCTATGTATGCTTCTAGTAAGTATATATATATTTGACATATATTTGTATCTGTATCCGTTTTTTGGAAGTAAATATATCAGGTTTGGGCATTAGTGTGAAGTATTAATGTGATATATATAATTTACTACTACTAAAAGAAACAACAACATCTTATTATAATGGAGATTGTGGGTTTGTCTGTCTGTAACCGAAACTATATTACTATACAAGTCACAATTCCTTTAGTTATTTACATCATATTCTCCATGATTTTATTTAAACCTCAATTATTAATAAAATTGTTTTACATCATTAAGACTGTTGATCATATCTACATACTAATAATATGCAATTGTATTTATATATACAACAAAATAGAGGTTTACAGTATGAATGGGAAGGCTAATTTGCATATTGAACTTAAAAAATTGATTTTGATAAATATATGCTTAGTGTTATTGATTTCTAATTGTTTGGTTTTATCTTATTGAATATGAGCAAAAATCTCTTCAATAAATCTTAAAAGAAATCCCTTAAGAAGATAAAATAACTGTCATTTTATTCTTTACTTCCTATTTTAACTAAATACTTAAATTAGAATAAATAACAATGAAAGACGATAGTGATGGAAGAGTAAGTTTCAGTTGTTCCATTTTTTTTATTATACTCCCTCTGTTTCAAATCTTTTACTATACTCCCTCTGTTTCAAATCTTTTTATCTGTATTCTTATTTAGTTTCATTAGCCTTTCTAATCTAATACAATATTTTATTACATTAAAACTTAAATACTTGCACCCGGAGGGTGCATATATTTGCTAGTTATTATAATATATAATATTAATACTTCACACTAATGCCCACACCTGATATATGTACTTCCACAAAACGGATACAAATACAAAAATATCTCAAATATATATATATATAGTATCCGTTTGCAGCATTAACCTTTCTGTTGCAGTTGCATCAGTAAATAATCCAAAAGTGATCAATATATAAAAAAATAGAGCAGTAATAATAATAATAATAATAATAATGATATTACTAGAGAAACTGAGTTAAACTGTTAGCTCAGTCGGTAGAGCGTTCGGTTAGAAACCACAAGGTTCCTAGTTCGATACCGGCCCTCGCCAACTCAGCGTATGAGTAGCACAGGGATCTGTGCGGTAAAGTAAGGAGCTGATGGTAGGTGTAGCGCTCCACCTCAGACGCCAAAACAATCTCCTTGGTCTAGCGCTATTGAAAAGGGGATAGACTCCCTCGCTGACTGGCTGATACCGACTTTAGGCCGCCCCGACGACTTTACTTACTTACATTTGAAGGAAGGGTGGATGGGTTTTAGGATCCGACGATATGCTGTAGATAGAAGGAAAGTGGTCAAGAAATGAACAACTCAAAACAAGTCACAGGGTGAAACAGTTTCGTCCGTGTTCACAGACGTCTTCAGTCATTGTAATTTTATTAAAGCAAAGCAGACTTACATATCTTATTATAATGGAGATTGTGGGTTTGTCTGTCTGTAACCGAAACTATATTACTATTCAATTCACAATTCCCTTTGTTATTTACATCACATTCTCCATGATTTTATTTTTTATTTAAACCTCAATTATTAGTAAAATTGTTTTACATCATTAAGACTGTTAGCAATATCTACATACTAATAACATGCAATTATATTTATATATTCAACGAAATAGCGGTTTACAGTGTGAATGGGAAGGCTAATTTGCATATTGATCTTAAAAAATTTGATTTTAATAAATATATTCTTAGTATTATTGATTTCTAATTGTTTGGTTTTATCTTAATAAATATGAGCAAAAATCTCGGGGATAAATCTTAACAGAAATATATTAACATAAAGAAATAACTGTAATTTTATTCTTTTCTTCCTATTTTAACTAAATAGTTAAATTAGGAAAATTTACCACTGAAAGACGGGAGTAAGGGAAAATGGTGGAACAGTTAGTTTCAAAGTTGTTCTATTTTCCGATTATACCCCCTCTGTTCCAAATATTTTTATCTGAATTCATATTCAGTTTCATTAGCCTTTCTAATTTAACATGATAGTTTATTATATTAAAACTTAAATACTTGCACCCGGTGGGTGCATATATTTGCTAGTATATATATATATATATATATATATATATATATATATATATATATATATATATGTGTGTGTGTGTGTGTGTATTTATGTATCGAATTTGTATGCATTTATTAAGTTCAAAATATACGCCTTGTTCTTTTAATGCAATATTAATGAACTGTGATTCCCTGCAAACTAATACAGTTCTTTTTCACCAGGTTCCCATGCTTACCCAGTAAATTGCTAAATACACATTCTGTCAAATCATTGACAGTTCAGAGAGAAATAGATATCTTCAAAGAAACGTAAGTAATAGTGTTCACAGCACGCATTCGCAGTTCATCGCTGACGAATGCAGTATTTAATCTTGACAAATGTTACCTTTCAAATGTATCTTTTGAAACACCTTATTATCTAATATGGCATTTTCACGCGAGAACATCTGAATATTGCATTATATAGAATCTCAAAACCTATATCCAATCATTACAACAACTAAAAGAAAAGTAAATAACGATTATATATATATATATATATATATATATATATTATATATATATATATATATATATATAAATTAAATATTTATATATTAATATATATATATATTAATATATTATATATATATAAATATATATATAAATATATTTATAATATATTAAATATATATATATATATAATATATATATATAAATTATATAAATATAATATATATATATAATAAATTAATATATATATATATATATATATATATATATATATATTAATATATATAAATCAATATATATATATATAATTAATATATATATATATATATATATATATATATATATAAATTAACAACTTATACAAAATTATCTATATATATGTGGTCACTTTTTTAACATTTCACCGATTTTTTTCAAAACATAAACTAAACTCCGAGAAAAATGTTCAACATGTTATTGATAAATAATAACACTTTATTTTTTATCTTTTTTATTTTTTGTAACAATAAAAAAATATTTTGTACCATAACCCATAAAAAACAAAAAAACAAAACAAATATCCTAATCATAACGGTCTATCTTAGCTATTTCTCAGCGTTCTAAATTTAAAAAAATTCGATTTTCGAATATTTCCAAAAATCTCTGTTGTTTTTTTTTCCCAACGAATTTTTTTTCATAAAAATAAACGTTCACTCTGATGAAGGTCGATTCTTGTATGTGTGCGAAATATTTTCACACACATAAACTGACCGAAACACATGTGTAAGTGATCGATTAAATTCATTTTATCCATTTACTTTTCTTTTCTTTACTCATTTTTCCTCATATTGTCGGATTCAATTCCTTTTCCTTTTTACATATATATATATATATATATATATATATATAAATCGATTATATTAAAACGATAGCTAGTTCATATATATATATATATATATATATATATATATATATATATATATATATATATATATATATATATATAGCTAGTGGTTAGAATCGTGGAAAATGGACTCGTCGATTCGAGTTCAATTCCTAGACGAAGCTGTTGGCATTTCACATAGCGCTAATACCCCTGGGAAAAGTATGAATCCATATATTCTCCCTCCAGCTATGGGTTAAATTGTAGAGCAGACTGGCCATTTCCTCCTTGGGTAGGTAACCAGTCTAGGAGAGGGATAGCTCTGAATTCCAAATTCCTGAGGTCGGTCGTTGATTGGGTTTGTGGCAACGCTTGATGCACCAATTCTTTCCTATCGACTGTGCCAAAAAGTGTGGATGGTCCAACACAAGCCTCCACCACTATAAACAAATCACTGTGTGGATGTTCATTGTATGAACACTCATACGTCGATCTACGGGAGAGTCCATCATATATGTAAAATGTTTTGTGTGTAAATGGAAGCGCGTGGTGTAATGGTTAAAGTCATGGGAAATGAACATGTCGCCCCGAGTTCAATTCCTTGATGTGGTAATTGCATTTCATTTAGCGTTAATACCCTTGGGAAAGGTATGAATCCTACTCTCCCTACAGCTATCGATAAATAGTAGGGCAGACTGGGCTCTTTAACCTTGGTTAGGCAACCGGTCTAGGAGAAGGAAAACTCTGAATTCAAACCTGTTGAACTCCGCTTAAGTAAATGACCTTGTGTCACATCCTGCTCGCGCGGACGGGTTGGTAAATATATATATGTAAAATGTTTTTGATTGCGTCGAGTGAGTAACTGTTTTAATACCTATCTTTTTGAGTTTTTTTATTTATTTTATCAGTAATAGGATTATTGGGAAATATTATGTACCTATCAGAATCGTTATTGTTGTTATCTTGTGTGTTATTAGGAGATGTAGTGTTATTTTTTCTATTATGTCTTTTCTATGCCTTTTTTATAGCACGGTGTATAAAGTTTAAAGTAGAACTTTAACTCATTACCTCTATTACAACTTCAACTATTATATATATATATATATATATATATATATATATATATATATATAAATAACAGTTTTATTGGGTGTTTGTTTTTTAGAAGCATTGTTGAATAAAGTATATATTATTATTATTATGTTTTGCTTGAAGGCAATTACAATGCGTATATCTCATGAAATTCGATAATTATAGAAAATAATGATGACAAGTGAATCTCAGCAAAGAATTGTTTCGTGTGTAGAACATCGTACAGACTGTTTCAACTTTATTAAGTCTCATCAGCGATGTATACTAACGATTTCCCTCCGACAGAAATTCGCATAAACAGTAGGCTAGAATTAAACACTGAATATATAATAAATTAACATACACATTCCATAAATACACACACATATATATATATATATATATATATATATATATATTAAAAATAATTAAATAAATAAATAAAAGGAATAGAATTTAAATTGATTGAACAACGGATATCACGGCTCTTCCGCGTGGCGTTATAACAACCCACAAGACGCGTGTTTATAACGTCCAAAACAAAAAACACACAAGACCGCGTCCATTTTAAAAACAGTCTCTGAAGATGAAGTTTCTTCGAAATTGATTAGACACTGTACATTATTTTATTTTTTTATACGCATTGTAATTGCCTTCTTAATATAAATAAATAAATAATAATAATAATAATAATAATATATATATATATATATGTGTGTGTGTGTGTGTGTGTTTCTCTGTGTATGCCTATGTGTTTGTGTTGTGTCTGTGTTTGTGTGTGTGTGTGTGTTTCTCTGTGTATGCCAGTGTGTTTGTGTTTGTGTGTGTGTTTTTGTGTGTGTGTGTGTGTGTGTGTGTGTATGTGTGTGTGTGTGTATATTCAACAATGTTACTTTTATATCCAGTCATATATGTCTAAATAAGATCTGTGCCTGTATTAAGATTATTTTACCTCTTTGTCTATTTGTCTGTCTATCTGTGTATCACCCCATCTCTCCGTATATATACATACATACACACACACCACACGCACACACACACACACATATATATATACGTGTGTGTGTGTGTGTGTGTAGAGAGAGAGAGATTGTGTGTGAGAGAGAGAGTGAGAGAGAGACAGACAGAGATATGGAGAGAGAGGAGGGGGAAGTTGAAAGACAGACTCTTTACCTCAGTTTCTCTGTTTATCTCTCTAAGTACACATACAGACACACACGCACACACACACACATACACACACACACACACACACACACATATATATATATATATATATAATATATATTTATAAATGTTTTCTCATGTTGACATATAATGTAGACATATCATTCACTCTCTCACTCTCTCTGTCTATATCTCTCTCACTATATATATATATATATATATTAAAAGATAGATAGATAGATAGAGATAGATAGAGAGAGAGAGAGAGAGAGAGAGAGAGAGAGAGAGAGAGAGAGGGGGGAGGGGGAGAGGTTTAATGGCATTAATTATATATGCTGTTATAGATTGCATTTAGATGTCTACATTAGATAACATTTTGAAATATAGATTTACAAAAGGCGAAATGCATTTGCTATAACATATTAAGTTACGAAACACTCTCTCCTTCCACTTTTGTAAGTTGCATTTGTAAAGTACCGCCATTATTCCTATACAAGGTGATCCCTTAAATAATTGATATTTAACCATACGAAGTTGAAATAATATTCAAAGTAAAACGCTGCACTAAGCATAACTTATTAAGGTGCAGTTAATTTTTTTTCCATAACATATACCTGAATCCTCGTATAAATGCAAGAAAACAAAATACAATTCTCCTATACTCGTTATAATATTATTTTTACTAGTACAAAATAATAAAAAAAAAAACACCGGGCGATGTAAAAAATAATTTTTTGAAAGATATTGCTTAAGGAGGTGGAAGTTAAAAATTAAATGTCGGAGAGTTTGAACCATAAATCATGAAATCATCAATTTTTATTAAAGGAGAATGAAACAATTTGAAATCGAAACTAAGTTCTATTAACTTTGAATATCTATTAAAATAAAACAAACTATATATAAGTATATGATACTGGGGATGTATCTATTGAAACTTGTTTTAAAAAACAATGAGGACTGTCTAATATTGTAGGCTCAAATTTTGAGTGTGTTTATTCTATGTTATGACGATTTATGACGGGTATAGTGACGTATCTTTGTGAATACTATAAATGCAACTATTCTCTTCACAGCTATAGCTGAAATTATAGGACTGATTGTTGTTGCAAGC
>CM042153.1:14569862-14587362 GCA_023376005.1 Doryteuthis pealeii | reverse complement strand
TTGAGGAATAATTGGTAGATTAATATTTTAGTTTTAAACGCATTGTTAGAGTGCAAGTTAAAAGTCAATTGTCAATTTTACTTTATTACCAATTTATTTTTGTAGATTGTTCTTTGTCGTATCGTATTTCATCGTCACCAAGTCGCGCTGTCTGCACAAATATCCATGACTCTCTCTTTCTCTCTTTCTCTCTCTTTAACTCTCTCCGACCATTCTCATCGGTCATCGCCTCTTGCATCCAGAATATACACAGAGCTGATTTATGCAAATTAGCAAAAATATGTACCCTCTGGACACAAGTATTTAAGATTTAATATAATTAAATACTATATTGAATAACGAATAACGTAGTATTTCACCCTTATTCTAATAGTTGAATATTTGTTTGTATGAAACATTTCATTTATATATATATATGTATATATATATTTATATATATATATATATGTATAGCCATCCACAGAAAACGTGTTTCGACATATCACCTCTCTTCAGTGTGCCTAGACATTTGCAAGCTACCGCCAGCCGGGATGGAAAAACCCGATCGATACATAATCAGTCAGGCTGCTAAACCACTCGGACACCGTCATCTACAAACTGGAAGGGGTATTTTAACTTATAAATCCACACCTCTGTGTATATTTAATGGCCAATATAGAGTTCTCCATCCCTTTTATGGGAGAGTGTTGCCTTTTTAAGGTCATCGAAATACCCCATATATATATGTGTGTGTGTGTGTGAGAGGGAGAGAGAGAGAGAGAGAGAGAGAGAGAGAGAGAGAGAGAGAGAGAGAGAGAGAGAGAGTGTGTGTGTGTGTGTGTGGTAACCAAGTTTTTGGCCACGGTTAGCAATTGATTCAAGGTTAGAAGTATGGGACATCCAACATGTATTGAACTCTGTATTCAGTACTTATGGCTCTGCTTGACTAGCTTGATAACCATTACTTCACGATGGGACGCGTTGGTCTTTACCAATCCGTCTTCCAAGGGTGCGATTTCATACAAGGTCGCAAGTATGAGGCAACAAGCGAAAATCAAACTCACTCTTCACCAGTAATGGATCTGCCAGATTAGCTTCCTAACCATTAAACCACCATGGGGTGCCTCCGTTTTGATCCAAACTGTTCAATCCGGGGATGATTTGACACCAGGTTGTAATTATAGAGCATCGAACTCGCTCTTCTGTAGTAATGGATCTGCGAGATTCGCTTTGTAACTATCACACAACCATGGTACGCCTTGGTATTTACGCACCCTGTTCCCCACGGGTATGAATTGACAAAAGGTCGCAAGTTAGGGACTCGCTCGACAGCAGTGATGGATCGGGTGAGACTTGTTTGCAAACCATTACACCACAATGGTATGCCTTGTTGGTTGTTGTCATCCTTCCGTCTGCGAGAGACGATGGAGTAGTGTACATTTAAAAAAAATGGAACTACGTAGCCTAGGGGCGGGTTACTATGGACGATGAGCTGTTACCCAAGCAGCAAATTCCACCCTCTCTACACTGCCGTTGTGGTCCAAATGAAAGGCAAGAAGCCAATGCAGTTTGGCAGCGGGTAACAATGGATTTCAGTATCGCACCACCTTAGGGACTCCGGCTCCTGATTTGTAATCGGGGTTTACCCACCAAGCCTTTTCTTGGGATGAGGTAATGCCAGTAGGCAGCAGAGGTTTTGTATCGGACTTTTCCTTGTCCTAGATGGGTTGTCAGCCAAGGCTAAGGAGCCCCCAAAATACCTTATGTTGATCAATAATATCAATTTTTATATTTTTCCCTAACATTTCATTTATATGCGTGCTTATGAATCTAAATTGAAGTTGCATATCTCATGTATGCAATAATCTCTAAACTGAAAGGCATAAAACAACATTTCCCTGAGTTATTACCGTTTGAGATCTCTATCTAAGGTTGTGTGACAAAGAGGGTACGATAAAGAAAACTTATTCGGACAGTGGAGTTGGCAACAGTCTAGCGATCCCTTATTTATTCCAAGAACTGGCATCGTTATTCCAAGATTAACTGATATGAAGAATTCTGTGGAGAATCATAACGCTGGAAATGTATCACTTTTTTTTCCCAGGAAAGTAATCTCAAGATAAAATCTAAACAACTCGTTCCCAGATAGATTTGATGCCTCTAACCTTTGTATCCGCTTTTACATTCTCCTCGACACCATAACAAGGGTTTACCGGAGCGGAGATTAGGCTCGAATAGAAGAGGATAAAATCTTGGTATAGACGTTAAGAATAGCAGGACCTATGGATATACCCACAGCATGATAACTTAATTATTACAACGTTTGATTGTTTACTTAAAAAGCTACTGCGAAATAGTTCAATATGGAAAAAGTATAATAATCTTTATTTAACTCCCTCTCACTCTTTTTTTTTCTTTACCTTTTTTTCATTTTTTTCATTATGTCCGATTGAAACAGATTAGCGTTATCGCTTGCGCGCTCACCTCCTCACTCTCTATCTTTCTCTTACTCTACTCGTTTCTTTCTTTCTTTTGTTCTTTCTTTCTTATTATATTCTTCTGTATTGTACGTCCCATTTCTTCCCTTTCTCTCTTTATGAGAAACACGGAATGGTCCATTATTTAGCTGAAGTGAAGACACACATGAGAAATAAGAATTCGACAGATAAGCAACACCAGATAATCAAGATTTAAATTTTTGCATTTCATCTTGGACGATTTGGACCGTCTTATGTTTTTTTTTACCACAGAGTGTTGTAAGATGATAACGCTCGGAAGATTAAGGAATAAGAGTATTAATATATAGATATGATAATTGTTGACACTCAGTCAATTGTTTATTATACAGTTGAATCTTGAATTAACGGACCCCCTAGCACCGGGCTTGGTATTTAACGGGCACCTGTAGTATGAACATAATCTGAATGGGATTTCATCAATTCGTGGGCGCAGCTGTTGTTGATGAGATGCCTCGTTTATTCATGTATTAAAAATTCTCCTCACTATTGAACTGAAGTAGATGAAACAATAACAGAGCCCTAGCACTGTTAATAAACAAGAAGTGCTTCGAAGGAGCTTCCCAGTTTTCCCTGGCTTCTAGTAGTGACCAATAAGAGTCTTAATCATCATTCAGGGGTAACAGCTGTGGGGATGAGAAACCTCGTTAATTTTTCTTCTTTAATTCTCCGCCCCTCACTATTAAATTGAAGTAGAAAAAACAATAACCAACACTGCTAACAAAAAAAAAAAAAAAAAAGCTTATGCAAACAAACTCGCGCAGGATTTGGAACTCGTATCGCCCGTTCCAGTTCGGACGACGAAAACCTTTACCCTAAGCACACCTCTTACGTAAATATATCTCTGTGTGCGCGCACGCGTGTGTATTTTTAGCTGCGTTTTTTTTCTTTAATAGATGTTTTTTGGGAAAAAAATAACGTGCAAGATAATATTTTGATATTTAAAAAGCGTTTTTATTGTTTACAAAAAAGACCAACCTCTCGATGTGGATTGTGGAATGTGCCGACTGCACCTCTGCAAAGGGGTAAATCACCCAATGGGGCCACCTGTTAGTCATGATGCTTAAGATGAGTAGTCTATGACATGAAACTCAACTTTGGTCATTACTTAGGCTAGACGGACGGTCGGAAAGATTCGGAGTTTCGGATAATTATTAGCAATTTTCAACAATGTCACAATTTCTTTTCATAGGATTCAAACAAAGTTAATTTTATTTGTATTTAGAAATATAAGCCGCTAACAGCTAGTAAAACAATTCACGTGCCTAGGTAGTAATATCTCATCCACAGAAAGCGATGTTAATGCACGCACAGGGAAAGCATAGTCTGCTATAAACAGATTATTAGTTATATGGAAATCAGATCTCACTGGTAAGTTAAAGCAACAATTCTATCAAGCCGTAGTTGTATCATTGGTACTGTATGGCTGCACCACTCGGTACTTAACGAAGCGCCAAGAAAATAGGCTAGAAAGAAGCTGCACAAGAATGATTTATGTGACCTTAAACAAATCGTGGAAACAACACCCCACAAGGAAGCATCTATACGACCACATGCCCACTAGCACTCAAACAATCTGAGTCAGACGAGCAAGACATGAGGGACACTGCTAGAGAAGCAAGGACAAACTTATAAGCGACGTCCTCCAATGAAAACCAGCATATTGACATGCCAGTACGGGTCGTCAAGGAAATGCCTACAGAGACCTACATAGACAAGCGCTGCGCAGATAGTGGATGCTGCACAGAGGAACTTCTGACGACAATGAATGATTGAGACCGTTGGCGAGACATTGCCACGGTTATCTCTGCTAGTAGCGCGACCTGATGATGAGGATGAGGATGATGATGTTTGAAGTATTTAAAAAAATGATGTGAGCTTTTTGCATTTCCTTTTTTCAATATTCTATTAATAATGGAGATTCGCTTCCAGTTTTTATCTGTAAGAAAAACTACGTCACTGCTTACGTCACACTACCTAAAATCGTCATAACAGAATAAATACACTCAAAATTTGAGCATGAAATGTTAGACAGTCCTCATTGTTTTTTTTAAAACAAGTTTTGATAAATACATACCTGGTATTATCTATCTATATATAGTTTGTTTTATTTTAATATATATTTAAAGTTAATAAATGTATTCTATTTTTTTACTCCTTTAATAAATTTGATGATTTTACTTTACTTATGATAAAAACTCTCTGATATTAAGAGAGTTTTATAATTTGTTTGAAGCATTTTGCATGTATTGGTTAGGAGGTTGATTTAGAAGGCTATCACAATGCAGTCTGGAATAAATTAAAAAATAATAATACGGTAACAATGGTGTTGTGTGTTGACCTGTATTTTTATTCTTTCTTATTAGAAAGAATAATAATAAGAAGAATAAAAATACAAGTCAACACAAACACCATTGTTACCGTATTATTATCCTCTCTGATATTAAATTTTCAACTCCCATCCCCTCAGGCAATATTTATTTTACGTCGCCCAGAGGGCGTTTTTTGTATTTTGCTAGTTCCCATAAAGTGGTTAGATTATGCGTTTTCTACTTTGTAGCGTGTGTTGGGCAGGATTAGCCTGTTAGAGCCCATCACACTCCAGTTCTGCAACTGGTTTTGAATTAAGTGTTTTTTTTTCATCTAGGCCGCAACTAACAGAGTCCTGTCTGAGAGAGAGAGAGAGAGAGAGAGAGAGAGAGAGAGAGAGAGAGAGAGAGAGAGAGAGAGAGAGAGAGAAGAGAGAGAGAGAGAGTAGTTGGATTACACCTTTTGCTATACATATATTGGTGGTATATGAAATGCAAACAGCCTTGCTTTGGATTTGAACTCAGGTACGTGAGTTAACTTCCCACAATGATAACCATTACGGGGGAGCGCCTCCTTATTCCAGGTTGGTGTTAGGCCTTTTCTCTTTGCTGTTTTCAGACGGAAATTTAATTATAGTTGAAAATTACCTGGTGTTATTTCCAGTCTTCAATGTCAGGCAATGCAATCTATAATCACACACAACACACACACACAACGCCACACCACACACAAACACACCCACACACTCTCCTCTTTCCATCACACACACACCATATATTATATTACCAATACATAGTATATACATAATATATTTACATATCACATACATATATATATACATATACATATATAATATATGCATATATATATATTACATATAATATATACATATTATATATATATTATATATATATAATATATATATATATATATATATATATATAATATAATTATCGAAGGAGGTCGTGATGCTTGAACATTTATTGTTTTTTCCAAGCGTGTATTTTAAGGAATCCATCTTGACAGTTTGGGATGGTTTCCAATTATTGCCTTTAGGTCTACGAATAATTTAAAAGCGAGAGAGAGAGAAGAGAGAGAGAGAGAGAGAGAGAGAGAGGAGAGAGAGAGAGATAGAACAAGAGAGACAGAGAGAGAGAGACAGAGAGAGAGACAGACAGACGACGACAGAGAGGGGGAGAGATATAGAGGGGAAGGGGGGAGAAGAGAGAAGAGAGACTGCTCAAAGAAAATAAACTATACATTGTTAAAATTGGATTTTAAGAAAATCTAATAATGTTACATAACAAAAGAAAGGCCCAAAGCGATGAATAAAAGGAATGAATACGGTCTGGAAATATACGTGAGAGCGAGAGAGAGAGAGAGAGAGAGAGAGAGAGCAGAGAGAGAGAGAGAGAGAGAGAGAGAGAGAGACGATTGATCCATATATATATATGTATAGTATATATATATGAGAGAGAGAGAAGAGAGGGGGAGGAGAATGTGTTAGACGAGAAAGAAGTGTGAGAGAAATAGTGAGACAAGAGTGAGAAAAACTGATAGAAAGGGTGTGTGTATGTGTGTGTGTGTGTGTGTATGATAGAGAGAGAGAGAGAGAGAGAGAGAGAGAGAGTGAGAGATAGGGAGAGAGAGAAAGAGAGAGAGACTTGAGTGAAAGTGATATATATATATATATATATATATAATATATATATATATAGAGAGAGAGAGAGAGAGGGATTGGGAGAGGTAGTGAGGGAGTGGCATGGATGAGAAAAATGGCACGTAAAGGAGGAAATGAAAATAATTATGCAAATGGAGAAGGGCAATTTCTAAAATGAAATGGAAGAAGAGACAGAAAGAGACAGAGAGAGAAAGGTGTCTATGTGTCTGCTAAAAGTTCAAATAATGAAATAAATAAATATGTATGGGAAGATAGACATACAAAAAAAGAGAGAAAGAAAGAAAGAAAGAGAGAAAAAAAGAAAGAAAGAAAAAAGAAAGAAAGAAAGATGGATGGAAAAAGAAAGAAGGAAGTAAGGAAAGAAAGAATATTGAAAGAAAGAAAGAATACTGAAAGAAAGAAGGATGGAAAGAAAGAAAGAAGAAAGAAAAAAGAACGAAAGAAAGAAAGAAGAAAAAAGAAAGAAAAAAGAAGAAAGAAAGAAGGAAAGAAAGAAAGAAGGAAAGAAAGAAAGAAGGAAAGAAAGAAGGAACACTGAGAGACAGAATCTTCAACGAAGATATAGAAATAAGCAAATGAGGGAAAAACGAGAAATAAGATTCGAAAGAGAAAGAGGCAAATGAATAAACAAAGAACCAAAGAAAGAAGAAAAAAGAAAAAGAAAAAAAGAAAATTGAGAAAAAAAGAAAAGGAGGAAAGTATATAAAAAGAAAATTAAAAAAAACAAACAAACAATAAATGAAATATAAAATGAACGTTGAACGTGAAATAATGCAATAAATAAAAAGAAAAAAAAAGACAACAACAAAAAAAACAATTAAAACAAAACGCAAAGAAAGTGAGCAAAGAAGGAAAAAAAGCCACAAATAAATGGCGGTAAGGTTAGAATAAAAAGAAAATCAATTAAGTACAATTTGTTTGTTGTTGGCAGAATGGCCTATTGTCGGTATCTACTGGACAGCGAGGAAATATATTCACTAGCGCTAGAGTGCCGCACCTACCATCAGACCCCCGCTGATCAGATTACCGAATATGTGCTAGCAATGCGCTGAGTTGGCAAGGACAGCAATCGAACTGGGAACCTGGCGATTCCCTGGTTGGTGATCTACCGACTGAGCTAAACCCTAATTTAACCAGATGAAAATATACGTATAGAAAGTAAGAAAGAAAGAAAGAAAGAAAAAGAAAAAGAAAACACAAAAAACAGACAGACAGTCAGACAGACAAAAATATAAACAGAATAAGTAAGTAAATTTACTTAAAAGAAAGAAAGGAATATACTTACAGATTTATTTTGACTTACGAGAGTCCCTATATACTAGTTTTTCGAGTTACGAGCAGTCACTCGGTCGACTTTTCGCTTTGTGTTGAGAGCTTCAAATACGTTTATGATAATTGGTTCACTAAGAGAAAGAATAAAAGACACATCTCAAAGAAATGCATATAAAACAAAAAGAAATGTACGTAGAAATAAATAAATATATATATAAAGATATATATATATACAGAACCAACCAACGAACGAAAGAAAGAAAAGAAAGAAAGAAAGAAAGAAAGAAAGAAAAAAAGAAAGAAGGAATACTGAAAGAAGGAATCCAACACAAGTTTGAAATAAATAAATAAAAAAACGAAGCACACACATGAAAAGATTGAAAGAAGGACATATAGATATAAAAAGAAAGAGAAAAAGGGACTATATCAAAATAGATACGGGTTCATCGAATAAAGAAAAAATATATATATAATGGTCAAATTGGATACTATATATATATATATATATATATATATATATTTATATATATTTATATATGAGTAGCACAGGGATCTGTGCGGTAAAGTAAGGAGCTGATGGTAGGTGTGGCGCTCCACCTCCGATGCTAAAAACAATCTCCTTGGTCTAGCGCTATTGAAAAGGGGATAGACTCTCTCGCTGACTGGCTGATACCGACTTTAGGCGCCCCGTCGACTTTACTATATAATATATATATATATATATAATTATATATATATATATTATATATATATATTGGTTCGTTTGGATACTGATAAATAAAAAACGGAGCACACACATAAAAAAGATTGAAAGAAGGACATATAGATATACAAAGAAAGAGAAGAAGGGACTATACATCAAAATAGATACGGTTTCATTGAATAAAGAAATATATATATATATATATATATATATAATGGTCAAATTGGATACTATATATATATATATAGAGATGTAATTGCCGCAATAACATCACAATTCTCCAATGATTTTATTTTTATTTAAACCTCAATTATTAATAAAATTGTTTTATATTATTAATACTGTTACCATATCTACATACTAATAATATGCAATTATATGTATATGTACAACAAAATAGCGGTTTACAGTGTGAATGGGAAGGCTAATTTGCATATTGATATTAAAATGTGATTTTAATAAATATGTGGCTTAGTATTATTGATTTCTAACTGTTTGGTTTTATTTTAATGAATATAAGCAAACATTTCTTCAATGAATCTTAAATGAAATCCGTTAACAAGAAAAAATAACTGTCCATTTTATTCTTCACTTCCCTCTTTTAACTAAATACTTAAAATTAGAAAAAATAACATGAAAGACGAGAGTGATGGAAGAGTAAGTTTCAGTTGTTCTATTTTTTTTATTATACCCCCTCTATTTTAAATCTTTTTATCTACATTCTTATTTAGTTTCATTAGCCTTTTATTTAATATAATATATTATTACATTTAAAACTTAAATACTTGCACCCGGAGGGTGCATATATTTGCTAGTTTATATAATACGTATATGTGTGTGTGAAAAAAGGAAAACAAGCACGGCATGCTGTACAGGGTGGATGTTTATTGTAGGTAGTGATGTAAACATTATCATGTTTCGGGTCTGTTACCCTTTTCAGGACAGTGGATTGAGTTCTTGCGTCAAAGTATGTTTTCTCATACTGGCGAGTCAGAGGGTCGGGAAACACACACACACACACAACACATATATATATATATATATAGTATCCATTTAACCCCTACACAACACAATATATATATATATATATAATAATATAATTTTAATATATATAATATACGAAGAATGAAAGAAAGAAAAAATATACAGGAATAAAGATAAATCATACCAGAAAAAAGAAGCATATAAAAAAAGAAAGAAAAAGAAGAAAAAGAAAGAAAATAAAAAGGTTGAAAAGAAGGAAAATACATAGAAAGAATAAAAAAGATTACATAGAAAGAATGAAGAAAAGAAGATCCATGGAAAAAAGAAAGAATGAAGAAAGAAGAAAGAAAGAAGAAAGAAATGAAAGAATGAAAGAAAGAAAGAATGAATGAAAGAAGAAAGAAAGAAAGAAAGAAGGACATTTCTTCAGAAGAGAAGTAAAAGAAAGAAACTTAAAATTGAGATTTTACAAGAAGAAAATATATGAGGGAAAACAGAACCTTTAAATGAAAAAATATTTTAAAAATGAAATAAAAAAGGAAATAAAAAAAATATAAAAAGGAAATAAAAGATGGAATAAGTTCTAAAAAACAGACACCATTTTTGTCAAGCCATAATCTCAAAAATATCGAAATGAGGGACGTGAAAGTAGAAAGATTCTATGGTAGGTACGTATTAACCCACCCAATTCGCCACAGGTAGATGTGACACAAGATAGCTAGCATGGGGCATCCAGTGAGGAAAATTGCATGGTATATAAAAAGCAATGTTTCAAACCAATGAAAATTGAATCCAGAGAAAACTTTCTTTCCTACGAGGGCGCCCCCATAATTGGGGGCGTCTTCATAAAATACCTCATTACTCCACTACTACCTGAATTTCACCAATCACTCGTTCTTCTCTACTCCTCCCTACTCCCTCAGACACCGTTTTTGTAATCGCTTCAGAATGACACGCTTCGGTTAGAAGAAGCACAATTAATTCTATTTGAGGTGGATAACGTTTTCGGGTTGCGTTCAGTTTTAAAGAGAGAGAGGAGAGAGAGAGAGAGAGAGAGAAGAGAGAGAGAGAGAGAGGGTTAAAAATACGCGGGAGATAAATGATTTTGCGGTCTTTTTAGGTGATAAGCGTGTTGTTTTTCTTTTTAGAAAAAGCATAAAGGAGACTGCGTAAGAAGTGACTGTTAAGAGATTTATTCCCGCTAAATTTATATTTTTTTTTCTGTCTTTCTCCCGACAAAATACCGTTCCATTTTATTTTTGAACATTGCCAATTGGAGCTAATAACGGCTTTCCATTTTGGCTTTGTATCTATTCACAAAGTGACGTAAAGCTATACATATATACTATATATTATACACACACACACACCACACACAACATATATATATATTATATAATATATATATATATATTTTTTTTTTTTTTTTTTTTTAAGTCTTTGGGATTTTGTTTTTCAAAATCAGGAATTCTGTTTGCTGATGTCAAGAAACCAGAAACGAAACGCAATTTGAATTTCAGTTTGACGAACTATCTTTATTCTTCGATGGTAAATTGAAATTTCCCATCCGAAACAACAAAAGTAAAGATTACCATCAGAGTGAAGGATTTCCCGTCGGAATTTGAAACGGAACTACGTTTGACTGAGGAATCATTTGGAAACAAACCTAAAGGAAACTTTCTTAAAGGAATTTTGATAAGAAAGTAAAGACGGAAGACAATAAGAGAACTGACGAACATTACCATAATTTAAGGAAACACTACAAAGAAGATGTTAAACCAATCGTGTAAGTTAAACAATACTTTACTTTTTTTTATTTTAAAAAACTTTTTACTTAAATTATTATTATGTTTACATATCCCTTAAAAAAATAAACATATTTTAAAATATTAAGTTAATTAATTTTAAATCAGAGGGTCTAAAATTTCTTATTTCCTATCAAGTTGAAAATTATTTGATCAAAACGTACATTATTAGGTATTGGTTATAACCAAACTCTACAGAATTGAAAGGGTTATTCAGAGTAAGATTCCAATAACAAATCTTTTTTTAAATTCTAAATCTTGTTATAGTCGATTATTGTACAATTTGATTTGTAGTCTACGATACCAGTTAAGGAAGGAGTGAATTCGAAGAATTGGCGGATATATCACGCTTTAAAACCCTTGACTTAGTTCTATTCATAATACCTATTTTTGACAAAGATTTTAATCCTGATTTTATAGTTTATTTTCTTGTATGATTTAATGAGTAAACCTATGCTTCAGAATTACATTTTGATTTGACAAAGGAGGCATAGGATCTGTGTTTACCATGGTAAAAATAAGACTACAAAACCCCTGTAACCACAAGAAATGACATGAAGGAAATTGACGAATTCAAAGAATTGGAAAAGATACAAAGTCTTTAAATCACCCCCTGACTTGGTGCTATTAATGGTACACCTTTTTGAAAAAAAGTTTGGATAATCTTAATTTCGTCACTGTGGCTAACTTGTTGGACTTTGACATCGGAGTAAAACGAGTCGAACTCAAGTCGCGCCATTACCTTCACTTTTGACTAATATCCGTTGGAAACGACATTAAAAAACCCATGAAAGTTAATATTTATTAAATAAAAAAAACTAAGCCTATCTTCAAATTACATTTGATATAGCTAGAAGGCCTGGCAAATGTAGTTGCCATGGTAAAAATAAAACTACAATCTCCTGTGACCAAAAATTACAAAAACTTATAAGGTGTGTATTTATTTTGGGACTTTTGCTGCATATTCACATTTTTGGTTAATGAGTTTCAATGATTTAGAGTTTGGTTACAAATAATACCTAATGATATCTGTTTTGATTTATAGCATTCCAATAGGGATAATTAAAATTGTTATATTTTTCTGAATTCATAGTTGTATTTGTTTATGGATCATACTGTATATGTTAGCGTTACCAAGAAGAAACAGCGCATCATAGCAAAAATAATATTAAACGCGCTGGACCTGTGGATATACCACAATGTGATAATTTAATTATTACAACGTTTGATATGTTTACTTAAGAGCTATTGCAAAAGACTTCAATATGTAAAAAGACTTCAATATGTAAAAAGTATGATAATCTTGATTTAACTCTCTTTCTCTGTCTTTTTTTTTCTTTTCATCTTTTCATTACACTAGATTGAAACAGATTAGCGTTATCGCTTATATGCGCTCCACCTCTCTCTATCATTCCACTACTGTTATTTTTGTCTTCCTATCTTATATTTTTTCTCTGTCAGTCAGTTAGTCAGTCAGTCAGTATAAGCCAATCAGCGAGGGAGTCTATCCCCTTTTCATTTGCGCTAGACCAAGGAGATTATTTTAGCGTCTGAGGTGGAGCGCCACACCTACCATTAGCTCCTCACTTTACCTCACAGATCCCTGTGCTACTCATACGCTGAGTTGGCGAGGGCGGGTATCGAACTAGGAACCTTGTGGTTTCTAGCCGAACGCTCTACCGACTGAGCTAACCCGACGGAATTTTCCATTATTTAGATGATGTGACAGCACTCATAATAAATAAAAATACAGCGATCAAGCCACACGAGATAATCAGGATTTATATTTTTTTGCATTTCAACTTGGACAATTTGGACGGTCTCGTTTTTAACCAGAGGGTGTAGCAAGAAGATGACAGTCGGAAGATTAAGGAACAAGCGTATTAATATACAGATGGATTTATGTAAAATGTTCTAACTTAGAGAATAAAGCAAGTTACACTTCAGTCTGCGGATGAATTTTACTTTTGCAGGCTCTACATTGACGTGATTAACATTTTTAATCATTCAATTCTTTTATATATAATATATATTATATAATATATATATATTATATAATATATATGAATAGAGATATAATGAAAAAACAACGATGTTTACACTGAAATAGGGTCATCAGTTCAGTTGTAACATCGTTTGTTTTTTCATTATATCTTATTCATACTGTCGGATTAATTTCCATTTTATTTTCACACACACACACACACACACACACATATATATATATATATAATATATATATATATATATATATATATATTATATATATATAATATACTACACTATTTTTCCCAAGTGAGAAGGAAAATATTGGATTAATACCTTTCCTAAATGTTAAATTCAAGCAGCCTCGTCCTAGGATTTGAACTCGTCTCGCCGTGTCTATTTCCTACGCGCCTCCATAAAATCTTCATGTAAGGCATGTAACTACGAAATGTTAACGAGGACCACCAATGCTTCATAAATAGAAACATAGGTATAATAATGAACCATAATTTTGATTTTTCGGACTATTGTCCTCATCTTTATTGTGTAATATTAACACAACGGTTCGGCCGCTATATCGCGCCCGGCCTTCCTCAGGTTTTTTTTTCACTGTATCCGAGTAATAGCAACATGGGAAACCATTTTTAATAGTTGGACACTTTGGTACACTGGAAACACCCAAGGAAGATCGGAAAATAACAGTGGACGAAACGTTGTGTTGATAACTACAGAATAAAGATGAGGATAAAGTCCGAAAATTAAAATTATTTGCATCAAGCCTCTTCTCAAAAAAAAAAAAAAAAAAAAAATAATCCCCCTATATGATTTTTCCCCAACCCTATTGCCTTATGGCAAGCCCAACGCCTTTTTATCATATGGGTGCTAGAAGGCGGTGCTGCGGGTCTACATGTCCTGGGAATTACGTTAAACTCTATTGATGGTGAGGTTCCAGTTTTGGAGGTTGGGGAATGTGGAGCACCCTTCATCACCATTGCTCCCTGGTCACTCTGACCGGAATGGTAGTACTGTTAGGGTCCATCTATGGGTTTAAATAGAAAAATGTATTTAATAAAAAATTGTATTCTATTAAGAATTGATTTATTTCAAAACTTTATCGGCATTAAATGACCACTGAGGTTGATATGCAGTAAAACAAAACAAACCAAAACCAAATAAAAAATAATACAAATAATCATATACCACTATTAAACGCTTCGTAAGTTGTCTAACTGCCGCTAGGCGATATCTGATTTAAAGAACGCAGGTCATTCGATTAAGTTTAATCGATATATTCTTGAAGAAAGGTTTCAGAAGCGCCTTTAAGCTTTTCAGTGAATAAAATAAAGCTAGCAGAACCTGTGGATATACCATAACATGATTAATTTAATTTATCACGTTTAATTATTACCACGTTTGATAAGTTTAATTAAGGGGGCTATTTCAAAATACTTCAATATCTAAAAAAGTGTCTTGATTTAACTCCTTCTCTCGTTCACCATCTTTTTCTTTCTTTCTTCTTTCATCTTTTCTTTATAGTCGATTGAAACATATTAGCTCATCCCTTCTCTTTATCTTCCCCTCTCTTTCCTTTTTTACTGTATTTTTTCCTGTGTGGCATGTCCTTTTTCTTCCTGTCTTTCTTTATTAAAAAGAGGAACGGTCTATTAAATTTAGCTGAGGTGACAAAAACATACAATAATAAGAAATACGGCTGATAAGCAATACCAGATAATCAAATTTACATTTTTGCCTTTCATCTTGGACAATTTAGAAGGTCTAATTTTTAACCATAGAGTGCTGCAAGATGGTAACGGTCGCATGGTTAAGGAACAAGAGAATTAAAAATATAGATTGGTTAATGGATTTATTTATTTTAAGGTATGTCAACCCATCTTGTGTTTTTTATGCCGAGATATTAAAGTAATCGTATTTATCGTGCGTTTTATATTTACATTGTTGTATATTTGTGTCTCAAGATTTTTCCCCACCGTTATGTGATATCAAGCTTTTTCATCTAATACAAATAATGTTCACAGATTTGTATGGTTCAAGTCGTCTTTTCTAATCAATAATATACTATTGTTGGTTTCAAGTAAACATTTATATTTAATCTATATTATCCCACGTGATGATAAATTCGTATTTTCACTTTCGTTTTTAAGTTGACACCTATTCTTGTAAATCTAAAGGAAACCCTATCCATACTTCACCTGTCTTCTAAATTAATCATATTTCAAAACTTGAACAAACCAAATCGAATGACAAAAAACAAGTAATTACTCTAGTGCCTCGTGGGGCTTTGAATACGCTGCAAAATAAACATCACAGAGGGGTAAATAAGTAAACTTAGGACATAGGGCCTATTGTTGGCATCAGCCGAACAGCGAGTGAGTCTATCCCCTTTCGCTAGCCGTTTGACCAGGGTAAATTGTTTTTTGCTGAGGTTGGGCTCCACAACCTACCGTTAGCTCCCGCTTTACCAGCAAAGAGACAGATCAGTTACTGCATCTGTGCTACTCATAGGCTGAGTTGCCGATGACCAGTACCAGAGCAAGGAAACCTTGCAAATTCCTAGACGTTGCTCTACAGCGATGAACTTTGGTAGCGGCATCTAGACTGCCATAAATAATGGCATATCTTCTAACCGGGCACATGAATAAAGGAAGGATTTACTCAGGATGCTCCGTGGCCGTATTGGATAACGTACTCGACTGCGACATCGTGTACAGCGCAGTTTATAATACATTTTTTTCGTTATTAATTATTTTTTTAAAATTTTGTTATTAATAATTATGGTTTTAATTAAATCAACATTATTATTATTTTTTAACTAGTAAAAATAAAAAACACCCTCCGGCGCGATGTAAAATAGATTTTTGAAACATATTGACTGAGGGGTGGGAGTAAAAAAATCAATGTACAGCGAGTTTGTACCCTAAGTAAAATCATCAAATCATTAAAGGATTAAAAGATAAAACAATTTGAATGTCAACTTTAAATATGTATTAAATAAAACAGAATATTATAGATATATATATACAGTCATGTATTTATTAACTTGTTTTTAAAAAACAATGAGGACTGTCTAATGCTGGCATGTTCAACTTTTGAGTGTATTTTATTCTATGTTATGACGATTTTAATGTAATGTGACGTAAGCAGTGATTTTTGTTAGAGACCAAAATGGAAGCGATTCTCATTATTAAAGATATAGTTTTAAATATTTATATTTCATGTGTGTTCTCTTTCTTTATTTCTTAAGCTTTTGTTTAGTGTGCAAACATAGCTCAGGTTGCGTACAGTTCTTCATTTTTTAGGGGTTACCTCCTAAGTAACGAGAGGCTCATGCCGTTTTATCTGACTGAACCGTGGTTTCTGTCGACTTCCGTTCTTTATTATAGTCTGTTTTATGTTTTATTGTAATTCCATTTTACTATCTTTTTTTTCCCGCGTTCTTTCTCTCCCTTTTCTTTCTTTCTTTTCTTTCTTCTCTTTCTTTCTTCGTTCCTTTCTTTCTCCCTTCCTTGGTTCCTTCTTTTCATATACTTTGTTCTTTTTCTTTATTTCTTTCCTTTCTTTCCTCTTTATTTCTTTCTTTCTTTATGTGTCTCTTACAAGCCTTCTTTCCATTCTTAATATTGCTCTT
This sequence comes from Doryteuthis pealeii, assembly GCA_023376005.1. Taxonomy (NCBI): domain Eukaryota; kingdom Metazoa; phylum Mollusca; class Cephalopoda; order Myopsida; family Loliginidae; genus Doryteuthis; species Doryteuthis pealeii. The sequence goes on along the minus strand of CM042153.1, from coordinate 14,570,480 downwards.
TCTTTTTCTTTCTTCTCTTTCTTTCTTGTCTTTTCTTTCTTTCGCTTCTGTATTCCTTCGTTAGTTCGTTCTTTAGTGTCATCTTCCTCCCTTTCTTTCTTTCTTTCTTTGAAATTCGCAGTCACTCTAACTATCTTAAGAAGTCGCAATCAGTTTTTGGTATGTTATCAACTTATTACTCAGATAAAGAGTGTCATTTGGGCTATTATAATGAGCTCACTCTTTAATATGTTTATTATAAGAAAAGTACAATTTTTCGGTTTTTGATTTTTACTATTAATAATATAATTCAATAATGGAAAATCAATCGATTAGCAGAACTCTTCAATGTTTCTTCATAAATAAGTACAACAAATTTTTTAAGCACTGCTATTTTTAAATATCACATACATTTCGCTAGTCAACGTCTGTACGAAGCGACGTGCTGGTTCTTGTCATGGGAAATGCCGTCGCCCTGATAACGTTCCTTTTTCGGATAATACTCTTTGGAAAAGGTTTGAATCCCCTCACGCTTCAGTTTGTAGGATTATAGTACGCACTAAGGCATTCTTTATAATATGGATGGCTTTTGCATTAAATAACCATGAAGGTTTAGCATTGGCCATTAAAACAAAAGGG
>CM042153.1:14568443-14569762 GCA_023376005.1 Doryteuthis pealeii | reverse complement strand
GTTGTAATTTATACTATATATATATATATATATATGGTGTGGTGTGTTGTGGTATATGATGCTATATAATATAACTATAAACATCGGTCTTTATTTCATTATTTATATACATCTATGGATTTAGTTCTGTATTTTACCACATACACACAATACACACGCGCGAGTGCAGACACACATTGTGTGTGTGTTGTAGTGTGTGTTGTGTGTGTGATTTGTGTTGTGTGTTTGAATATTCATGTACTTCTTCTATAGCGATTACAGTCGATCTATTTTAAGCCAAACGGCAGGGCTCTCTTACGAATGAAATGCTCGCAAACAAGAACCCGATACCAACTACATAAAACATTCGATATTAAATAATCGAAAAAGTACATTGATTTCTCGATAATTTTACGACATGTCTTAATTCTATAATATCTTAGATTGATCTATCTGTCTGTCAGTTCATCTCCTATCTATCCATCAGTGGAAGGCGTTGCTGGCCCCATAAACCTGTTAAGTATTCTGGCGCATCCTTAGTTCCAGATGTTAAATAAGTATGTAAGCAAGCCAAAAGAATCCGGTTTTAGAGTATTCTTTGTAAAGTCCTACGTCCAAGGGAATCCAAGTGAATACATAAGTTTTAGAATTGGTGCCTTATTAAATACAGCAGAAGCAGAGCAGCAGCAGTAGCCAGTGATTGCGACAATAGAAATGCCTTCGGTGGTCACGTGGAAGTCAACGCAGCTCTATATTTAGGAGTAGGCTTCTTTCACCCGCCTTATATCTAAAAAACTGCAACATCTATTCACACGGTATATAATATATATATATATAATATATATGGTATTTGTGGAAAAGGTGACTTACCGGTGAAACATGTCACAATGGCTAGTTGATGCAAGATTCACAATGATAAGGCAGCGATATAACAAATATAAAGTGCTCAATACGTTGGTAGAGCAAAAAAATTTATTATGATAATGGTACACGGTAATAACCTACTCGAGTTTAACCATAAGGATCTTCAGGGTTAAATCACTGGATTATCAATATCTTGATTAATTGCAGTTGATCGCAAAAAAAATACACACGTGAATCAACTGCAATTAATCAATATCTTGATTTAATCCAGTGGATTTAACCCTGAAGATCCTTATGGTGAAAACTCGGAGTAAGTTATTACCGTACTTTATCATAAATGATAATAGATATATATATATATATATATATATATATATATATATTAATGATTTTGAAGCAATAAAAATGCGTATAAAAAAAAATAAAAACAAGAAGATGTATTTTTGTCTTATCGATTTCAAAGTAGAAACTTCATC
>CM042153.1:14553443-14563443 GCA_023376005.1 Doryteuthis pealeii | reverse complement strand
GACAGACAGACAGACAGACAGACAGACAGATGTGGGTGCGTATTGTCCTCTTTTGTGATTACAGTCGGCGTATTTTAAGCCACACTGACAGAGCATTTAAGAACAAAGGTCGCGAAGAAGAACGTCCCAATTACAAAGGAATTACTTTTCTTGTTGCACAATCTGTCGGGAAGGGGGAGGGGCTTAGAATACTCTGATTGCATCTGCTCTAAAGTAAGTTCCCCCCGACCGTAAGGGATTTACTGAGTATAACACTAAACTACATCTGGTATTGAGGTTCCAGTTCCGGAGCACTGGAGAGTGTGGAGTATCACTTTATTCTGATTATTCCCACGTCAACTCTGACAGTGATTGGTAGTACCTGTTTTCCCACCTATATATTAAATAGATCAGTTTAATAATTGTATTAGATAAGAATACTTGATACCATAAACGTGTGTGCAAATCATTTACATTCAGAATATTTACCCCTGTAAGGTCAAGGTTATATTATAAAATTATAACTGGTTGAAACAAACAACTTCGACAAGGGTGTTAAACATAACATAATTGACTTTAATACATTGGACAGCACATGGAGTAATATATAACAGGAAATACACATACAAGGAAGGAATGATATACAATAAAAACGCATACATTAGTTCACTACAAGAACATACAAATAGAGATATAGGACTGGTGAGTCCATAGTTTCAATAAACTTACTAGCGTTGCTTTTGGGAGCAGAAGCCCCACCCGAGAAGGTTGCAGGCACTAATGTCTAATCCATGTGTGTGAGTTTCTGGAGAAGAAAGAGGTCTTGAATCTGGCACTTCCTGCTTAAATACAGAAAGACGCCTGGTGGTGAGAATAAGAAACGAGTGGGAAGATAACTCTTCCAAATCCAATGGAAGACAAACCACTGGCACTTAAACGAAACGCATATATAAAAGCTAGATTAAAAAACATACACACATACACACACACACACACATACACACACACACACACACACACACATATATATATATATATATATATATATATATATATATATATATATATATATGTATGTATGTATGTATGTATAATTTATGGTGGAATAAAGGATAATATATATTTGAAAAATAAGTATATATGTACAACCAAATAATGAATATATATATATAAACACACACACCACGCATATATATATATATATAATATATATATATATATATATTATATATATATAAATATATATATAATATTATGTGGAGTAAAGGATAATATATATTTGAAAAATAAGTATATATGTACAACTAAATAATGAATATATATATAAACACACACACACACGCATATATATATATATATATATATATATATAATATATATATTATATATTATATTAAATCTATATAGATAAAAATCTGAAAGCTAAATGGAATTGGAGGTGAAGGAAGAACATCAGTTAATCTTTAAATCATTCTGTGACAATTCATATCTGGAACCTATATTATGTATTCTTATTTTATGAAAGTCTCAACAAACATCTTGTTAGACGTTTAAAGATGATTGCGTGTTGGCTAATATTGGACTATGTATCGTGAGACAATGTTTTGGGTGGAAAAATACAATTGATACCAACCAGATTATCTTTGATGGAAGCACGCTCAGAAATCACATCTTCTGAAAGGCATTTGTTCAGTTGTCAGGCCAATCTATCGTGGATGGATGTGATTTTTTTAAAAACGTTTTCATGTATTCCACAATGGCCAGTGTTTCCAGTTTGGTAATGTCTTTAGTATTGCTCTTGACGAGTCCAGATGTATTTTTGCTTTCGGTCCTTCTTCGAGTTCTTGCAGTTCCTTTTCCTTCTTATTTATTCCATTCTGCCTTTCTGTTATAGTCTTTCTCTTCCCATATCTTGCTCCCCAAGTTTTATGTTTCCTTTGTATTCGGATATAAAAACAGGAAGGAGCGTAATTTCCTCCTTTGTGATTACAGTCGGCGTATTTTAAGCACACTGACAGAGCATTTAAGATCAAGGTCACAAAGAGGAACGTCCCAATTACCAAGGAATTACTTTTTTTGTTGCACGATCTGTCGGAGGGAGGGGCTTAGAAATTCTGATTGCATCTGCTCTAAAAGTAAGATCCGCCCACACAGTATGGGATTTACTGAGTATAACACTAAACTACATCTGATATTGCATTTATGCAGTTTAACAATTTGTGCAGGACACTGGAGAAGCAGGGGCAACTCATAAGGGAAATTTTCCAGTGAACACCGCCACTCATGGCACGAGTAATTCCTACGACTCTAACCATTATATCACACGCTCCATATATTATATATATATATATATATATATATATATATATATATATATAAACACTTTTTAGCTCTATACATGTTATATATATATTACAGACATAATCTGTCCAACTATTGACCCATAGCTGGAGGGAAATAAAGTTTGCTTCATACCTTTCCTAAGAGTATGTGAAATGCATATAGCCTCGTCACGGATTTTAACTCGTCTAATGTATATGTTAAATAGATCTTTAAAAATCAGTTTAAAAATGATTTGTTTTTAAATCAGTTAAAAATTCTGATTACCCAATAAAGATGAATAAACAAAAATGTCTCCGGCATAAATTAACCAAAGGGTTGACGTGAAAAGCAACCAGCCAACAAACAAACAAACCTCTCTGATCTATGGTTAAATGGTAGTGTAAACGGGTTTTCTAACCTTGGTAAGAGCAAATGGTCTCGGAGAAGGAAGATTTGAATTCAAATGTCCTATAAGCGTGGTCGAGTAATTTGATGTGATGGAATGGCAAAAATCTAGGAGCTGGACCCACTAAGGCAGCCAGGAGGTATTTTCGACCTACGACGGTAAACATTGCAGCATTTGCCTACACAAAAATATATGTAAACCAAATCCAGGTTACTCGTCATAATGATACAACATTTCTTTTTTTTTTCACCCACATTGTACGGTGTGTGTACGTGGCTTTGTAGCTAATGCGCGAGATTTCCACGCTATTATGTTCACCTATAAACTAATACTCTTGTGAAAACTATAAATCCCCCTATCCTCCAAACTATGGCTTAAATAGTACCACTACTGATCTTCTAGAAGGATGGCTTTGGCATTTATTAACTCACGAAGGTTTCTATGCCATTGAACAAAGAAACCAAACCAACCAAGCCAAACGTAATGTGCTGATGTCTTCTCAGTACCTTATTACAATACAGCAAAAAAACATATGATATTTCTACTAATAGCCTATTGTGTACAATATGTAAAATTCAACAGAAACTATAATGATGCCAGCACGTCATATCTTATAAATAGAATTCAATTATGCTCGGTGACTCGGTACAAACCCTACAGCGATCGGTATATAATTTAATATGCACTATTTTCAAGTGAATTTTAAGGTCTCTATAATAATGATAATAAAAAAACAGTATTGTTTAACAAAAAAAAAAATGAGAAGTTGCCAATTGGTAGACATTGCAGTTCCAGCAGATCAACAGAGTAAAGATGAAGAAAAATGGAAAGTTAAACAAATACCTGGACCTTACTAAAGTATTGAAAAAGCTGTGGAAGATGAGGATGAAAGTGATACCAATTGTAGTGGGTGTACTTGGAACGGCCTCAACACGCTTGGAAAAAAGACTATAGGAATCAGAGTAAGAATTGAGACCATTCAGACAACTGCATTACTACAATCGGCTAGAATACTCAGAATGGTCCTGGAGACCTGAGGAGACTTGTTGTCACTCAGACTCCAGTGAAAAGACAATCAGCTAACGCTGGTGAGAAAAATTCAATAATAATAATAATAATGATAATAATAATAATATTGATAATAATAATTAGAAGAAGAAGAAGAAGAAGAAGAAGAAGAAGAAGAAGAAGAAGAAGAAAGAAGAAGAAGAAGAAGAAGAAGAAGAAGAGCGTGGATCCGTCGGCATCCCCTATTGGAGCACCTTAGACACTGAGCAATAAACCCAGCCATGCCCCTTTGAATCTAGGGGCAGGTTTTGCCTAGGGATTTGGCTCCTTGGATCACGCCGTTAATTATAATCGGTCCAATGGCCTACTTCCCGGACACAAGTTTCCGAAGAAACTAGGTAAGTATATATCCTAATGAAAATATATAATACGCCATAGGTAATGTGTAGGTAATGTGGTAACTGAGATGAAACGGTTCATCACAGCGAATTAGCAATACAGAAAACGGCCTAAACTGGCTGGGAAATCTGATCTATTGGAAATTGTGTCAAATATTAAAATATGACCGTAATTGCAAATGTTATATATACAAACAAGAATCCGTGTTAGCAGTCTTGTTATACATCGCTGAAATGCACTAAAGGAGGTCATCAGTGATGTTACTCCAGTATCCTTACAGATTTTGGGTTTTGCAACATTATATCTGTTCAACCGGTAACCCTGACATGTTTATTAAGCCGCCTCCTTTCAGATTGGCTCAGTGTATTTTACGAATAGTTCATGAATTCTTATATATTGGCGCAGGGATACGCAACAAGCCACAGAATGAATACAACAAAATAATGAAAGAATGAATACAACAAAGCAGAAGAAGAAATGAAAGAATAAGAAAGAAGGGACTTGAAAGAAGAATTAAAATATATTGAAAGAAAGAATAAAATATCATTGAAAGAAAGAATGAATGAAAGAAAGAAGAATGAATACAACAAAATAATGAAGAATGAATACAACAAGCAGAAAGAAAGAAATGAAAGAATAAAGAAAGAACTGAAAGAAAGAATGAAAGAATGAATGAAAGAAGAAGAATGAATACAACAAAATAATGAAAGAATGAGCAGAAAGAAGAAATGAAAGAATAACAGAAGGAAAGACTGAAAGAAAGAATTAAATATCATTGAAGAAAGAATGAAGAAAGAAAAAGAATGAATACAACAAAATAATGAAAGAATGAATACAACAAAGCAGAAAGAAGAAAGAATGAATGAATAAAAGAAAGAAACACGAAAAGAAAGAATTAAAATATTTGAAAGAAAGAATGAATGAAAGAAAAGAAAGAATGAATACAACAAATAATAAAGATGAATACAACAAAGCAGAAAGAAAGAAATGAAAGAATAAAAGAAGAAAAGACTGAAAGAAGAATTAAATATCATTGAAAGAAAATTAAAATATCATTGAAAGAAAGAATGAATGAAAGAAAGAAAGAATGAATACAAAAAATAATGAAAGAATGAATACAACAAAGCAAAAGAAAGAATGAAAGAATAAAAAGAAAGAAAGACTGAAAGAAAGAATTAAAATATCATTGAAAGAAAGAAAATGAAAGAAGAAAGAATGAATGAAAGAATGAATACAACAAAGCAAGAAAGAAATGAAAGAAATAAAAGAAAGAAAAGACTGAAAGAAGAATTAAATATCATTGAAAGAAAGAATGAATGAAAGAAAGAAGAATGACAACAAAATAATGAAAGAATGAATACACAAAGCAAAAGAAAGAAATGAAAGAATAAAGAAGAAAGACTGAAAGAAAGAATTAAAATATCATTGAAAGAAAGAATGAATGAAAGAAAGAAAGAAGGATAATGAAAGAATGAATACAAAAAGCAAGAAAGAAATGAAAGAATAAAAGAAAGAAAGACTGAAAGAAAGAATTAAAATATCATTGAAAGAAAGAATGAATGAAAGAAAGAAAGAAGGAATACAAAAATAATGAAAGAATGATACAACAGAGCAGAAAGAAAGAAAGAAATGAAAGAATAAAAGAAAGAAAGACTGAAAGAAAGAAAGAATTAAAATATCATTGAAAGAAAGAAAGATGAAAGAAAGAAAGAAGAACAACAAAATAATGAAAGAATGAATAACAAAGCAGAAAGAAAGAAAGAAATGAAAGAATAAAAGAAAGAAAGACTGAAAGAAAGAATTAAAATATCATTGAAAGAAAGAAAGAATGAAAGAAAAGAAAGAAGGAATTCAACAAATAATGAAAGAATGAATACAAAAAAGCAGAAGAAAGAAAGAAATGAAGAATGAAAAAGAAGAAAGAAAGAAAGAATAAAAGAATGAATGAATTAAAGAAAGACTCAAAAAAAAGGAAGTATCAAAGAATCAAAGAAAGAATCAAAGAAAGAAAGAAGACAAAAGTTGAGATCATTTGACCAGGATTTTGATAAACACACACACACACACACACACACACACACACACATACATACATATATATATATATATATATATATATATGTATATATATATATATATATATATATATTTACTCTAAGATATATATATATATATATATATATATATATATATATATATATATATATATGTATATTTACTCTAAGATATCCAATTAACGCACCGTCCATCCAATTCATATTTGTCTTCTTAGATGCGCTAAAATGTTGTTGGCCGTCACTATTTTCAATTAGAGAACTTCTCACCTGAATTCAATTCTATCATCGTTTTTCAAATCTCATTCAAGATCTGATTGTAAAAGAAAAAAAATGCTTCTCTCACTTTCTCGCGAGACTAGACGAGATTCATGAAAGGATAAATCAGCTATGTATTTCCTTCTCTATTGTCATCATCAAAAATATTTAAAACAATTTTCCGTTCTTATACTTATATGTATTTATAAGATGAAGTTTCATATTAATAATTTTGATATTTCAGACTATCCCCATCTTTATTGTGAATAACCACAAAGTTCAAGCCACAGTAGCCTCGGGCTCTATTCAGATGTTGTTTTTCATCATCATCATCATCATCATATCATGTGGAGCTAGTAGCACGGATATCCATGGCAATCTCTCGCCAACCGTTCCTATTATTCATTGTTCCTGAGAGGACCTTTGCGCAGTGTCCTGTATCCGCGTAGAGCTGGTCAATGTATATCTTTGCTGGGTGGTCCACACTGGCGTGCCATATGCCCATTTCCACAGGTGAATGTCACTTATTAGTTCCTCCTTACTTCTCCAGCAGTGACCAGCATACCTTACCTTTTTTTTAAATTACCTCAAAATAAGTAATTCTGAAGTTAAAGTTAAGGTAATTTAGAATAAAGCATCTGAACAAAGCCCGAGGTTACTATGGCTTGAACACTTTGTTTATACACAGCTTTCAATTATCCTGACCGCACCGCTTTTGAACTGACTAGCCACCATATCCTTGTTAAAAGTTCCTCTTCCTCTCTTGCCTTTTTCGTCACACCTTCCAACGCATCCACCTATCATCTTCTCATCCTCCCTCTACATATTGGGAAATCGTTTGAAGATTACTTATTTTAAGGTAATTTAGAAAAAAGGCATCTAAAAAGAACCCGAGATAACTGTGGTCTGAACGTTGTGTTTATACACAATAACAATGAGGACATCAGTCCGAAATATCATAATTATTAATTCTATATTCATATCTCTTTTGATTTAATTATCTAAACATTCTTTCTTTTTATTTTTATATTTTTGTTGTGCACATTTTTCTTGTTGTGAGGGAAATGGATAATTGGTGTGGGGGAAATAAATTTGAAAAAATACATTATGAATATATGACATATTAACCGTGGATTTTCTTCTCATTAATATTCCAAGATCGCCGAGAAAATTTCGTTGTTACCCACTAAATTAGATTACGGTCAAGTACACCAACTACCACAGCAGTTACCTAAAACGAGTTGAACTTCTTCGGTCACGTAATATAAGCTCCGCAAATTAACACGTACTAAGTTATTGCAAAACTTTTGTCTCGCACTATTTATAGTTTTGTGTTTGAATATACTTTATGTAACTTGTCTGTTCTTTACTTCCTATTTCAAACTTTATCAGTACGATCAATATTCTTGCTACATTTATACTATTAATAATAGCTAATGGGTCAGTACATAAGTAAATATGTATTTAAGTATGTTGTACTGTATGTAGAACTAGTATCTGGGGAAATATTTTTAGTAGGACTGAGTTGAATTTGAAAGAGTTGGAACCACCACGTCCCACTCTCTCTCTCTCTCTGTCTATTTTTTTCCTTTTTTTTTTTTTTTAGCTTTGCAGTTCGAATAAAGGTCATAATGTTGATTATATATGAAATCAGAATATTTATCTATCTTCACTCTATATTAATTCTGAAATCGTTTAGCATTTGGAAAATACAGATATTCTAAAAAATTGTTGATGAAAACATATTCTTAGTGGAAAAATTGCCGGATATGGCAATCAACCGTGAAACAGCAGGGAAAAAAATAAGCGACAGCTACAGAAATAGATATGTGTTCTAAGTAAAAAAAAAAAAAAAAAAAAAAAAAGCAAAAAAAAACAAACCTTAAGATATTTATTCTGAATACGGCGATCGACTGAAAAGTTCATTGGCTGATCAAGATACTCTTTTACCCCATAAAAATGTAACACATAAAAATGAAGAATTGAAAATATAATTATTTTCATCATTCAATTTTTTTAGCGGGGGTTACATTTAAAATAGTAGTTCAAATAAAGGTACGCATAGGTCGGAAAGATTTTCATGATATTTTTTTTTATAGATACCAAGAAATTAAGCTTTTTTTCTTACAATTATAACTGAATTGAAAATACTATTTCTGTGGGAATGGGGAATTGGAATTTTTAAACATCGTGCGCCTTAAGTGTTTTTTTTTAACCCATGAAGAACTGTGGCAAGTCCCGCAAAAGGATTAACTTTAATTATATCATTTCCGAATTTGATACCTAGTATCACATCCTACCCATTGTGAACGTGTTGGGTAAATACTTGGATCTATAATTCTGTCAGCTGAAATGTTTGACCAAATGACCTTTAGACACCCCTTTTTGATCTCGATGCAGAATGACATGTTTTTCATTTACACCGTCAATATCCAGTTGTTTGTTAGGTATTAAGGTTAGTGGCTAGGGTTAGGGATTAGGGTTAGGGTTAGCGGTTAGGGTTAGGGGTTAGTTTTATAATTTAAAAAAAAACTCTAAAAATCGTGTTAACAAACAACCGGATATTGACGATGTAAATGAAAAACATGCCCTTCTGAATCGAGATCAAAAAGGGGTGCCTAAAGGTCATATGGTCCGAAATTTTATCTCCAGGTCAAAAATGTCAAATTAGATATTGCTTAACATGAATATATTTGGTTCTAAGAAACAAGCCCTCTTGTATATGGATATATCAAAACTTGAGTTACTTAAATTTGGGTGTAGTTTGAAACATTGCGATTCACATAATTCTTACAGTGATTGGATCCCATTGGTAGAAAAATATGCGGCATACAAGAGCATCTACTTCCTTTGACCGGGATAAACATGTGGGATTTGGGGACCGCTTGTAAATTTCCTATTAACTTGCTACCCCTTTCATGATTTCAACACTAGTGAATTCATTGGATGGAAACGGATCAACTGACCCAAAGTGAAGGCCGTCACAGAGACAGAGAAACTTAGTAGATATGACGACATCAAAAGTAGATATGACGTCATTATTATAACTTTTCAGCCCACACATGTACAGTAATCTACCGTTTACGTCATTTCAACCGACGTAAAAAAAATTCGCTTTTAAATCAATATTCTGTACTGAATTTCTTATCAGCTAACGTCATTACGTCAGACACCACGTCTCTCAACAATATAAGCTATTTATGCTAAGTTTGCGGTCTGGCCTATCATTGGTATCAATCGAATAGCGAGTGAGTCTATCTCCTCTCCGGGTTATTTTATGCCGAATGCGTTTTTGTCTTATTCATTCTTAATGGTCACTCAATTTGTTTTAAACACATTTTTCGATCTAACCTATCTAACCTTTTGATGGGACCCAAATAGGTGCTATCACTCCGGGTCAGAATGTACCTGGGAGCAATGGTAATGAAGAGGTGCTCCCCATTCCCCAGACCTCCAGAAATGGAACCTCACCTTCAGATAGTTTAACTTCATTCCCAGAACACGATGGCTCTCAGCCACCGCCTTCTAGCACATATGTTATAAAAGAGGTTAAGCGCAATAGGGTTGAAACAAT
>CM042153.1:14530943-14548443 GCA_023376005.1 Doryteuthis pealeii | reverse complement strand
AAGGCAAAGGGAGAGGGGAAAAATGTTGTGTATTATACCTTCATGTAATCCCACGTCAGCTGTCACATCCCCAGCAAAAATTGCCAGGGAGTGTTTCAAGTGTCTTTGTCTACACAAATAAAAAAGCACCGGTCGAAGGACCCTTAAGTTTCTCCTTTTTTTTTCCTTTCGCTCTCCTTTCTTTTTACATTTCAAAATTGCTGAAATATATGCTTAACATTATATATATATATATATATATATAATCCAAAAGTCCAGAGAAGAAATCTTCCTTACGACATAGGTTTTTTTAAAAACAACTTGTCGCAGTTTGAGAGCTCAATGTGTGCTCTTATTGTTAGAGTCACAGAGCAAATTTATATTTAAATAATAACAAAGACTTATAGATCTTGCATTATAGACTATTTCAGGGAGCTTAGACAAAAATGTCTAATTCTCCCGACTCATCAGATGCGAATGATGAATTCTTTATTTTTAAGGCATTTGAAAACAGAGTCTGTTTAAAAAAATATTCTGAAGTTTGAAAAAAGGAGACGGTTTTGAAATATGACATCAAATATTCTATTTTAAGGTGTGAGTATGTAGCGCTGTTAGTGGATTTTTTTGGGTATGTGGTAGTGTGTGTGTGTGTATACATTTTTTCTCTAGCGGTCAATGACAGCGGATGTAAAACCTCAAGGTTGTGTGTGTGTGTGTGTGTGTGTGTGTGTGTGTGAGTATGTGTGCGCGTGTGTGTGTGTATATTTGGTAATAGGTAGGGGAGAGGTGTCATGAAAAGAAATTTTCATGTTTCATATTAAGAGAGGACATGGAAGTTTGGGTGTGTGTGTGGGGGGGGGTTGGGGATTTAAAGAATGAAAAGATTTTATTTTATTTTATTTGTTTATTTATTTATTTATTTATTTTTTAGAAAGAGTATTGTATTGTTGTTTATAGTTAGTACTGATTATTTGACGATTAATATATATTAATATTACAATTACGTATAAGTGAATGAATTATTGTATTAATATTATTATTATTATTATAGTTTGTTATATTATTATATCTAAATACATCACTATAATTTAGATATAATAATATAACAAACTATAATAATAATAATAATATTAATACAATAATTCATTCACTTATACGTAATTGTAATATTAATATATATTAATCGTCAAATAATCAGTACTAACTATAAACAACAATACAATACTCTTTCTAAAAAATAAATAAATAAATAAATAAACAAATAAAATAAAATAAAATCTTTTCATTCTTTAAATCCCCCCCCCCACACACCCAAACTTCCATCTCCTCTCTAATATGAAACATGAAATTTCTTTTCATGACACCTCTCCCCTACCTATTACCAATATACACACACACACGCGCACACATACTCACACACACACACACACACACACACACACACACAACCTTGAGGTTTTACATCCGCTGTCATTGACCGCTAGAGAAAAAATGTATACACACACACACACTACCACATACCCAAAAAAATCCACTAACAGCGCTACATACTCACACCTTAAAATAGAATATTTGATGTCATATTTCAAAACCGTCTCCTTTTTTCAAACTTCAGAATATTTTTTTAAACAGACTCTGTTTTCAAATGCCTTAAAAATAAAGAATTCATCATTCGCATCTGATGAGTCGGGAGAATTAGACATTTTTGTCTAAGCTCCCTGAAATAGTCTATAATGCAAGATCTATAAGTCTTTTGTTATTTATTTAAATATATATATATATATATATATATATATATATATATATATATATATATATATATGGTGTTGTTTAGGAGTCTATGTATGCTTCTAGTAAGTATATATATATTTGACATATATTTGTATCTGTATCCGTTTTTTGGAAGTAAATATATCAGGTTTGGGCATTAGTGTGAAGTATTAATGTGATATATATAATTTACTACTACTAAAAGAAACAACAACATCTTATTATAATGGAGATTGTGGGTTTGTCTGTCTGTAACCGAAACTATATTACTATACAAGTCACAATTCCTTTAGTTATTTACATCATATTCTCCATGATTTTATTTAAACCTCAATTATTAATAAAATTGTTTTACATCATTAAGACTGTTGATCATATCTACATACTAATAATATGCAATTGTATTTATATATACAACAAAATAGAGGTTTACAGTATGAATGGGAAGGCTAATTTGCATATTGAACTTAAAAAATTGATTTTGATAAATATATGCTTAGTGTTATTGATTTTAATTGTTTGGTTTTATCTTATTGAATATGAGCAAAAATCTCTTCAATAAATCTTAAAAGAAATCCCTTAAGAAGATAAAATAACTGTCATTTTATTCTTTACTTCCTATTTTAACTAAATACTTAAATTAGAATAAATAACAATGAAAGACGATAGTGATGGAAGAGTAAGTTTCAGTTGTTCCATTTTTTTTATTATACTCCCTCTGTTTCAATCTTTTACTATACTCCCTCTGTTTCAAATCTTTTTATCTGTATTCTTATTTAGTTTCATTAGCCTTTCTAATCTAATACAATATTTTATTACATTAAAACTTAAATACTTGCACCGGAGGGTGCATATATTTGCTAGTTATTATAATATATAATATTAATACTTCACACTAATGCCCACACCTGATATATGTACTTCCACAAAACGGATACAAATACAAAAATATCTCAAATATATATATATATAGTATCCGTTTGCAGCATTAACCTTTCTGTTGCAGTTGCATCAGTAAATAATCCAAAAGTGATCAATATATAAAAAAATAGAGCAGTAATAATAATAATAATAATATATGATATTACTAGAGAAACTGAGTTAAACTGTTAGCTCAGTCGGTAGAGCGTTCGGTTAGAAACCACAAGGTTCCTAGTTCGATACCGGCCCTCGCCACTCAGCGTATGAGTAGCACAGGGATCTGTGCGGTAAAGTAAGGAGCTGATGGTAGGTGTAGCGCTCCACCTCAGACGCAAAACAATCTCCTTGGTCTAGCGCTATTGAAAAGGGGATAGACTCCTCGCTGACTGGCTGATACCGACTTTAGGCCGCCCGACGACTTTACTTACTTACATTTGAAGGAAGGGTGGATGGGTTTTAGGATCCGACGATATGCTGTAGATAGAAGGAAAGTGGTCAAGAAATGAACAACTCAAAACAAGTCACAGGGTGAAACAGTTTCGTCCGTGTTCACAGACGTCTTCAGTCATTGTAATTTTATTAAAGCAAAGCAGACTTACATATCTTATTATAATGGAGATTGTGGGTTTGTCTGTCTGTAACCGAAACTATATTACTATTCAATTCACAATTCCCTTTGTTATTTACATCACATTCTCCATGATTTTATTTTTTATTTAAACCTCAATTATTAGTAAAATTGTTTTAATCATTAAGACTGTTAGCAATATCTACATACTAATAACATGCAATTATATTTATATATTCAACGAAATAGCGGTTTACAGTGTGAATGGGAAGGCTAATTTGCATATTGATCTTAAAAAATTTGATTTTAATAAATATATTCTTAGTATTATTGATTTCTAATTGTTTTGGTTTTATCTTAATAAATATGAGCAAAATTCGGGGATAAATCTTAACAGAAATATATTAACATAAAGAAATAACTGTAATTTTATTCTTTTCTTCCTATTTTAACTAAATAGTAAATTAGGAAAATTTACCACTGAAAGACGGGAGTAAGGGAAATGGTGGAACAGTTAGTTTCAAAGTTGTTCTATTTTCCGATTATACCCCTCTGTTCCAAATATTTTTATCTGAATTCATATTCAGTTTCATTAGCCTTTCTATTTAACATGATAGTTTATTATATTAAAACTTAAATACTTGCACCCGGTGGGTGCATATATTTGCTAGTATAATATATATATATATATATATATATATATATATATATATATATATATATATGTGTGTGTGTGTGTGTGTATTTATGTATCGAATTTGTATGCATTTATTAAGTTCAAAATATACGCCTTGTTCTTTTAATGCAATATTAATGAACTGTGATTCCCTGCAAACTAATACAGTTCTTTTTCACCGGTTCCCATGCTTACCCAGTAAATTGCTAAATACACATTCTGTCAAATCAATTGACAGTTCAGAGAGAATAGATATCTCAAAGAAACGTAAGTAATAGTGTTCACAGCACGCATTCGCAGTTCATCGCTGACGAATGCAGTATTTAATTTGACAAATGTTACCTTTCAAATGTTCTTTTGAAACACCTATTATCTAATATGGCATTTTCACGCGAGAACATCTGAATATTGCATTATATAGAATCTCAAAACTATATCAATCATTACAACAACTAAAAGAAAAGTAATAACGATTATATATATATATATATATATATATATATATATATATATATATATATATATATATATAAATAAATATTTATATATTAATATATATATATATATATATATATAAATATATTATATATATTATATATATAATATATATATTATATTATATATATATAAATTATATAAATATATATATATATATAATAAATTAATTATATATATATATATATATATATATATATATATTAATATATATAAATCAATATATATATATATAATTAATATATATATATATATATATATATATATATATATAAATTAACAACTTATACAAAATTATCTATATATATGTGGTCACTTTTTTAACATTTCACCGATTTTTTTCAAAACATAAACTAAACTCCGAGAAAAATGTTCAACATGTTATTGATAAATATAACACTTTATTTTTTATCTTTTTATTTTTTGTAACAATAAAAAATATTTTGTACCATAACCCATAAAAAACAAAAAAACAAAACAAATATCCTAATCATAACGGTCTATCTTAGCTATTTCTCAGCGTTCTAAATTTAAAAAATTCGATTTTTCGAATATTTCCAAAAATCTCTGTTGTTTTTTTTTCCCAAGAATTTTTTTTCATAAAAATAAACGTTCACTCTGATGAAGGTCGATTCTTGTATGTGTGCGAAATATTTTCACACACATAAACTGACCGAAACACATGTGTAAGTGATCGATTAAATTCATTTTATCCATTTACTTTTCTTTTCTTTACTCATTTTTCCTCATATTGTCGGATTCAATTCCTTTTCCATTTTACATATATATATATATATATATATATATATATAAATCGATTATATTAAAACGATAGCTAGTTCATATATATATATATATATATATATATATATATATATATATATATATATATATATATATATATATATAGCTAGTGGTTAGAATCGTGGAAAATGGACTCGTCGATTCGAGTTCAATTCCTAGACGAAGCTGTTGGCATTTCACATAGCGCTAATACCCTGGGAAAAGTATGAATCCATATATTCTCCCTCCAGTATGGGTTAAATTGTAGACAGACTGGCCATTTCCTCCTTGGGTAGGTAACCAGTCTAGGAGAGGGATAGCTCTGAATTCCAAATTCCTGAGGTCGGTCGTTGATTGGGTTTGTGGCAACGCTTGATGCACCAATTCTTTCCTATCGACTGTGCCAAAAGTGTGGATGGTCCAACACAAGCCTCCACCACTATAAACAAATCACTGTGTGGATGTTCATTGTATGAACACTCATACGTCGATCTAACGGAGAGTCCATCATATATGTAAAATGTTTTGTGTGTAAATGGAAGCGCGTGGTGTAATGGTTAAAGTCATGGGAAATGAACATGTCGCCCCGAGTTCAATTCCTTGATGTGGTAATTGCATTTCATTTAGCGTTAATACCCTTGGGAAAGGTATGAATCCTACTCTCCTACAGCTATCGATAAATAGTAGGGCAGACTGGCTCTTAACCTTGGTTAGGCAACCGGTCTAGGAGAAGGAAAACTCTGAATTCAAACCTGTTGAACTCCGCTTAAGTAAATGACCTTGTGTCACATCCTGCTCGCGCGGACGGGTTGTAAATATATATATGTAAAATGTTTTGATTGCGTCGAGTGAGTAACTGTTTTAATACTATCTTTTTTGAGTTTTTTTATTTATTTTATCAGTAATAGGATTATTGGGAAATATATGTACCTATCAGAATCGTTATTGTTGTTATCTTGTGTGTTATTAGGAGATGTAGTGTTATTTTTCTATTATGTCTTTTCTAATGCCTTTTTTATAGCACGGTGTATAAAGTTTAAAGTAGAACTTTAACTCATTACCTCTATTACAACTTCAACTATATATATATATATATATATATATATATATATATATATATATATATAATAACAGTTTTATTGGGTGTTTGTTTTTTAGAAGCATTGTTGAATAAAGTATATATTATTATTATTATGTTTTGCTTGAAGGCAATTACAATGCGTATATCTCATGAAATTCGATAATTATAGAAATAATGATGACAAGTGAATCTCAGCAAAGAATTGTTTCGTGTGTAGAACATCGTACAGATGTTTCAACTTTATTAAGTCTTATCAGCGATGTATACTAACGATTTCCCTCCGACAGAAATTCGCATAAACAGTAGGCTAGAATTAAACACTGAATATATAATAAATTAACATACACATTCCATAAATACACATATATATATCAAAAATAAATAAATGAATAAAAGGAATAAAATTGAAATTGATTGAACAACGGGTATCACGGCTCTTCCGCATGACGTTATAACAACCCACGAGACGCGTGTTTATAACGTCTAAAACAAAAAACACACAAGACCGCGTCCATTTTAAAAACAGTCTCTGAAGAGAAGTTTCTCGAAATTGATTAGACACTGTACATTATTTTATTTTTTTATACGCATTGTAATTACCTTCTTAATATAAATAAATAAATAAATAAAATAATAATAATAATATATATATATATATATGTGTGTGTGTGTGTGTGTGTTTCTCTGTGTATGCCTGTGTTTGTTTGTGGTGGCTGTGTGTTTCTCTGTGTATTGTGTTTGTGTTTGTGTTGTGTGTGTGTGTGTGTGTGTGATCAACAATGTTACTTTTATATCCAGTCATATATCTAAAAAACTTGCCTGTATTAAAATATTACCTATGTCTAGCTCATCTTGAAATCACCCACTCCTATATACATACATACACACACACACACGCGCACACACACACATATATATATAATACGTGGTGGTGTGTGTGTGTGTAGAGAGAGAGAGAGAGAGAGATAGAGAGAGAGAGGAAGAGAGAGAGAAGAGAGACAGTGAGAGGAGAACAACAGACAGAGATATGGAGAGAGAGGAGGGGGAGTTTGAAAGACGACTCTTTACCTCAGTTTCTCTGTTTACCTCTCTAAGTACACAATACAGACCACACACACACACAACATACACAACACACACACTACACACACACACAACAACATATATCTATATATAATATATTTATAAAATGTTTTTTTCATGTTGACATATAATGTTAGACATATCATTCACTTCTCTCCACTCTCTCTGTTCTATATCTCTCTCACTATATATATATAATATATTAAAGATAGATAGATAGATAGATAGATAGATAGAAGAGAGAGAGAGAGAGAGAGAGAGGGGGAGGGGAGAGGTTTAATGGCATTAATTATATATGCTGTTATAGATTGCATTTAGAATGTTCTACATTAGATAACATTTTGAAATATAGATTTACAAAAGGCGAAATGCATTTGCTATAACATATTAAGTTACGAAACACTCTATCCTTCCTCTTTTGTAAGTTGCATTTGTAAAGTACCGCCATTATTCCTATACAAGGTGATCTCTTAAATAATTGATATTTAACCATACGAAGTTGAAATAATATTCAAAGTAAAACGCTGCACTAAGCATAACTTATTAAGGTGCAGTGAATTTTTTTTTCCATAACATATACCTGAATCCTCGTATAAATGCAAGAAAACAAAATACAATTCTCCTATACTAGTTATAATATTATTTTTACTAGTACAAAATAATAAAAAAACACCGGGCGATGTAAAAAATAATTTTTTGAAAGATATTGCTTAAGGAGGTGGAAGTTAAAAATTAAATGTCGGAGAGTTTGAACCATAAATCATGAAATCATCAATTTTATTAAAGGAGAATAAAACAATTTGAAATCGAAACTAAGTTCATTAACTTTGAATATCTATTAAAATAAAACAACTATATATAAGTATATGATACTGGGATGTATCTAATTGAAACTTGTTTTAAAAAACAATGAGGACTGTCTAATTGTTGTAGGCTCAAATTTTGAGTGTGTTATATCTATGTTATGACGATTTATGCGGGTATAGTGACGTATCTTTGGTGAATACTATAAATGCAACTATTCTCTTCACAGCTATAGCTGAAATTAGGACTCAATTCAGCCGTTTTAAACTCCAATTAAATATTCTCCTTGTGACACCCTACTCGTGTGGACGTGTTTAGGCATATATAATATATATATATATGTGTGTGTGTGTGTGTGTGTGTGTGGTGTACAGTGGTACCTTGACTTGCAACTTCATTCATCTCCGCTCCTAACTCAATTCTCCGTATATAAAATCTAGGTGCATATCGCATAAATGCGTCCTGGCCTCCTGTCCTAAAAAAATGCTAAGCGGTGCTTGCTAAAAATCCGACCCGTGCCTACTAATTTGTTTTATGTCTTGATTGTTTGTTTGTGACATTTGTTTTGAATTAAAATAAAAAAATATCTAAATACTTTGATTTTTAAAAATTTGTATTTGTTTAATAATGTATTGATTGCTTTTACTTTCGAAACTTAGTCGAATTTATTCAAAAATACGAGACATTTTTTTTTATAATTAAAATAAAATTAAAATCTCGAAAAATAAAAAGATATTTTGGAATAAAAAATGATTGGAAATTTTTTAATAAATTCTTTTAAATGAAGAAGCTATTTACATTTAATTGTCGATAAAAAAAACCTGGGGGTGGCTTACTTTTAACGCCTTCAAACCAATAAAACATTTTTTTTAAACAAAAAACAACAGCCTTCAAACCACTACATAAGTAGCACGTATCGGATATTCAGCAGGCACTGCTTAGCGTTTTTTAGGGTAGGAGACCAGGATGCATTTATGCGATATGCACCAAAATCTATTTTTCCATTGAAATAAACTGAAATCCCACAAATCTGTTTCAGTCCCTACAAAAACATCTGTTAAATAATAATTGCTACATCTCTTAAATAATAGAAATAGCTTCACATTGTATAAAAAAACATAATAGAATAAAATGGAATGAATTAAGTGCTTTAATAAGTTTTAATGTTTATCGTCTTATAAATAATCTTTTTCTTTGGTGAAGTAAATTTTTAAATTTAGATGTTTTTAGTAACAGCTCATAACTCGGAGTATTCATAAGTTGGGGATCTCTTAAGCCAATGCAACTAATATATATATATTATATATAACTATATATATATATATATATTATATTATATATATATATATTTGGTGAATGAAAAATCTTAAAATCGGTTATTTTGCGGTTATAGATCTATTTCGACACACAGGTATCATTGTAAATCTATGAGTATCATCAGACCGTTGACTTAATTGGAAATGGTAAATAGAAAATTCATGAGGTTTTATAAACAAAATTATATCAATTTTAACACAACTGGAAAATTATCTGTAATTCTTAAATATTAGTCTATTTTGAACACCATCACTCACATTTATCCATGCTTAAGAAAAGTGTTTCTTTTTTTATATTTTATAACAAACAAGTGAACCATACGCAAAAGCCTTACAAGATATATATATATATGTATATATATATATATATATATATATATATATATATTAATATATATATATATATATATATATATGTGTGTGTGTGTGTGTGTGTGTGTGGTGTGTGGTGTAATATTGTAAAAAATGAATTTAAAAAAAAAACAGAAGTTTAATTAACAAATTATGTTTATTAATCCTACACGGCAGTGTTTCGGTCTGTTTCGATAGACCTTCATCAGGGCTTTTGTTGGTATAAAGAAAGCCTCTGTTGTGGAAAATACATTCTTTAAAATTGCTGACTAACATCGGCGACTTAATTTAAACTACATGACATAATTTGTCCCTAAATTTCTTATAAACTAATTTTAATGAATGGATATATATATATTATATATATATATATATATATATATTATATAATATATATATATGAGTCAAGAGTAGGAAATGAATCCGACGGTATATGTATAGATAAAATGGTATGAAAACACACAATTGTTTGTTAAAATGAATTATTTTCATATCACTTTCATTGCTAATATTGACAATCTTTTTTGAAAAAGAGAACTTTTCTATTTTTGAATATGCAGTATTTCTTTTTATTTCAAAAACTGTTACACTAAAGGTGTATATAATATATATAATATATATATATATATATATATATATATATATATTATATATATATATGGGGGGGAAGAAATAAAGGAAAGAAGTATAGAATGGATAAAATAGGATATTTTAGTCAAATTTACTTACACGTGTTTCGGTCAGGAGTTTATCCATGTGTACATTATTCAAACTATTATTATTTTTAAATAACCAAATCTTTCTCGACTACGTTTGATCAACTCTCTTCACGTTATTTTTTAAAAAAAGTTCTTTTTTCGAACATTTCAAAAAATTTCCGCTTTCCAACGAATTTCATTTAAAAAAATAAGGATTTACCCTAATGAAGGTCAAATTTTCTTTGTGTGCAGAACATTTGTACATTTTTTCTATTATTATTATTTCATTTCATTTGGTTATTTAAAAATAATAATAGTTTTAATAATGTACACATGGATAAACTCCTGACCGAAACACGTGTAAGTAAATTTGATTAAAATATCCTATTTTATCCATTCTATACTTTCTTTCCTTTATTCCTTTTTTCAACATACCGTCTGATTCACTTCAATTTTCATTTTACACACACACACTTAGTCACACACACACACACACACACACACACACACATACACACAGACATATATATATATATATATATATATATATATATATATATATATATATATCAACTTTTTACATCTATTTTTGAACAAAGTGCACATGACTTTTAACATTTCTCTGCTTGTATTTCTAAAAGTGAAATTGAATGGTCGAATCTTTATTTAGTCATTTGGAATAATAAAAGTGACACTAATGGTTTCCATGGTGATGTACTACAGGATGCATCTTAAGATAATCCATTGAAGGATCTACCAGAATTCGTAGCTATAATGATATTATTAAGATTATCAAATGACAGCGTAGTGTAAATTTATTGCTCTGTTATTTACCAGCGATATTGCTGTGTTCCTTTTAATACACAGTTCCTCAATAAACATTGGATACATTTTTTATGAATGGAAGTTGGCACACAAAGCAGTTAGTAAGACAAAATAGCTTACATTCAGTTAGTAAGACAATATAGCGTACATTTAGTTAGTAAGACAAGATAGCTTACATTTAGTTAGTGAGACAAGATAGCTTACATTCACTTACTAAGAAACGATAGCACTTACCCAATTAGACAAAATAGCACACAGCTTGTTAGTCAGACAATATAACACAGTATTTCTCTGAAATTTTGAAGATGATGCTTGGTTAGTACTATTTGTATTATTCGGACTATTGTCCTCATCTTTATTGTTATCTGTACAACGTTTCGGCCTATGTGCCCTTCTTGAAATATTTCTTCTCGGACTCGGGAACCTTCTTGGGAACCTTCTTTTCGAACTCGGGAACCTTCTTGTCGTAATCGGGAACCTTCTTGTCGTAATCGGGAGCCACCACGGAATTTTGAATCTAACCCTTTATTCAGTCCACGGGGGTGGGCAATAGTCCGAATAATACAAATAATACTAACAATCAAACCTCAAGTAAAAAATTCAGAGAAATAGTATGAGGCTTGGTTTTTTGTATTATTTGATTATTCGAACTATTGTCCTCCTCTTCACTGTTATCTACAAAACGTTTCGGTCTACTGGCTTCCGGTCTTCTTCGGGTATTTCTTGTCGGATTCGATTACGACAGGAAGGCTCACTTGTTCGACAAAATGTTTCTCGAATTTGAAGAGAAGGTACCTGAGTTTGAGAATGTTCCCGAGTCCGACAAGAAATACCTGAAGAATACCAGAAGACACATCGACCGATACGTTCTGTAGGTAACAATGTAGATAACAATAAGATGAGGATAATAGTCCGAACAATCCAAATAATACAATATAGCAGAGGGATAGACAAGCTAGCATACAGCTAGTCAGACAAGATAGCAAACAAGGGATTATGAAATCCTATGGTTATTTAAGGACAAATCATGTTTTATTCTTTGATGAATAATTGGTGGATTAATATTTTAGTTTTAAACGCATTGTTAGAGTGCAAGTTAAAAGTCAATTGTCAATTTTACTTTATTACCAATTTATTTTTGTAGATTGTTCTTTGTCGTATCGTATTTCATCGTCACCAAGTCGCGCTGTCTGCACAAATATCCATGACTCTTTCTCTCTCTCTCTCTCTCTCTCTCTCTCTCTCTCTCTCTTTAACTCTCTCCGACCATTCTCATCGGTCATCGCCTCTTGTAGTTCCTCCTTACAGCATCCAGAATATACAGAGCTGATTTATGCAAATTGGCAAAAATATGTACCCTCTGGACACACGTATTTAAGTTTCAATATAATTAAATACTATACTGAATAACGAATAACGTAATATTTCACCCTTATTCTAATAGTTGAATGTTTGTTAGTAGGAAACATTTCATTTATATATATATATATATATATATATATATATATATATATATATAGCTATCCACAAGAAATCGTGTTTCGAAGTATCACCTCTCTTCAGTGTGCCTAGACATTTGCAAGCTACCGCCAGCCGGGATGGAAACCCGATCAATACATAATCAGTCAGGCTGTTAAACCACTCGGACACCGTCATCTACAAACTGGAAGGGGTATTTTAACTTATAAATTCACACATCTGTGTATATGTAATGGCCAATATAGAGTGCTCCATCCCTTTTATGGAGAGCGTTGCCTTTTTAAGGTTAGTTGGCGATGGTCATCGAAATCCCCCCATATATATGTGTGTGTGTGTTTGTGTGCGTGTGTGTGTATGTGTGAGTGGTGTGTGTGTTTGAGAGAGAGAGAGAGAGAGAGAGAAGAGAGAGAGAGAGAGAGAGAGAGAGAGAGAGTGTGTGTGTTATGTGTATGTGTATGTGTGTGTGTGTGGTAACCAAGTTTTTGGCTACAGTTAGCAATTGATTCAAGGTTGGAAGTATGGGACATCCAACATGTATTGAACTCTGTATTCAGTAGTTATGGCTCTGCGTGACTAGCTTGATAAGCATTACTTCACGATGGGACGCGTTGGTCTTTACCAATCCGTCTACCAAGGGTGCGATTTCATACAAGGTCGCAAGTATGAGGCAACAAGCGAAAATCAAACTCACTCTTCAGCAGTAATGGATCTGCAAGATTAGCTTTGTAACTATCACACAACCATGGTACACCTTGGTATTTACGCACCCTGTTCCCCACGGGTATGAATTGACAAAAGGTCGCAAGTTAGGGACTCACTCTACAGCAGTGATGGATCGGGTGAGACTTGTTTGCTAACCATTACACCACAATGGTATGTCTTGTTGGTTGTTGTCATCCTTCCGTCTGCGAGAGACGATGGAGTAGTGTAGATTTTAAAAAAGCCTGGGGGCGGGTCATTATGGAAGATGAGCTGTTGTCCAAGCAGCAAATTCCACCCTCTCTACACTGCCGCTGTGATCCAAATGAAAGGCAAGAAGCCAATGCAGTTTGGCAGCGGGTAACAATGGATTTCAGTATCGCACCACCTTAGGGACTACGGCTCCTGATTTGTATTCGGGGTTTACCCACCAAGCCTTTGCTTGGGATGAGGTAAAGCTAGTAGGCAGCAGAGGTTTTGTATCGGACTTTTCCTTGTCCTAGATCGGTTGCCAGCCAAGGCTAAGGAGCCCCTATTGACCCCGCAAAATACCTTATGTTGATCAATGATATCAATTTTTATATTTTTTCCTTTACATTTCATTTATATGCGTGCTTATGAATCCAAATTGAAGTTGCATATCTCACTCATGCAATAATCTCAAAACTGAAAGGCATAAAACAACATTTCCCTGAGTTATTACCGTTTGAGATCTCTATCTAAGGTTGTGTGACAAAGAGGGTACGATAAGGAAAAGTTATTCTGACAGTGGAGTTAGCTACAGTCTAGTGATCCCTTATTTATTCCAAGAACTGGCATCGTTATTCCAAGATTAACTGATATGAAGAATTCTGTGGAGAATCATAACGCTGGAAATGTATCACTTTTTTTTCCCAGGAAAGTAATCTCAAGATAAAATCTAAACAACTCGTTC
Source organism: Doryteuthis pealeii (assembly GCA_023376005.1). Taxonomy (NCBI): domain Eukaryota; kingdom Metazoa; phylum Mollusca; class Cephalopoda; order Myopsida; family Loliginidae; genus Doryteuthis; species Doryteuthis pealeii. The sequence continues at coordinate 14,533,981 of CM042153.1, read as the reverse complement.
CCAGATAGATTTGATGCCTCTAACCTTTGTATCCGCTTTTACATACATTTCTCCTCGACACCATAACAAGGGTTTACCGGAGCGGAGATTAGGCTCGAATAGAAGAGGATAAATCTTGGTATAGACGTTAAGAATAGCAGGACCTATGGATATACCACAGAATGATAACTTAATTATTACAACGTTTGATATGTTTACTTAAGAGCTACTGCGAAATAGTTCAATATGGAAAAAGTATAATAATCTTTATTTAACTCCCTCTCACTCTTTTTTTTTCTTTACCTTATTTTCATTTTTTTCATTATGTCCGATTGAAACAGATTAGCGTTATCGCTTGCGCGCTCACCTCCTCACTCTCTATCTTTCTCTTACTCTCTCGTTTTTTTTTTGCATTTCATCTTGGACGATTTGGACCGTCTTATGTTTTTTTTTTTACCACAGAGTGTTGTAAGATGATAACGCTCGGAAGATTAAGGAATAAGAGTATTAATATATAGATATTGATAATTGTTGACACTCAGTCAATTGTTTATATACAGTTGAATCTTGAATTAACGGACCCCCTAGCACCGGGCTTGGTATTTAACGGGCACCTGTAGTATGAACATATCTGAATGGGATTTCATCATTCGTGGGCGCAGCTGTTGTTGATGAGATGCCTCGTTTATTCATGTATTTAAAATTCTCCTCACTATTGAACTGAAGTAGATGAAACAATAACAGAGCCCTAGCACTGTTAATAAACAAGAAGTGCTTCGAAGGAGCTTCCCAGTTTCTCTGGCTTCTAGTAGTGACCAATAAGAGTCTTAATCATCATTCAGGGGTACAGCTGTGGGTGATGAGAAACCTCGTTAATTTTTCTTCTTTAATTCTCCGCCCATCACTATTAAATTGAAGTAGAAAGAACAATAACCAACACTGCTAACAAAAAAAAAAAAAGCTTATGCAAACAAACTCGCGCAGGATTTGAACTCGTATCGCCCGTTCCAGTTCCGACGACGAGAACCTTTACCCTAAGCACACCTCTTACGTAAATGTATCTCTGTGTGCGCACGCGTGTGTATTTTAGCTGCGTTTTTTTTTTCTTTAATAGATGTTTTGGGAAAAAGAACGTGCAAGAAATAATATTTTGATATTTAAAAAGCGTTTTTATTGTTTACGAAAAAAGACCAACCTCTCGATGGTGATTGTGGAATGTGCCGACTGCACCTCTGCAAATGGGTAAAATCACCCAATGGTGCCACCTGTTAGTCATGATGCTTAAGATGAGTAGTCTATGACATGCAAAACTCAACTTTGGTCATTACTTAGGCTAGACGGACGGTCGGAAAGATTCGGAGTTTCGGATAATTATTAGCAATTTTCAACAATGTCACAATTTCTTTTCATAGGATTCAAACAAGGTTAATTTTATTTGTATTTAGAAATATAAGCCGCTAACAGCTAGTAAAACAATTCACGTACCTAGGTAGTAATATCTCATCCACAGAAAGCGATGTTGATGCACGCACAGGGAAAGCATAGTCTGCTATAAGCAGATTATTAGTTATATGGAAATCAGATCTCACTGGTAAGTTAAAGCGACAATTATATCAAGCCGTAGTTGTATCATTGCTACTGTATGGCTGCACCACTCGGTACTTAACGAAGCGCCAGGAGAATAGGCTAGAAGGAAGCTGCACAAGAATGCTTCATGTGACCTTAAACAAATCGTGGAAACAACACCCCACAAGGAAGCATCTATACGACCACATGCCCACTAGCACTCAAACAATCTGAGTCAGACGAACAAGACATGAGGGACACTGCTAGAGAAGCAAGGACAAACTTATAAGCGACGTCCTCCAATGAAAACCAGCATATTGACATGCCAGTACGGGTCGTCAAGGAAATGCCTACAGAGACCTACATAGACAAGCGCTGCGCAGATAATGGATGCTGCACAGAGGAACTCCTGACGACAATGAATGATTGAGACGGTTGGCAAGACATTGCCACGGTTATCTCTGCTAGTAGCGCGATCTGATGATGAGGATGAGGATGATGATGTTTGAAATATTAAAAAAGGATGTGAGCTTTTTGCATTTCCTTTTTTCAATATTCTGTTAATAATGGAGATTCGCTTCCAGTTTTTGTCTGTAAGAAAAACTACGTCACTGGTTACGTCACACTACCTAAAATCGTCATAACAGAATAAATACACTCAAAATTTGAGCATGAAATGTTAAACAGTCCTCATTGGTTTTTTTAAACAAGTTTTAATAAATACATACCTCGTATTATCTATCTATATATAGTTTGTTTTATTTTAATATATATTTAAAGTTAATAAATTTATTTTATTTTTTACTCCTTTAATAAATTTGATGATTTTACTTTACTTATACAGACTCTATGATATTAAATTCTCAACTCCCATCCCCTCACGTAATATTTATTTTACGTCGCCCAGAGGGCGTTTTTTATTTTGCTAGTTCCCATAAAGTGGTTAGATTATGCGTTTGCTACTTTGTAGCGTGTGATGGGCAGGATTAGCCTTGTAAAATTCAAAGGTTATGACAAAGTCATAACTCGTTGGAACGCAAACAAACTCCGACAAAGGTTCAGGGACAACACATTTAATAAGTATACAGCACATGGATATGACGAGATACATAAAGTACATAGATACATATAGAAGCGTAGAGATAATGACACATTCATGAATGGTAAAATACAAGATATTTAGGTATCAAAGAGATACCTAAATGTACATAAAAACGTAGTTACGGATACATGACTAAAGGATAGTCATATATCGTATAAGAGACTTACTAGCAGTGAGTGGCCAGTGTTAAGGGCCGAAGCCCTAACAAGAAAGGAGTAGGCATAAGACTACCTCATTGTGTCTAGTAGGTCGAGCAGCAGGCAAAGAGGAAGAGAAGTTCAAATCAGCCGCTTAAATACACCAGGCCCCTAGCGGGAACCAGCGACACTAAACGGGCAGACAACTCCCCAGGCAAATACGAAAATAACTCCTACAGCCTGTTTGAGCCCAG
>CM042153.1:14488443-14525943 GCA_023376005.1 Doryteuthis pealeii | reverse complement strand
TAAGAAAGTAAAAGACGGAAGACAATAAGAGAACTGACGAACATTACCATAATTTAAGGAAACACTACAAAGAAGATGTTAAACCCGTGTAAGTTAAACAATATCTTTACTTTTTTATTTTAAACTTTTTACTTAAATTATTATTATGTTTACATATCCCTTAAAAAAATAAACATATTTTAAATATTAAGTTAATTAATTTTAAATCAGAGGGTCTAACATTTCTCATTTCCTATCAATTTGAAAATTATTTGATCAAAACGTACATTATTAGGTATTGGTTATAACCAAACTCTACAGAATTGAAAGGGTTATTCAGAGTAAGATTCCAATAACAAATCTTTTTAAAAAAATTCTAAATCTTTTTATAGTCGATTATTGTACAATTTGATTTGTAGTCTACGATACCAGCTAAGGAAAGAGTGAATTCGAAGAATTGGCGGATATATCACGCTTTAAAATCCGTGACTTAGTTCTATTCATAATACCTATTTTTGGCAAAAATTTTAATCTTGATTTTATAGTTTATTTTCTTGTATGATTTAATGAGTAAACCTATGCTTCAGAATTACATTTTGATTTGACATAGGAGGTATAGGATCTGTGTTTGCCATGGTAAAAATAAGACTAAAAAAAACCCTGTAACCACAAGAAATGACATGAAGGAAATTGACGAATTCAAAGAATTGGAAAAGATACAAAGTCTTTAAATCACCCCCTGACTTGGTGCTATTCATGGTACACCTTTTTGAAAAAAGTTTGGATAATCTAAAATTTCGTCACTGGACGAGTCCCGTAGCGTTGTGGCTAACTTGTTGGACTTTGACGTCAGAGTAAACGAGTTCGAACTCAAGTCGCGCCATTACCTTCACTTTTTGACTAATATCCGTTGGAAAGACATTAAAAAACCCATGAAAGTTAATATTATATTAAATAAAAAAAACTAAGCCTATTCTTCAAAATTACATTTTGATATAACTAGAAGGCCTGGCAAATGTAGTTGCCATGGTAAAAATAAAACTACAATCTCCTGTGACCAAAAAGATTACAAAAACTTATAAGGTGTGTATTTATTTTGGGACTTTTACTGCATATTCACATTTTTGGTTAATGAGTTTCAATGATTTAGAGTTTGGTTACAAATAATACCTAATGATATCTGTTTTGATTTATAGCATTCCAATAGGGATAATTAAAATTGTTATATTTTTCTGAATTCATTGTTGTATTTGTTTATGGTCATATTGTATATGTTAGTGTTACCAAGAAGAAACAGCGCATCATAGCGAAATTAATATTAAACGCGCTGGGCCTGTGGATATACCACAATGTGATAATTTAATTATTACAACGTTTGATATGTTTACTTAAGAGCTATTGCGAAAAGACTTCAATAGGTAAAAAGTATGATAATCATGGGTTTAACTCTCTTTCTCTGTCTTTTTTTTTCTTTTCATCTTTTCATTACACTCGATTGAAACAGATTAGCGTTATTGCTTCTGTGCACTCCACCTCTCTCTATCATTCCACTACTGTTATTTTTTCTTCCTATCTTATATTTTTATATGTAGTATATATATTTACCAACCCCTCCACACGAGCAGTATGTGACACAAGGTCAATTTCTTAAGCGGAGTACAACAGGTTTGAATTCAGAGTTTTCCTTCTCCTAGACCGGTTGCCTAACTAAGGTTAAAGAGCCCAGTCTGCTCTACTATTTACCCATAATGGAGGGAGAGTAGGATTCATACCTTTCCCAAGGGTATTAGCGCTAAGTGAAATAATTGCCACGTCCAGGATTTGAACTCGGATCAACGAGTCCATTTCCCATGACTTTAACCATTACACCTCGCGCTTTTCTATGTAGTATATACTATTTCTTTTCTTTACTATCTTTATAATGAAAACGGAATTACCATTATTTAGATGATGTGACAGCACTCATAATAAATGAGAATGCGGTGATCAAGCGATACGAGATAATCAGGATTTATATTTTTTGCATTTCAACTTGGAGAATTTGGATGGTCTCATTTTTAACCAGAGGGTGTGGCAAGAAGATAACAATCGGAAGATTAAGGAACAAGCGTATTAATATACAGATGGATTAATTTACAATGTTCTAACTTAGAGAATAAAGCAATTTACACTTCAGTCTGCGGATGAATTTTACTTTTGCAGTCTCTATACTGACGCTGATAAACATTTTTAATCATTCAAATTCTTCATATATATATATATAATATATATATATATATATATATATATATATATATACATATATATACTATTTTTCCCAAGTGAGAAGGAAAATATTGGGATTAATACCTTTCCTAAGTGTATAAGCACTATGTCAAAATTCAAACAACCTCGTCTAGGATTTGAACTCGTCTCGCCGTGTCTATTTCCTACGCGCCTCCATAAAATTCTTCATATAAGGCATGTAACTACGAAATTCTAACGAGGACCACCAATGCTTCTTAAATAGAAACATATGTATAATAATGAACCATAATTTTGATTTTTCGGACTATTGTCCTAATCTTCATTGTGGTAATTATTAACACAACGGTTCGGTCGCTATATCGTCCGGCCTTCCTGAGATTTTTTTCACTGTATTCGAGTATAGCAACATGGGAAACCATTTTTAATAGTTGGACACTTGGTACACTGGAAACACCCAAGGAAGATCAGAGAATACAGTGGACGAAACGTTGTGTTGATAACTACCAGAATAAACATGAGGATAATAGTCCGAAAAATTAAAATTATTTGCATCAAGCCTCTTCTCAAAAAAAAAAAAAAATAAATAAATAAATCACCTATATGATTTTCCCAACCCTATTGCCCTTATGGCAAGCCCAACGCCTTTTTATCATATGGGTGCTAGAAGGCGGTGGCTGCGGGTCTACATGTCCTGGGAATTACGTTAAACTCTATCTGATGGTGAGGTTCCAGTTTTGGAGGTTTGGGGAATGTGGAGCACCCCTTCATCACCATTGCTCCCTGGTCCACTCTGACCCGGAATGGTAGTACCTGTTAGGGTCCCATCTATGGGTTAAATAGAAAAATGTATTTATAAAAAAATTGTATTATCTATTAAGAATTGATTTATTTCAAAACTTTATCGGCATTAAATGACCCACTGAGGTTGATATGCCGTAAAACAAAACAAACCAAAACCAAATAAAAAATGAATACAAATAATCATAGACCACTATTAAACGCTTCGTAAGTTGTCTAACTGCCGCTAGGCGATATCTGATTTAAAGAACGCAGGTCATCGATTAAGTTAATCGATATATTCTCGAAGAAAGGTTTCAGAAGCGCCTTTAGCTTTTCAGTGAATAAATAAAGCTAGCAGAACCTGTGGATATACCATAACATGATAATTTAATTATTATCACGTTTAATTATTACCACGTTTGATAAGTTTAATTAAGGGGCTATTTCAAAATACTTCAATATCTAAAAAAATATCTTGATTTAACTCCTTCTCTCGTTCACTCTTTTTCTTTCTTTCCTTCTTTTCATCTTTTCTTTATAGTCGATTGAAACATATTAGCTCATCCCTTCTCTTTATCTTCCCCCTCTCTTTCTTTCTTACTGTATTTTTTCTGTGTGGCATGTCCTTTTTCTTCCCTGTCTTTTTTTAGGTAAAAAGAGGAACGGTCTATTATTTAGCTGAGGTGACAAAACATATAATAAATAAGAAATACGGCTGATAAGCAATACCAGATAATCAAAATTTACATTTTTGCCTTTCATCTTGGACAATTTAGAAGGTCTAATTTTTAACCATAGAGTGCTGCAAGATGGTAACGGTCGCATGGTTAAGGAACAAGAGAATTAAAATATAGATTGGTTAATGGATTTATTTATTTTAACGGTATGTCAACCCATCTTGTGTTATTTTATGCCGAGATATTAAAGTAATCGTATTTATCGTGCGTTTATATTTACATTGTTGTATATTTGTGTCTCAAGATTTTTCCCTACCGTTATGTGATATCAAGCTTTTTCATCTAATACAAATAATCTTCACAGATTTGTATGGTTTCAAGTCGTCCTTTCTAATCCAAATAATATACTATTGTATGGTTTCAAGTAAACATTTATATTTAATCTATATATCCCACGTGGTGATAAATTCGTATTTTCAACTTTCGTTTTTAAGTTGACACCTATTCTTGTAAATCTAAGGAAACCCTATCCATACTTCACCTGTCCTCTAATTAATCATATTTTCAAACTTGAACAAACCAAATCGAATGACAAAAAACAAGTAATACTCTAGTGCCTCGTGGGGCTTTGAATACGCTGAAAATAAACATCACAGAGGGGTAAATAAGTAAACTTGGGACATAGGCCTATTGTTGGCATCAGCCGAATAGCGAGTGAGTCTATCCCCCTTTCGCTAGCGGTTGACCAGGTAGATTGTTTTTGCTGAGGTTGGGCTCCACACTTACCGTTAGCTCCCCGCTTTACCGCACAGATCAGATTACTCCATCTGTGCTACTCATAGGCTGAGTTGCCGATGAGCCAGTACCGAGCAAGGAACCTTGCAATTCCTAGACGGTTGCTCTAGCGACTGAGCTTTGGTACGGCACTAGACTGCATCTAAATAATGGCACTATTACTCTAACGCAAAATAAACGAAGGATTTACCAGGACTCTCCGTGGCGTATTGGATAACGTACTCGACTGCGACATCGTAGTACGCGAGTTTATAAATAACATTTTTTCGTTATTTATTGTTTTAATTAAATCATCAATTATTATTATTTTAAACTAGTACAAAATAAAAAATACCCCCCGGGCGATGTAAAAATAGATTTTTGAAACATATTGACTGAGGGGTGGGAGTAAAAAAAATCAATGTCAGCGAGTTTGTACCCTAAGTAAAATCATCAAATTCATTAAAGGATTAAAAAATAAAACAATTTGAAATGTAAACTTTAAATATGTATTAAAATAAAACAAACTATATATAGATATATAATACCAGTCATGTATTTATTAAAACTTGTTATTAAAAAACAATGAGGACTGTCTAATGCTGCATGTTCAAATTTTGAGGGTATTTATTCTATGTTATGACGATTTTAGGTAATGTGACGTAAGCAGTGACGTAATTTTTGTTAGAGACAAAAACTGGAAGCGATTCTCCATTATTAATAGATATAGTTTTAATATTTATATTTCATGCGTGTTCTCTTTCTTTATTTCTTAAGCTTTTGTTTAGTGTGGCAAACATAGCTCAGGTTGCGTACAGTTCTCATTTTTTAGGGGTTACTCTCCTAAGTACCGAAGAGGCTCATCCGGTTATCTGACTGGAACCGTTGGTTTCTGTGCGACTTCCGTTCTTTATTATAGTCTGTTTATTTTTATTGTAATTCCATTTTACTAATCTTTTTTTAAAATCTTTTTCCCCGCGTTCTTTCTCTCCCTTTTTCTTTCTTTCTTTCTTTTTTTCTTTCTTTCTTTCTTCGTTCCTTTCTTTCTCCCTTCCTTGGTTCCTTCTTTCATTACTTTTGTTCTTTTTCTTTATTCTTTCCTTTCTTTCCTCTTTATTTCTTTCTTTCTTTATGTGTCTCTTACATTCTTTCTTTCTTTCTTTCTTTTTTTTCTTTCTCTTTTTCTTTTTTTTTTTATTCGTTTTCTTACATCTTTCCCTTTCTTCTTTCTTTCTTTGAATTCCAGTCAGTCTACTTAAGAGTCGCACTAGTCAACTTATTACAGATAAAGAGATGTCATTGAGCATTAAATAGAGCAAATTCTTTAATATGTTTATATAAGAAAAAGTACAATATTTAGTTTCTGATTTTTACTAATTAAATAATATAATTCAATAATGGAAAATCAATCGATTTGCAGAACTCTTCAATGTTCTTCATAAATAAGTACAACAAATTATTATTAAGCCCTGCCATATTTAAATATCACACACAAATTCGCTAGTCCACGTCTGTAGAAGCTAACGTGCTGGTCTTCGTCATCGGGGAAATGCCGTCGCCCTATCACGTTCCCTTTCGGAATGATACTCTTGGAAAAGGTTTGAATCCCCTCATCGCTTCAGTTGTAGGATTAATAGTAGCACTACCATTCTTATAATATGATGGCTTTGGCATTAAATAACCCATGAAGGTTTACATGCCATTAAAACAAAAGGAAATGGATTTATTCATATCTACCACTGGGGTAGGGTGTTAGACAAGCTTAGTTTAATGATAGGACCACGTAAGGCAGAGATCACCAAACATTTTTCACGGTGGGCCGGATAATTTCTTCATCCCATAATCAATCCTGATGAAGATTTAAATAAAACGAAACGTTTAAGCGTCGATAAATAAATTCATCTTACTTTTAGAACGCTTCGTTTTTCAAATTCCTTCATATATATATATATATATATATATATAATATATATATATATATATATATATGGAATCAATATATGAGGAATGATTTTTTGGCATCTTAACATTTAGTCTTCGTTGATAAAATCAGTTTTACCTTGATTAAACAGGAGTTGAGAAATTTAAAAGAAAGTGAACTAGAGCAGAAAGTAATATAACAACACGTATGTTAATCAAGATGGTATAATTGCCGTATTAGATCTTTGTAACATGGATCCCATTTTTTTGTAGAAAAATGTACACGCTATTGATTCAAACACACATTCTTAGAAATTCCCATGAATTCCATTTTCAAACCAAGCATTCCATAGAGAACAAAGATTTCAACAACTATCGTCGGAGTTGGAGTTGACTATAGTCGGTATCAGCCAGACAGCTAAGGAGTCTATCTCCTTTTCACTAGCGCTAGACCAAGGGGATTGTTTTGGCATCTGAGGAAAGGTATGAATCCATATATTCTTCATCCGGTTATATGTAAATAGTAGGGCAGACTGGACTGTTTAACCTTGGAGAGGTGTCCAGTCTAGGAGAAGGAAAAGTCTGAATTCAAACCTATTAAACTCTGTTTAAGAAATTGGCGTTGTGCCGCTTCCTGTTCGTGCGGAGGAGTTGGTAAATATATATATAAAAAAATAAAAACAAATCAGAAATTACGCAGAAAAATGTTGCTGCAGTTTCCACAACAGCGCAGATATAAAAAAAAAGAAGTAAAGTCATCGGGGTGGCCTAAAGTCGGTATCAGCCAATCAGCGAGGGAGTCTATCCCCTTTTAATAGCGCTAGACCAAGGAGATTGTTTTGGCGTCTGAGGTGGAGCACCGAACCTACGATCAGCTCTTTACTATATCACACAGATTCCTGTGCTATTCATACGCTGAGTTGACACGGGCCGGTATCGAACCAGGAACCTTGTGATTTCTAGCTGAACGCTCTACCAACTGAGCCAAAGCTGCCCTATACTTCAATGTTATTGGAAAAGCGTGGTATAATTATTATCGTTGTGGGAAACGGACCCGGCGAGACGAGATCAAATCCTGGATAAAGCTGTTTGCATTTCACATAGCGTTAATACCCTTGAGAAAGGTATGGATTCAACTATTATTCCTCCAGTTATGGTTCGGAGTGGTAGTACCCGTTAGGGTCCGATCTATGGATTAAATAGAAAAATGTGTTCATGAAAAATTGAGTATTCATTAAGAATGAATGTATTTCAAAACTTTATCGGCATTAAATGGCCCACTGAGGTTGATATGTCGTAAAACAAACCGAACCAAACTAGCTATGGGTAAATAGTAGACCAGGCTTCCAATTTTGGTTAGACAACCAGTCTAAAGAAAGGAAAACTAAATTTAAACTTTATAAACTCCTCATAAAAAATTGGCCTTTTGCCACATCCTGCTCAGGCGGAAGTGTTGGTAAATATATATAAACCTGAATGATAATAATCATCATCATGTCACACAATAAGCACGGATATCCATGACAATCTCTCGCCAACCTTCCCTATCATTCATTGTCCCAGGGAGGTTCTCTGCGCAGCATCCAGCATCTTTGCATAGTTGGTCAATGTAGGTCTCTGGTGGGCGGCCCAAAATAGCATGTCAGTGTGTTGGCTTCCACGGGAGAACGTCGCTTATGAGCTTGTACTTGCTTCTCCAGCAGTGTTCAGCATGCTTTGTCCGTTTAACTCGAATGGTTTGTGATAGGGGAGGAGCAGGTGGCCATACAGCTGTTTCCTCGTGGGGTGCTGTTTCCACGATTTGTTCAAGACCGCGCGCAGCATTCTTGTGCAGCTCCCATCTAGCTTATTCTGAAGGCGCCTTGTTAGGGTCCAGACGGTGCAGCCATACACAAGTACTGATATAACCACAGCCTGGATGAATTGTCAGTGAGATCGGATTTCCATATTACTGATAATTTGTTTGTGGCCGACCACGCTTTTCCTATTTGTGCATTTATATCGCTTTTTGTGGATGAGAAAATACTATTTTTATGAATTCATTAAAAAGACACGTTTTTCAGAAAAATTAATTTAAAAAAATTGTCCAATCAAATTATCTTAAGTATAAACAATCATGTTTTAGCATATTGCTTTTAAAATGACCAAACCAAACGGATGAGCGCTTTGTGAAATGCAAACAGTATCGTACAGGATTTGAAACCGGGTACTCCAAGCTCACTTTAAACTTAATCTAATTTTTTCAATAGTTTTTTTAGCAGCAAAAGTTGTTTGAGAGTTTTTGCAAAATCTTCAGTTAATTTAATAATTAAATGGTGGATTTAGGCGCTAAAAGTTAAAGTTTCTATTATTTTAGCAATTACCAGTATTGTCTATTATAGGAAGAGCACACATTTTTAGTTCAGTAGTGAGAAAGACCTGGTTAGGCATTTGCAGAAGAGACAGACATTTATAAGCTCTTTGCTATTTTATGTTTATATAACTTATTTTTTATAACCAATTAGAAAAAAAACATTCGTCGTGAAATTCATGAAGATAAGTTTTGTTGAAAATCAAACAAACAGAAGAAATAAACAGCAGACAAGGAAAAATAAAATAAAAAATAAAAATAGATAAATAAATAAAACAAGGCTGCATTTTTTTGCGTCAAACAAAGAAACAAAAATAGTTTACAGGAATGATAATTCAGAAACGATAAGAACTTTACAGATAGCAAAGATTTCAAGTCACAAACTTCTTATTAGCTTTTAAAAAGATTTTAAGAAACACCTTTACCTGATAATTTGTTTGAAATTTGGGGAAATTTGGTAGGCAAAGTTTATTTATGTAAAGTTTTTAGTAATTGTTTTGTTCTTGATTTTATCCAGTTCCTAAGATGGTAATCATTACACTACAAGCCTCATTAAAAAAAAATATATAAGGGTTCAAAAAGGGGTGGGGGGATCCCCTAAGTGAAATAGGACAAATGTCGTTATCATTTCCAAGATTTATAATCTTTGAATCAACTGAAGACACCCCCACTTACCAACCCTATTTTAAGAGAAATTTTGGCAAACCTGACCCCAGGAACTTTTAAAAAAAGACTTAAAATGGCACAATCATGTTTGAGGTAAAAGATTTTAAGAAACACCTTTACTTGATAATTTGTTTGAATTCGTATAAAAGATTACCCGCCTATTCTAATTGGGTTTTGGGAAAGCAATCAGATTTTACTGTATTGTTTACAAGAAAACAATACCGAACAAATTTGGCGTTTATTACAATGAAAAAAAAATCACTGCACACCAGATTTCAACTTCCCTATTCTCGTTTTCGCGGCAAAAAGGTTTGCGCATTTTAACGAGAACTTTCAGTCGATTTTTTAATTAAAGAATACTAACAGGATCTGTGGATATAATACAAATTGACAATTTAATAATTACAAAGTTTAATATATTTAATATACTTAAGAACTATTGCAATATACTTTAATATATAAGAAGTATAATAATTTTGATTTAACCCCCCTCATTCTCTCTCATTTTTCTTTTCTTTCTTTCCTTCTTTTCATCATATTTGATTGAAACAAACAAGCGTTATCGCTTCTGTGCACTCACCGCTTCTCTCTACCTTCCCCTAGTCTATTTATTTATTTCTTGTGATATTTGTCTGTGTAGCATGTCGTTTTTCTTACCTTTCTTTCTTTATAGTATTTGCCTTTATTACAATGAAAAAATCACTGCACACATGATTTAACTTCCCTATTCACGTTTTCGTGGCAAAAAAAAGTTTGAGCATTTTAACGAGAACTTTCAATTGATTTAATAATTAAAGACTACAAGCAGGACCTGTTGATATACGTCACTATGATAATTTATTTATTACAACGTTTGATATGTTTACTTAAGAGCTATTACTTAATAGTTCAATATTTAAAAAAGTATAATAATTTTGATTTAACTCTCTCTCATTCTTTTCTTTTCCTTCTTTCCTTCTTTTCTTCTTCTGTTCGACTTTAACAGATTAGCGTTATCGTTTTCGCGCGCTTATCATTTCTCTATTTTTCCCCTACTCTTTTTCTTTCATTCTTGTTATATTTTTTCTGAGTAGCATGTTTTTCTTCCCATTTTTTCTTTATAATAAAAACATAATGTTTAGTGAGAACACTAATAAGAATTAAGAATTCGGCTCATAAGCAACACCAGATAATCAGGTTTTACATTTTCGCATTTCATCTTGGACGATTTGAATGGTCTCATTTTTAACCAGAGGGTGTTGCAAGATGATAACAACCACACAATTAAAGAACACGGGTTTTAATTTTTAGATGTTAGGAACTAAAATTTAATTAAGTGTTAGTAAGCACTTTATTTTATTCCAGTAATTAATAGTTTTGGATAGAATTGGACTATTATTTATTATTATTATTATTATTATTATTATTATTATTATTATTTGTTTTTGTTTTGACTGCTGTCATAGGGAAATTCAAAAATATTGTTGTCCAATTTTCTTTCATCTTCAAATGAATGTCTCTTTGTTTTCTTTCTCTAATGTCATGATGATTTAAAATAATCATTGCCTTGAAAATAAATAGACTGCAGTACGACAGGTTGTGGCCTTCTTCATATCTTGAGTCATCATTTTGTCTGAATGTTTCTTTTTCTTTTTTTTTAACTTGTAGATTGGTGTATACTTGTAATATGTCACATATGTTAAGAATTGAATCCTTTCACCTCCTCCTCCTCTTCTCTGCTTTACACGATGCACCACAGATGTTTGAGTATTCAAATATATTCTCAATAATAAATATATAAATGATAACTGTGAAATAACAATGGAATTGCAAGTTGTTTGAAGCTAAGGATGGCACTTTTATATATCTTTAATCCAGAATGACTTTGATGAGACTTTTCAGTACTTAATTGGGTGACCACTTAAGCAACAGAAGGTACTGTAAGCAACTTGAGTCTTTTTATTTTAGTATTTAAAAGTCTTGTTTAGGCATTGCAGTAGAAAGAAATACATTTTGTAAGCTCTTTTTATTACATGTTAACATTTTTGGTTTCCCCTATTCAAAAAAGAGACCCATTACAATATGATAAGTAAACACTGCAGAAGGAGTGTCTGAAAATTATTTGTATTAAAAATAGTTACTTGAAACCAAATAATTACTTGGAAAAAAATCACAGACTTTTAAAAAGAAAAAAGAAAAAACAAAACAAAGATTGACTTCAGGATAAAAAAATAAAACACGGATTGACTTTAGAAAAAAAAAATGACAAAATCTAAAATACCTCCCTACCCCCTTAAAATACTACTTTTGACAGTGAGATCAGATTTCCATATTACTGATAATTTGTTTGTGACCGACCACGCTTTTTCCTATTCGTGCATTCATATCGTTTTCTGTGGATGAGAAAATACTATTTTTATGATATTTAATAATAAAGGATATTTTGATAGTCTTCATTCAAGTCATTGAAATGAAGTTGTAACGCCTTCCTTCAATTTGATGTTTTTTACAGTTATCTTTGGTGACAAAAAGTTTTTTTTCATAATTGAAAAAAATCAATAAAAATGTTTTAAAAAGTTATTCTTTTCTTGGTTGGGCTGAGAATTTTTCAGCTCCTACTTATAAACTAGTGATATTTTAAAATCAACCCCCTTTTTTTCTTCTTTAAGCATCTTTGGTCCAGTTCATTTTAACGCCAGTTAAAAAAAAAAAAAAAACAATGTGACATGAAATCCATTACTTGAACAACATATCTTATTATAATGGAGATTGTGGGTTTGTCTGTCTGTAACCGAAACTATATTACTATACAAATCACAATTCCCTTTGTTATTTACATCACATTCTCCATGATTTTATTTTTTATTTAAAACCCAATTATTAATAAAATTGTTTTACATCATTAAGTCTGTTGACCATATCTACATACTAATAACATGCAATTGTATTTATATATACAACAAAATAGCGGATTACAGTGTGAATGGTAAGGCTAATTTGCATTTTGATCTTAAAAATTTGATTTTAATAAATATATGCTTGGTATTATTGATTTCTTATTGTTTGGTTTTATCTTACTAAATATAAGCAAAAATCTCGGGGATAAATCTTAAAAGAAATCCATTAACAAGAATAAATAACTGTAATGTTATTCTTTACTTCCTATCTTAACTAAATAGTTAAATTAGGAAAAGTTAACAAAGACAGACGGCGTAATGTAAAATGATGGAAGAGTTAGTTTCAAAGTTGTTCTATTTTTCAATCATACCCCGTCTGTTCAAAATCTTTTTATCTGCATTCTTAATATTAAATACTGGCACCCGGAGGGTGCATTTATTAGCTAGTTTGTATAAACAAGTACGAGAACTCGGTTGTTGCCTGTCTTTGTAACACCGGTATCTTCTGAAACTTCCATCTGTATTTTGGCCTGCCTATTTATCTACAGCAGAGCCCACGCAATTTTTCTTGCATCTGAGTGCCTGAAGCAAACCACGCTTACATCATGTTTTTTTTCTTTATTTTTTCAATTTTATAAAATTCTGAAGGACGCGAGTTCGAGAAGACAGAACCAGGTTCTCTTACACTGCTATTTCGGTAACGCAATTTCTTTTCCTCAAAAAGGAACTATTCGCTTTACAAAAATAACATTTAGAAACGAAAAGTCTTCTACGTCTAGAGACAGCAAATCTCAAACATGATTTCCAATAAACTTATTAACTTTTTTAAAAGTTAAAAGGAAGAAAATTTCAAAGAAAATTGATATTTTGAGTTGCTTTTAACATTATTAGAATGAGATTCTAATAAAGTTTAGGATTATCAGATTTTAGTAAGACCAAAACAAATACATTTGGGGTTGTATTGATCTAGACTCAGTCTATACGTGATTTCATCTTCCCAATCGTCGTTTTCTGAGTTGATTTTATGCCGAGAGGTTAGCTAATTGCGTACTTTCTAAGTGTATATCAATATTCTTGTGTAGTTTCTTAATATATTTTTCACATGAATATGTATTTACCAACGCCTCCACACGAGCAGCATGTGACACAAGGTCAATTTCTTACGCAGAGCCCAGACTGTCCTACAATTTACCCATAGAGGGAGAGAGAGTAGTTGGATTTATATCTTTTCCAAGGGTATTAGTGATATGTGAAATGCAAACAGCCTCGACCAGAATTTGAAGTTGGGTCGGCGAGTCCATTTCCTATGAATCTAACTGTTACACCATGTACCTCCACGGATATGTGTAATAAAGCATTCTTATCTAATACACATACTTTGTAAATACTACCATTTGATACCATAGATAGGACCCTAACAGGTAATACCACTCCGGGTCAGAGTGGAACTGGAAGTAATTAAAATGTAGCGATGATTCCATGAAAAAACCCAGATTACAAGAACTAGGAACTCAGTAGCTGGTTCACCTTCTTGTTATACCCAGGATCCCTGTCAAGGCTGTAAAATACGCCTTCACCTCTGCAGTGGGGTAAGATCTCCCTAATAAGGCTACCTGTTAGACGTGGGTGGTGATCCGTGATCCTTAATGACGGAATCAGGTGACTGAGCAATCCATAGCTTATATACACTCCACTTTAGTCAGTAGACGGAAGAGGGTGAATGGCCATTACAAAACAGTCTCATTTCCACGCACCTTTTGCAATAAAGCGACTTATGTAGATAGAAAACACAAAACTTTTAATGCCTAAATATATCAAATAGAAATTTCATATATATATTATATATATATATATATATATATATATATATAATATATATATACATATCAATTGTTACACATTCAACGTTATAACACCTTGATAAAGGGTGAAGATCAACCTGATATATTGGAATAAATAAATCGAACCAGGCACAGAACAGTGGCTGGGTGTTGAAACTCTGTTTTTTTTCTGTTTTTTATTTTATTCATCATTGTTCGTCTGTTCATTTCCCATGGTTCATGATATCCAAAAAAGAAACGTTCACAAGAACAAAGTTAATACACAATAAACACACACACACACACACACACACACACACACACTATATATATATATATATATATATATATATAGTGACCATTAGCATGAATGACACTTTCTATATGTTCCTTATAGATGTTATGATTGGCAGCAAGAGAGGGTTGCACCATACTTCCGGTCCGAATGTAACACAAATATCTTGTAGTGTTAACTTATCAAGGCTTCCTGCGCCCTATAATCTGTGTCAATGGCATTAAACTGCAAATATTTCCAAACTACATGTGTTTTCTAGGATCAACAATTGTTATCCGTATCTGAAGCCGGTCCCTTCTAAATACCCCGAGGATTCAGTAAAACCCCAGAACTATTTGTTACTATAACTTTGACTCTGAGTAGACCCTGGTGAAATAGCAACGAAGAATTGGCTTTCCACTTCAGAACTGGAACCTTACCACTAATTTATCTAAACTGACATTCGCTAGATGGAGAAAATTAGAAAGTTGACGCTCAGCATATATATATATATATATATATATATATATAGAGAGAGAGAGAGAGAGAGAGAGAGAGAGAGGGGTTCTTCACGGAACAAATGGACATGCTACTACTAACACACTCGTCTACCCGGATTTTAATAGCATGTCTAACCCTCAAAAACACTTTAATTTTAATAGTTCTTCTATAATGCTCCCTTTCAAAAAACCTATAAACAATTTCTTCAAATAAGAAATTTTCTCCTGACAATGACCTAGGGCCGAAACAAGTTGAGAATAAAGAACATACAAGAAATATTCCTGATTGTCTTATTACTTTTTGTTCATAATATATATATATATATTATTATATATATATATATATATATATATACCTAAACTGTTATTTGCTTACACACACACACACACACACACACACACACACATATATATATATATATATATATATATATATATATCACTTGTATCCTAGGGCTATTTTGGGAAACCCAAAGAATACCGGAAGGGAACAGAACAGATGACCTACTATACAGGGATCAGCACATTTTCAAGAGTTAAAGCAAAGCAAACAAATGTATATATATATATATATATATATATATATATATATATATATATATATATATATATATATACTGACCGTTAGTTTGAATTATACATTCATCCATTAAACATTTTCTCTTCTTTCTTTCTTTATTTTTCAACATACTGTTGGATTCATTGTATTGATTTCAACTTATATATATATATATATATATATATATATATATATATATATATATATGTGTGTGTGTGTGTGTGTGTGTGTGTTGTGTGTGTGTGTGTGTGTGTGTGTGTGTTGATTATTTTTCTTTCCTTTTCCCTGATTATATCCTGTATTTTGAGGGTGTAGATCATTCCTAATTTTTCTTACAAATAATAGGACGATATAAAAAAGAAAGAAAAAAAGACAAAACCTATTAATGTTACATAAAAAATAAAAGAAAGCAAACATTGTGGTTTCTTCTTTTTTAATCTCTCTCTCTTTTTTTTCTCTCTTCATTTCTTGATTAAATAATTATATCTTGAAGTTTTGAAGTTTTATTTTCTTTCTTTTTTTGGTAAATCTTCTAACGAGAAAAGAAAAAAAACTTCATCGGCAAAAAATTCCTCGGAATGATCTTAAAAAACAGTATTTATGAGGCTTATCTTCTCTTAAGTGAAAAGATTGATATGGATCAGCGATTAATTTTAAAGGGTTTTGCTGGAAGGGTTGATTAATTTTTAAAAAGTGGGGGTGGGTATGATGTGAATTTAAAATTGACAGGGCGAATGATACGACGAAGATAATTAAAGTTTGTTCTATACACCTCAGAACTGAATCTATTCAAATAAAGTCCTATTATTATTGTAATCTGAGTAAGTCGTCGGGTTGGCCTAAAGTAGGAATTAGCCAGACAGCGAGGGGATCTATCCCCTTTTTACTAGCGCTAGACCAAGGAGAGTGCTTTTTGCGTCTGGGTTGGAGCGCCACAGCTACCATCAGCTCCTTACTTTACCGCACAGATATATGTGCTACATAGGTTGAGTTGGCGAGGGCCGGTATCGAACAAGAACATTGTGATTCCTAGTCACACGCTCTACCGACTGAGCTAAACCTGCTCACTTATAATAAACTATCAATTTTGTACTTTGCTTAAGTGTGGTATATGTATAAAGCAGTTGTGGGAAAACCGCTCGGAGCGGTTTAAAGTAGGCAAATAATTAAAACGTCCATTTTTTTTTATTGTTGTGGCACCTTTCAGTCCACTAGTGTCCAAAAAAAATCATCTGCATCTGCGCAAGTGACTCTTTAGGCCAATTCCTGAGTGACAGTCTTTGGTGTACTGAATGCACACAAACTGTGATGCATTCTTTGGCTGCTGTCTTTTCTCCCTCTTTCTGGCTCTCTTTGCAGTCGAGGCTACACTCCTCTACGCCTACCCCTCTCCGTGCCTTACTTAACGTTAAGGTGCCAGGCCGCTCTATTTTTTTTCATTTACCTTCCACGTGTTTGTGTCAATAAAAACTTCCATATTTTCATGTAAATTTAAAGTCTCGGTTTTATTGTTGCTTCTGCTAGATTTCGGTACGTAGATTACAACGAGGCCAATGAATGTGGCCAATATAACAAATTGCACGAGATATAAGACTTTAACTACCTCCCTTTTATATTACATTACATTGGCATTTCAGTCTCGGAAGACTATAATAAAGTTTGTATGTGCCCCTGAAGTTATAGCGCCTCCTGTGACTGTGAAGTCCAATGTTTGAAAAACATTCTCGACCACAGATTTCGCATTTGAAGGCTGTCCCTGAAGATGTTGATGTGCCGATGCTTTGTTGTCGCTACTTTCTTCTAGACCTCTTAGCTTCATGGTGTTGTGTCAGGGTGACTTCTGACATGAACAGTCCTCTACGTAGATTATGCCGCCACCGAGGGCGGTCCTGAGCCAAAATTTTCCAACTGGAAGGGGCAATGCCAAAGCACCTGAGACCATTCTTGCAGACATCCCTTAATTGCAGATGGGGGCGACTAATCTGTCTTTTACCAGACGTAAGCTCTGCATAAAGAATGTCTTTCGGGATTTGTCCATTATCCATCCGACGTACATGACCCAGCCATCGGAGGCGACGTTGCCTCAGTAGAGAACACAGGCTGGGGAGTTGAGCTCTCTCTAGAACTGCTGTGTTAGTGATCCTGTCCCTCCAGGTGAAGCCCAGTATAACAAATTGCTCGAGATATGAGACTTTAAATACCCTCTGAATGCCATAAAAATAACAAGTTTCGTTTAAATTTAAGGTGTCGATTTTATTGTCGTTTCTGGTTGTGGATGTATAGGAAGGTTGTATTTACCGTTGTGCAAAATAAGCACGTATCTAGGGCATCAAGAAAAGAGGAGACAACACTGAGATTTACCATCATGGTATTTACCATGCAGCGTATAGTGCATTAGAAACAAGGTCCACGAAAAGTTAAGCAATGATGAGCCTGTTCAGTACTTATGTGGGTGACCACTTAAGCAACGGTAGCTACAGTGAGCAACACAAGTCATTTGTTTATAAAAATAACTTGATTTGGCATTAAAAGTTAAAGTAAAGTAAGTATCAGTCAGACAACGAGGGAGTCTATCACCTTTTCACTAGCGCTAGATTAAGGAGATTGTTTTGGGATCTAATGTGGACCGCCACACCTCCCATCAGTTAGCGAGAGTCGTTACTGAACACGGAACCTTTTAGTTCTTAGCCATACACTCTACCGAGCTAAACTAGCCCTTGATTTGGCATTAAATGACCCCAAAAAGGTTGATATGCCACAAAACAAAACAACAAACAACGACGATGTACAGGGTGTGATAGTTAAATTGTCGCCTAAATTATGCAAAAAGGAAAATTGCACATACAGTTTCGTGTATATGTATGTCCAGAGGAATCTTCGAAAATAAAACACTTAACAACAAAGTGAATACATACACACAATAATATCACCAGCGCTTGGTTTTTGAGCAAAAATAATAGAGATTTGATTTAGATTCGTGAAGATAATTAAAAAATAAAATTTAAATGATAACAGCATGGATTTTTTTTTTCATTTAATATTTTAGATAGTAGACATTAACATTTTTTTCAGAATAGTTGGATCAATGCAAGGTTATTTTTTACATAGGAATTTAAATGGGGCATCCCACGAGGATTTAACTCAGGATTCAGTAATAATTGATTTTCGGGAATAACTTTAAAAAATCCCCCTCTACCCAGGCGACGCCGGGTAGCCGCTGCTAGTACATATATAAAGGGCAGTTGGGTGAATCTGTATGTCCGGAGGAAACTTCGAAAATAAAACAATTGACGACAAAGTGAATATATATACACATTAAATATCAACAGGGCTTGGTTTTTGAGCAAAAATAACAAAGATTTGATTTATATTTGTGAAAAGGATTAAAAAATAAAATTTATAATAATAACAAATGGAATATTTTTTTGCATTTAATATTTGAATAGTAGACATTAACGTTTATTTTCAGAGTGGCTGGATCAATGCAAGGTCTTTTTTTTACATTGGGGTTTTAATGGGGCATCCGACGAGATCTAACTCACGATTGAGTAATAATGGATCCGTGGTACTAACTTTTAAAATATCCGCTTTCTACCCTGGCGATGCCGGGTGGCCGCTTCTAATCCTATATATGGATCGAATATATCCCTTTCAAAATCATTAGTTATAGATAGTAACATTTGAAACCTTATAACTGTACAAATTCTTGCATTAAGAATAGTTTTCCCGATCCTACACTTGTTTACAGATCATTGTTGATAGTAAAAGTTACTAGGAGATCTAATAGCTTGGAAATACTTGAAGCCATATTAACGCGAACATAAAATCCACGTTTATTAAACAACTAAAAGCTTTCCCTAAACAAAGCTATGTTTAACTTTATACAGAATAATTCTTACAGTTTTTGCAAGCTGTGCTCGTAAACGTAGTTTATTTATTCGTATACATGATAATCGTTTCTATAATGTAATCTGACTTGTGTATAATCTAATGTAACTCCCGCAATATTTATTTTAGCTGATGTCGACAGAATAAACAGAATATTTTTAGGAAGGCATCTAAAACGCCTTCAACTTCTGGCTGAGGCTAATTCGTCTCATTTTTAAATATTGAGATTACTTACCTGTGAGAAAAAAAGGATGGATATAAAGAAAGAAGGAAATATAGATAAAAAGGAAGGAAGAGAGATACATAGAATATAAATGCGCAATTACAAATAAGCATTTTGAAAGAAGAAGGAATATATAAATAAAAAAAGAAGAAAACAGCCGTAGTAAGTAAAGGAAGTATACCAAGAAAAGAAAAAAAAAAGAAATGTGTACAGAAAAAAAGAAATCGAAAAAGAAAGAAAGAAAGAAAGAAATATATATATGAATAGAAGTGTAAAGTTTGAAAGAAGGAAAACAAATAAAGTGAAGATAAAGAAAAAACTATAGTACATAGAGGAAGTATACTGAGAAAGAAAGAAAAAAGAAATATGTATAGAAAAAGTAGACCGAAAAAGAAAGAAAAAAGAAGGAAAGAAAGAGGAAAGAAAGAAAGAAATATGCATAGTAATAAGACCGAAAAGAAAGAAAGGAAGAAATAAAGAAAGAAAAAGAAAGAAGGAAAGAAGGAAGGAAGGAAAGAAAGAAAGAAAGAAATATGTATAGAAATAAAGAGACCGAAAAAGAAAGAAAAGAAGAAGAAAGAAAGAAGAAGGAAAGAAAGAAAGAAGAAAGAAAGAAAGAAAGAAAGAAGAATATGTATAGAAATAAAGAAACCGAAAAAGAAAGAAAGAAGAAGGAGAAAAAGAAGGAAAGAAGAGAAGAAAGAAAGAAAGAAAGAAAGAAAGAAAGAAAGAAAGAAAAAATATGTATAGAAATAAAGAGACCGAAATATTGAGATTACTTTCCTGTGAGAAAAAAGATGGATATAAAGAAAGAAGGAAATATAGATAAAAAGCAAGGAAGAGAGATACATAGAATATAAATGCGCAATTACAAATAAGCATTTTGAAAGAAGAAGGAATATAATAAAAAAAGAAGAAAACAGCTGTAGTAAGTAAAGGAAGTATACCAAGGAAAAGAAAAAGAAAAGAAATGTGTACAGAAAAAAGAGATCAAAAAAGAAAGAAAGAAAGAAAGAAAGAAATATATATATATGAATAGAGTGTAAAGTTTGAAAGAAGGAAAACAAATAAAGTGAAAATAAAGAAAAAACTTTAGTACAAAGGAAGTATACTGAGAAAGAAAGAAAGAAATATGTATAGAAATAAAAGGATCGAAAGAAAGAAAAAATAGGAAAAAGAAAGAAAAAGAAGGAAAGAAAGTAGGAAAGAAAGAAATAATAGTAATAAAGAGACCGAAAAGAAAGAAAGGAAGAAATAAAGAAGAATAGAAAGAAGGAAAGAAAAGGAAGGAAAAGAAAAGAACGAATATGTATAGAAATAAAGAGACGAAAAGAAAGGAAGAAGGAAGAAAGAAGGAAAGAAGAAAGAAAGAAAGAAAGAAAGAAGAAAATATGTATAGAAATAAGAGACGAAAAGAAGGAAAGAAGGAAAGAAAGAAAGAAAGAAAGGAAAGAAAAGAAAAGAAATATGTATAGAAATAAAGAGACCGAAAAGAAAGAAAGAAAGAAGGATAGAAAGAAGGAAGAAAGAAGGACAAAAGAAAGAAATATGATAGAAATAAAGAGACCTAAAAAGAAGCAAGCAAGAAAGAAAGAAAAAAGAAATGTAATAGAAACAAGAGAGAAGAAAGAAGGAAAGAAGGAAGGAAATAATAAATAAAAGAAAGAAATATGTATAGTAACAAAGAGACCTAAAAAGAAAGCCAGAAAGAAAGAAAGAAGAAAGAAATGTGTATAGAAACAAAGAGAAGAAAAAGAAGAAGGAGAAGGAAGGAATAAATAAATAAAGAAAGAAATATGTGTAGTAAAAAAGAGACCTAAAAAGAAAGCCAGAAGAAAAAAGAAGAAAGAAAGAAAGAAATGTGTATAGAAACAAAGAGACCGAAAAAGAAAGAAGGAAAGAAAGAAGGAAATAAAGAAAAAAAAGAAAGAAATATGTATAGTAACAAAGAGACTAAAAAGAAAGCAGAAGAAGAAAGAAGAAAAAGTGTATAGAAAAAGAGAGCGAAAGAAAGAAGGAAGAGAAAGAAAGAAAGAAAGAAAGAAAGAAATATGTATAGAAAGAAAAGAGACCAGAAAAGAAAGAAAGATAAATGGATGAAAGTAAAAAATTTGATAAAGCAAAGTAAACAAAATGAAGAATTAAGAAAACAAAGACGAGTAAATGTCGGTGAGAAAAGGAAATGAATTAACTCAAAGAAAATATATTTACAAAGAAAAAAAACCCAAAAAAAACCAAACAAAACAACTAAATATAAATATCGAATGAAGTAATTATGCATAGAAGAATTGAAATAGGTACAGAATTAAAGAACGAAAGAAAACAATGACATGAAGAGAGAGAGACAGACAGACAGATAGACAGACAGACAGACAGACAGAGGGAGAGGGGTTGGGGAGTGAGAGAAAGAAAGAAAGCAAAAAGAAAGAAAGAATCGTATAAAAAAGGATGGGACGAAGGAAAGAAAAATGAAAGACAGACGCCAAGAACAAAAGGGAAATTTCATATATATATATATATATGAAATCTCAGTAAATACAACTCAATCTCGATACATTTATGACATATATAGTTATTTACTAAGCTTAGATATGGCACAAGGCCAGACGTATGGGGCGCCCAATGAGAATCGAACTCACTAACAATGGTTTGCGAAGCGAGCTTGCTAACCATTACACCACGTGAGGTGCCCCACGTGAGGTGCATATAGTTATTTACTAAGCTTAGCTTAGATATGGCACATATATATATATTGTAGATAACACGGGTACTGTATTTTAACGAGGTACTGGTCAATATCTAAGGCGAGAAACTGTCAGTAACCAGCTTTTGACTTCATGTCCACGCTACATTATCTCATATATATATATATATATATATATATATATATATATATGTCATAAATGTATCGAGATTGAGTTGTATTTACTGAGATAGAAATGAACAATGAATGGAACTTTTTTCAGAATACAAACTCCAGCTGTGGAGAGTATATGTATGTTGGACGAAGTTGGATTGGGAGTATATCCCACTTGGCTGTAGGGAGGATATCTGGATGAGCGTAACGAGCGAATGGAGACACAAGCAGAATTATGTAATAGACTTGTGAGAAATTGTGAGACAGTTTGAGAAAAATTACGCGCTTGGATGAGATAAGAATTAATTAATCAGTTATTAATTGAAGACTTTTGACAACGTTATGTTATATCTGACGTGACCTTTTAAAGGAATTGGCGATCATTAACTTTATATAGTTTCTTTTATCAGTAATCATGGCATTAAGTGCGCTAAGAAAAATGTCAGGGATTTTTAATTAATTAATTTGAAATAAATGGAAATTAAATCCAGTTAAAAAGCGGTATATAAGGCAAAAGGTATGAGAAGCCCTCGTCGTGGAGGCCTAATGTCGGTATCAGCCAATAAGCGAAAGAGCCTATCCCCTTTTCAATAGCGCTGGATCAAGGAGATAATGTTAGCGTCTGAGATGGAGCGCCACACCTACGATTTCTATACATATTTCTTTCTTTCTTGCTTTCTTTTTCGGTCTCTTTGTTTCTATACATATTTCTTTCTTTCTTCTTCTTTCTTTCCTTCTTTCTATCCTTCTTTCTTTCTTTCTTTTTCGGTCTCTTTGTTTCTATACATATTTCTTTCTTTGTTTCTTGCTTTCTTTTTAGGTCTCTTTATTTCTATACATATGTCTTTCTTTCTTTCTTTCTTCTTTCTTTCCTTCTTTCTTTCTTTCTTTTTCGGTCCCTTTGTTTCTATACATATTTCTTTCTTTCTTTCTTTCTTTCTTTCTTTCTTATTTCTTTCCTTCTTTGTTTCTTTCTTTTTCGGTCTCTTTGTTTCTATACATATTTCTTTCTTTCTTTCCTTCTTCCTTTCTTTTTTTTCGGTCTCTTTGTCTCTATACATATTTCTTTTTTCTTTCTTTCGTCCCTTCTTTCTTTCTCTCTTTCTTTTTCGGTCTCTTTGTTTCTATACATATTTTTTTCTTTCTTTCTTTCTTTCTTTATTTATTTCCTTCTTTTTTACCGCACATACCCCTCTGCTACTCATATGCTGTGTTGGCGAGGACCGGTATTGAACAAGGAACCTTGTGGTTTCTAGTCGAACGCTCTACTGACTGAGCTACCCAGCCCTATAAATCACATATTTCTTTGAATCTGGTTATCGACTTGAAGTCCAATAAGCCAGCAGTATCTAGGTTGTAATATCTCATCCACAGAACGCGATACTGATGCGCACATAGGGAAGGCATGGACGGCTATAGACAAATTATCAGTCATGTAGAAATCTGATCTCACTGATAAGTCAAATCGACAATTTTCACTGATAACTTAAGGTAACAAGCCCTAGTTGTATCAGTGCAACCTGGTGGTGACACAAATTTCTTTGAAGTCAACTCTGGAGTCTGCAAGGAGCAACGTTAGCACCATATCTATTCATAATATGTCAGATTACGTACTTCAAACGTCATTAAATCAAAAGAGAAAGAAAAAGGCTTTGCCCTAAAAATGACAGGAAGCCTTTGATATCCGCAGAGACTATTAAGGATTCGGATTACGCAGATGATCTGGCGCTTCTTGCAAATACATCTGTCCAAGTCGAATCTCAGCTACATAGCCTAGAGAAGACATATGGAACTCAATATGAACTCCGATAAAACTAAGTTCATGTGTTTTAAACAGGCTGGACACATCTTCAAAATCGATGGTAAGAACCTAAAATCGGTAGACAAGTTACGTATCTAGGTTGTAATATCTCATCCACCTAACACGATGCCAATGCACGCATAGGAAAGGCATAGGCAACTATAGACATATTATCGATTATATAGAAATCTGATCTCACTGATAAGTTAAAGCGACAAGTATCACTGATAATTTAAAGTAACAAGCCCTAGTTGTATCAGTGCAAAAGTATGGCAGCATCACTTGGACCATACGAAGCGACAAGGGAATAAACGAGATGGGAGTTGCACAAGACGTTTGCGTGCGATCTTTAAAAACTCATGGAAACAACACCCGACAAGAAAGCAGCTGTATGGCCACTTGCCCCACATCACACTAAACATCCGAGTAAGACGTACAAGATATGCTGGGCACTGCTGGAGAAGCAAGGACAAACTACTAATAAGTGACTTTTCCCAGTAAAAACCTACACATAGGCACGTCTGTGTGGGCCTCCCAGCAAGGACGTACATCGATCAGTTCTGGGTGGATTCCAGATGCTTCGCAGAGGATCTTCCAGGAGAATTGACCGATAGGGATGGTTGGTGAGGATTGTCCTGGATCCAGTGCTGCCGGTGCGACATGATGATGGTGATGATATCGGGAAAAGCATTAAATGTTTTGTAGTTTTGTAGAGCTGAAAAATTTGAATAGATCTTATAGTTTCCTATCCAAACATAATTTGTCCAAGCTGAAAATATTCTATAGTTTTCTCAATTTGTTCGGCATTAAATGACCCGAAAAGGGTTGATATGCCGCAAAACAAAACTAAAAATCAACCCACCAACTATAAGATTGACATGTTGTTTTGGACTTAGTTGTCAAAACTGGTACTTGTAAGACGTTAGAAAAAACGTAAATGAAAAAAGATTCACAATGAAGTTAATGAAAATTATTTATACCAATTTGAAGATATTAAGGACTTGAAATTTTTAAACCTTTATCAAAAATACTTGTTTTGGCATTAAATGACCCAAAAAGGGTTGATATGTAAAACAAACAAACTAACCCAAACCTCATGAATATAAATAAAATAACAACCGACCCAGGGTGAATGCCATCACAGTAACAGGAAGAGGGTTTGATCCATTATTAGAAACTAGTTTAATTACCGACTGATAGGGTGGCTTTTCAGCTAGTTAATTAACTTCTGTTATAATAATTCTAGTAATGTTTTGCTATAGATAAAATTAAAACCAGCTACCCAGCTTCACCTGGGTAGAGGGGGGGGGCTGGTTAAATGCTTTGTTAACGAAGCAATAAGAAGATAACACATACAGACTTTATTTGTCTGGGCAAATAAAACAAGACATAAAACAATATACACAATGAATACTAAAGTCGTTGGAAAGCTAGCTTAGTAAAAGAGGGGTTTTTACATGTGTCCCACTTTCACACGATATGGCACAAGGCCGTTTTATGTGGGCACCACCCACAAGCCGAAACTCATGGGGTGGTAGGTAGAAAAATTGCGTCGATCCTGTCGGCATTCCCCCTCAAGGGGGGCGCCTCAGGCGCTGGGCAATAAACCCAGCCCTGCCCCTTTAAGTCAAGGGGGCAGGTTTTGCCTGGAGGGATCGCGCTCTGGATCGACGCTATTAATTTACCATCTCACCGGTCCAGTGGCCGAAGCTCACTGGACCCCCGCCTGAGCGGGTCGTAGGCTTAGGTAAAATTATTTACTAAGCTTAGCTTAGATATGGCACAAGGCCAGAAGTGTGGGGCGCCCAGTGAGAATCGAACTCACTAACAATGGTCTGCTAATCTAGCTTGCTAACCATTACACCAAATGAGGTGCCCCGCTTAGTAAAAGAGGGCGGCTGGTGGCTTGCCGGCTGAGTTTAAATACTCAACTCCTTGCAGCGCCACCTATCAACGAAACCCTAGTGGTAAGGGGAGATAACCTTTTTTGACCGCTACAAAATTTTCAGTTGAAATTCGAAACAAAAAGTTTGCTTATTTCATTTTCTCCGTTTCTTTAATCCTATTTAATTTTTAATTTTGTTGTTGTTGTTTTCTTTTGTAGTTTTGTTTGTTTGTGTTTGATTTTTTTTTTTACGAAGGAAATAATTTCTTTCTTTTTAAAATTTCTTTCTATATTCTAGTTGGTGTTATTTCTGAAGAATCAAAACATTATAAGATTAACATGGTGCTTTGGACTTAGTTGCAAAAACTAAGAGGCCGGGTTAGCTCAGTCGGTAGAGCGTTCGGCTAGAAACCACAAGGTTCCTAGTTCGATACCGGTCCCCGCCAACTCAGCGTATGAGTAGCACAGGGATCTGTGCGGTAAAGTAAGGAGTTGATGGTGGGTGTGGCGCTCCACCTCAGATGCTAAAACAATCTCCTTGGTCTAGCGCTATTGAAAAGGGGATAGACTCCCTCGCTGACTGGTTGATACCGACTTTAGGCCGCCCCGTCGACTTTACTTACTTTATAATACCTTAGAAAAAACGTAAATGAAAAGATTCACAATGACGTCCTAACGAAGCAACATGAAGATAACACCTACAGACTTTATTTGTCTGGGCAAATCAAAGATGACATAAAATAATAAACACAATGAGTACTAAAGTCCAGGAAAAGTAAGAAAGAGTTCTACAGAGTGTGAGACTCACTTACTTAAGGAATGGCCCACATGAGGAGGTCTATACGGTTGTGTACCCGCATGGATACTAGCCTGAACGTCTGGGAACAAAGTCCCCCATGTTAGTGGACAGAGACACCACGCATCTCTACTCGTCCAGCTAGCTTAATAGAAGACGGAGGCTGGCGGCATGCCGGTTGAGTTCAAATACTCAAGTCCTTGCAGTGCCACCTATCAACGAAACTCTCGTGGTAAGGGAAGATGACCTTTTTTTGACCACTACATAACCAACCACCCAAAAAACCAATATCTATTAAATTTAAAAATACATTTCATATGTTATAATTGGAGGTGCATGGTATAACGATTACAGTCGTATGAAATGGACATGTCGACCCGAGTTCACATACTGCTAATGTACTTAGGAAATGTATGCATCCAACTACTCTCCATCCAGCTATGGATAAATAATAGGGCAGACTGGGAACTTTAACCATGACTTGTTAACTAGTGTAGCAGAAGGAAAAATCTCAATTCAAACCGGTTACACTTTGCTTAAGAAATTGACCTTGTGTCATATCTTGCGGTTTGGTATATATATATATATATATATATATATATATATATATATATATATATAAGTCATCCACATGCATCGTGTTCCGATGTTTCACGTCTCATCAGTGAGGTTAGATGGAACAGCTACTTCTGGTCAGGAACGAAACCTGACTGACTTTTCATTAGCCCGGTTCCTTAACCCTCGTTCGTCAACTGCTGCTATGAACCGGTACATTTTTATCTGATAAATACACACATCGGTGCATATATTTTTACGATTACCAGAGAGATCAAATCTGTAAACAACAGACGATCATTGCTTTATTAGGCTGGCGGTGAGAGTCAATTAAAGTCGCTCCTAGAGAGCTCTACCGGGTTTGGGGAGCATATAATAAGTCATCCACAGACACCGTGTTTCGACGTTTCACGCCTCATTAGTGTGGCTAGAGAAAATAATTACTTCTGACCAGGAGCGAAACCCGATCTGGGAAATCAAATGGACAGGTCTGCTTTTGGGAATTTAGGGGAGGCATTTCTCGTTGCTTTTCCGATGATTTAAATTCAAAGTATTCGCCCACAATAAGTGTCAAATTAGCTCCGGTATTTTAACCGTTGCTAGGCAGGGAAAAGCTGATTCATGCTTTTTCCTGTGACATTTGTGTGAATTAAATAGAGACAGCCTTGGTCAGAATTTGAACTC
Organism: Doryteuthis pealeii; assembly: GCA_023376005.1. Taxonomy (NCBI): domain Eukaryota; kingdom Metazoa; phylum Mollusca; class Cephalopoda; order Myopsida; family Loliginidae; genus Doryteuthis; species Doryteuthis pealeii. The sequence continues at coordinate 14,497,832 of CM042153.1, read as the reverse complement.
GGCTCGCCGAATTTTGTTTTTTCCCGCCAGTAACTATTACACCATCAGCGTCTCGAATAGATCTTTTTTTATATAATTAAGCAAACAAACCTGAGCTTCTATAGGTGTGATTGTTGACCTTAAGTCCAGCAATCCAATAGTCTTACTGTGTGATTATTAGACATTTACGCGCTAAGGTATGTGTATCTCGTTGTAATTAGGAAGTACAAACGAAGAGATTTACTTCTTACTTGGAAATTACAGTGTTTATTGTTCAGTTATTTTCAGACACCAATTTCTAGACAAATTGTCATTTTCCAAATAAGAACACTCCAAAAAAAAAAAAAGAAAAAAAAAGAATTGTATTGTTAATATAACAATCGATTTATTTATTAACATCAGTATGAAATGTTTGGTTGTGAAACCTTTTTTTTATTATTTTATTATTGTTTTTTTTTTATATTCCATGATGGCGTTTATAATTAACAATCAGTGTTTCACTGGAAGATCGATTTTCTTTCATTCAATCACTAAACTATGACGAGGTGAACAAAAAGAAATTAGAGAAAAAAATTGTTTCGCCAAATTTGTCTTCACGCTCGCTCCAATTGTAATGGAGTTATCATCCTACGTCTGTTTAGAAAAATAAAGGAAGAAAGAACAACAAAAAGAGATAGATAGATAGATAGAGAGATAGAGAGAGAGGGGGAGGGAGAGAGAGAGAGAAAGAGAAAGAGATTGAGAGAGATATGAGAGAGAGAGAGTGAGAGAAAGAGAGTGATAGTGAGAGAGAGATTGAGAGAGAGAGAGGGTGATAGAGATAGAGATAGAGAGAGATAGAGGGTGATAGAGAGGGATAGAGATAGAGAGAGAGAGATATAGAGGGTGATAGAGAGAGATAGAGATAGAGGGTGATAGAGAGAGAGAGAGATAGAGGGTGATAGAGAAAGAAAGAAAGAGAGGGTGATAGAGAGAGAAAGAGATAGAGGGTGATAGAGATAGAGAGAGATGAGGGTGATAGAGAAGAGAAGAAAAGAAAGAAGAGAAAGAGGAGAGAGAGAGAGAGAGAGAGAGAGAGAGAAAAGAAAGAGAGGGTGATGATATAGAGAGATAGAGATAGAGGGTGATAGAGAGAGAGAGAGATAGAGTGATAGAGAAAGAGAAAAGAGAAGAGAAGAGAGAGAGAGATGAAAGAGATAGAGAGATAGAGAAGACAGAACAAAAAACAAAAACCTCAAAAACAAAAACAAAAAAAGCAAGAAACAAAAAAAAATCAAAGCAAAAACAAAAAAAAGAAAAGGAAAAAAAACAACATAAAGAAATTTAAAAAAAAACAAAAAAAAAACAAAAAAAAACAAACAAAAAAAATAAAGAAAGAGAAAACAAAAAAAAACCCAAAGAAACAATAAAAAAGCAAACCAAAAAGACCGTAAACGAAGAGATATGAAAACGAGGTCAGTGTGTTGTTGTCTAAAAAGATTAAAGGGAGGAGAAGTATGAAAATGATTTCACTGGGTTGGTCGACCATTCGATCATTCCAAACTGAAAGGAACTAATTTTAAACATGAAGAAATAAGTTATTTCAGGAAAGAAAAAGAAGCTTTTGCATGCCGGACATTGTACATATTCAGACTTATTTTCAAGGAGTGTATATCGTTACTGGCGACGAGGAATCTATACTATTCCCGTTCTAATCTATATACTATTCAGCCAAACACACACAGACACACACACACACACAAACACACAAGATATAAAGATATATATGTATATATAAGTGGAAAGAGAGAAGAGAGAGAGAGAGAGAGAGAGAGAGAGAGAGAGAGAGAGAGAGAGAGAGAGAGAGAGTGAGAGAGAGAGATAGAGAATAAGAACGATAAAATGCTGAAATAATAGACAGAGAAAAGAGAACAAGAAACGCACAGACTGAAATAGAAAGAGAATGATGGAAGGTTGAAGAGACTGGAAGAGATGGAGAGAAATAGAGATAAATAGACAGAGTAGGAGTCTGATAGATAGATAGATAGATAGAGAGAGAGAGAGAGAGAGAGAGAGAGAGAGAGAGAGAGAGAGAGAGAGAGAGAGAGAGAGAGACTGGAAGATATATATATATATATCTTCCAGTCTCTCCTCTCTCAACATATAAAATATATATATATATATATATATATATATATGATATATTGAAAAAACAAAAGATGTTTACAAATGCATGGGCTCATCAGGAGATAATGTGCAAACCGTTTCGGGGCCTTCCTCTCTACAGTTTAATGCTTCTGATTTTTAAAAAAATTAAAAATAAAATTCATTTTATTTTTAAATAAAATTCATTTTATTTTTAATACAGACAGCGCATTTTTTCGTTTGAATAATTTCAACTTTTGACTAGCAGTGTTCTGTTTTTGCTAACGGTCATTTCTTCCCGTCTTATTTTTGATTGAAGACCGATCCACGTGCGGTCGATGCAGATATTACTTGGGTCCTCACATCATCAGTGAGGAGGGCCGGTGTTGCTTTTTAAACCGTAGAGAGGAAGGGCCTCAAAACGGTTTGCACATTCTCTCCTGATGAGCCCATGCATTTGTAAACATCCTTTGTTTTTTCAATATATCATATTTACACTGTCGGATTAAGTTCCAATTTTATTCCAATATATATATAATATATATATAATATAATATAATATATATATATATATATATATATAAATAAATATAATAAAAGACTTAGAGATTTTGCATTTAAAAAATCCGTTTTCAAATGACTTTAAAGTAATAAAGAATTCATCATTCGCATCTGATGAGTCGGGAGAGTTAGACACTTTGTCTAAGCTCCCTGAAATAGACTATAATTCTAAATCTCTAAGTCTTTTGTTATATTTTTACTTATAAATTTACTCTGTGACTCTCACATTATGAGCACACATTGAGCTCTCAAACTGCGACTGGTTTTTTACAAAAACTCTTGTGTCCTAAGCAAGATTTCTTCTCTGGACTTTTGGATTATATATATATAAGTATATATATATATATATAATATATATATATAGAGAGAGAGAGAGAGAGAGAGAGAGAGAGTACTGACGTAAATAGAGAGACAGAAAGAACAATATATGTACAGATTAAGATAGATAGATAAATATATTGGTCTTTCCGTCATCTTCATTATTATTATTATTATTATTATTATTATTATTATTATTATTATTATTATTATTATTATTATTATGTCACTCCTGTGAATTTTCACATCAAGCGTTAGCTGATGGTATTTCACTGTAGTCTGGGTGACAACACGTTTCTCCATGTGTTTTTCACACCAGCGTTAGCTGACGGTCCTTTACTGGTGTTTGAATGACAACAAGTCACCTCTGGTCTCCAGGACTCTCCTGATTATTCCAGCTGATTTCAAGAATGCTGTTGTCTGTATGATACCAATTCATCCTTTGATTTCTAGTTCCTCAAATCTTTTTTCTAAGCTTTTGGGGACCGTTTCTAATGCCCCAACTACTATTAGTATCACTTGCCCCTCATATTCCACAGTTTTTTTTCAATTCTCTTTCGAGGTCTACGTATTTGTCTATCTTTTCGTTTTCTTTCATCTTCACAATTAAAACCTCAGCCATCGCCTTCTACCACATATATGATAAAAAGGGTTGTGGGTTGACATGAAGTGCGTAGGGTAGGGGCAATCATATAGATGCTAGGGCTTGACGTCACAAGCTGATCATTCGGATGGGGCATCTTTGAACGCCCGTCAGTAAGGGACAAAGTGGGGTATTGCATGTGATGAACTGCTCAGACACCAGGGTTCCACCCTTAAGCATCACCTGTCGCCACCCACGGCCAATAGGTGACGACAGGTGATGCGTCTTACTCCTCTGCAGAAGTGCAGACGGTTTATTCTACAGCACTAGCTGAGAGAGTGGAGCAAATCTAGAACCATTGAAAGATAGCCTATGTGAAGAAAAGTTTTAAAAAGTTGTCGGAATGGCATATTGTCGGTTGGACAGTGAGGAAGTCTGTCTCCTTTTCGCTTGTGCTAGATCAAGAATCAGCTCCCTAATTTACAGCATAGATCAGATTATCAATTCTGTGCTACTTATACGCTGATTTACCGGAGACCGATCAAATCAGGAACCTTGCGTTTACCTTGGTGGTCCTGTACCGACTGAGCTAAACCGGTCCCATGATGTGAAATATATATATATTTACCAACCCCTCCGCACGAGCAGGATGCAACACAAGGTCAATTTCTTAAGCGGAGTTCAGCATGTTTGAATTCAGAGTCTTCCTTCTCCGAGACAGGTTACCTAACCAAGGTTAAAGAGCCCAGTCTGCCCTACTATTTATCCATAGTTGGAGGGAGAGTAGGATTCATACTTTTCCCAAGGATATTAGCGCTAAATGAAATGCAATTACCACGTCCGGGATTTGAACTCGTGGCGACGAGTCCATTTCCCATGACTTTAACCATTACACCAATGTGAAATGAGCGGACCAAAAACAGAGATGCTTGATAGACTACCGAAGATCCGTTTAGTTGCGACTAATAAACTGGCTTCAGATGAACTTTCTTAAAAAAGTAAAAAAAACTATTACAAGTAAATCAGAAACGAATAGGAATTTTGTTGTTGTTTTTTTTACCATGAAATCCGGCTTGATTTATCGGCTAATCAATTCTGGTAGACATACACTTGGCGATCGATACAGACTCTAATGAAATCGATTTCTAATAAATACCATGGTAAAAAATGACGATGAGATAACGACACAAATTTTTTAATTATTCTACTGGAAGTTCGATTCTTCATTTGATAATAAAAAAATGTCTGCATGTTTAATGAAGCTGACAAGGAATTGCAAGATTTTGGGTTTGAATACAAGTCTACGCCTAATCAGTGCATGATTAGCCGGAATTGGGTATTCTGATCTATTCGGTTAAACATCTGGGTCAAATGGTAGGTGTATCACACCAATCCAGCAAAAATAATCTCCACAGAACTTATATCCGTTCAATAGGAGAGCCTTGCTATTGTTTAAGTGTATTTCCTGTTCATATATATCTGGACTCTAACTAAGCGACTAGAGAATAAACTAGATGGGAGCTGCACAAGAATGCTGCGGGTGATCCTGAACAAGAGGTGGAAACAACACCCCACGGAAAACAGCTGTACGGCCACCTACCACATATCACCCAAACCATCCGAGTAAGACGGAATAGACACGCGGGACACTGCTGGAGAAGTGAGGACGAACTCATAAACGACGTCCTCCTGTGGAAGCCAGCACATGGGCCCGCCAGTGTGAGCCGACCAGCAAACACGTACATTGATCAGCTCTGTGCGGATACAGGATGCTGCATAGAGGACCTCCTGAGAATGATGAGCGATAGGGACGGATGGAGAGAGATTGTCATAGATATCCGCGCTGACAGCGCGACATGATGAGGATGATGATATATATATATGATAAATAAGTAATCCACAGACACGTGTTTCGAGATATCACCTCTCATCAGTGCGTTTATACAATAATACTGGCCGGGTTTGAGACACGAATTAACTTTTGTTCGCCAAGCTTCTTACCCGTGCGACCAGGGGCAGCTGTCAAATATAGGAGGATATTTAATTGCTACATTTCTAAGCAAAGATGAATTCAGTAGAATCCTCAAACTTTTTTGTAAACAAAGCGAGAGTTAGCTACACGCCAGAACGGTAAACTGTTCAATTAAATCCCTATTTAGAGAACACTACCAAAGTGAGAGTATATATATATATATAATAAATAAGTAATCCACAGACACGTGTTTCGAGGTATCGCCTCTCATCAGTGTGGTTATACCTTAACAGCTACTCCTGACCGGGTATGAGACCCGAATGAACTGTCGTTCGCCAAGATATATATATATATATATATATATATATATATATATAATAAATGGAAAATAAATGTAAAAAGTATTACCATATAAAGGTGCACAACGCTAAAATATAGCAAATTCAAAATAAATTGTTAACATTTTAATCTTAATATTTTAACCATCCGATGATTGCAAGTACGCATAAAACTGTGGGTACGGGATATTATATCCGTAATATTTAACCTTTTATATATATATATATATATACTAGCTAAAGTACCCGGTCCATGACCGGACTAAAATGAAATTTGGATCACCAGGGAGTGAGAGAGAAAGTGGAAGACAGTAGTTAGAGAGGGGGTAAGAGGAAAATAATTCTTGAAACTAAAATCATTGAGAATTTGTATATTTCAGGATTTGTATTTTCTGTTTTATAGTTTAAAATTATTTCATATTATTATACAACAAATTGAAAGTATTCGTTTGTATATTTGTTTGTTATTGTTTTAAATTTTTTGTACATGACAACAATTCACATTTAGTTCTTAATTGCATGTTGAGTTTAAAAAGAAGCTGAGAATCGAAAATTTAAATTCTTCGTATTGCAATATCTATTTTTGCTAAAACCTAAGATAGTATTATAGGGACCACCAATTGATCAGTTTAGGCCATCTTGAATAAAACGGAAATATTTTGTTATTATTTATAATTAATTGATTTTTCATAGAATTTTAAAAAACTCTTATCGTAACTTGTTTTTAGCTACGTTAATTTTCAGTTGATTTAACAGTGCAAAAATGAAAACATTGTTTTTCAATCATAATTTTCATTGTTTCCGTAAGCTGAAAAAAAGTTAAAGAATCATCAGGAGTTTATTTAATGTTTTTTCTTTCAAATGGAAAAATTTTTTTCAAGAAAATATTAATTTTTCTGCAAGTTTCATAGTGTTAAATATAGGGGGGGGTAAATTTCACAGGGTAAAATTGGTGGTACCTAGTATTTTAAAAACATTGTTTAAAAACGTTTTGGTGGACCTGATTATCTGGACTCCCCCCCCCCATCTATTTTTTTCCCTTCAGTTGATTATTATCGATTACACACCAATCTATCAGATTGAAAAAAAAATTCTTAAAAGTTCTTTATTATTTGAGTATTCACGGGTGCTCATTTCCTCGTATAAGTTTATAGTAAATTGATCCCCCATATCGGAACCGCTTGAACGGAACCCAAATTATTTATTTATTTTCCCATTAAACTACCCCCCCTAACCCTAACCCCTAGCCCCCCCCTAGTTAAAATTAAGTTTTATTACAAAATTTATATTAATTACAAAACATCAATTTTCATAAAAGTTCAAATGTCACCTATGAAATCTCTATTTAAACATGCCAATTTTCAGAACTGAAAAGTTGCACTATAAACTCAGCAATGTTTATTGACTTCACAATAAAGAGTAAAATCATAAAACTTAAAATTTAATTTGTAAGGCAAATTCTGAGGAATATTTTAAATTGTATTTTGAATAATAATTTAAATGTTGGTTGTTGGTTGTTTTGTTTTATCAACTTTTCGGGTAATTTACTAACGAATCATGTCATTTTGATAAACAAAGCGCTTACAATTTTTCGTACTTACATATAATTTTTTTTAAAAATGTTCCAATAACTGGATATTTTCAGATAAACTTGAAATAAATTTCGTCTTACAAATAATTGACTACTTATTTCCAGTCGGGCCTTCGACTAAAGATAAAACACCGGATTTTGTCCATATTAGTAACCTTTGTTTTTTTGTTTTTTTTTATCGTGGTTTGAGAAAATAATTAGTTAACGAACCAAAAGAAAAACAGTTTCTAAGGAAATTCGTCAATCTTATTGTTATTTTTAACCCTTTAAAACTCTAACAATAAAAATTAAATAAATAAATTAAAGAATTAAAAGTCATTTTATTCGAATTAAAATCTTAGTTTAATTTATACAAATATGTAACCGTACTTACGACGTAAACTGATTTTCATGATACTGTTATTTACGGATTAAAATATTTTTTTAATAATGTAACCGTAAAGCGTGCATTTTGATTTTCTACAATTTTTATGCATTACAAAAATTAAAATTAAAATGAGTGTACTGTACAATTTAAGAATATGGACAAACTCGCTGTAAAAAATAATTTAATCTATAAAAACACATACAAATTACATATTCAGAAAGACTAAGAGATTCCGAACTGCCGTATTCGTATTATCGCCTATACGTAGTATTTTTTTTTTTTTTAACTCGCTGTAAAAAAAAAATAAATCTATAAAAACACATACAAATGACATATTCAGAAAGACTATTTCATCTTATTACTAAAGATATAAATATTTTAAAGATTAAAATCCTAAATAGGTAAGAGATTCCGATCTGACTGTTATATACTGCACTGCTTGTATCGCAATAATCATTTGCTATCCGAAGCCATTTTTTAATTTTTTAACTCGCTGTAAAAAATGATTCAATTAATAAAAACTCACACAAATTACATATTTTGAAAGAGTATTTTCTTATCTTTCTAACGATATAAAAATTATTAAAGACTGGACCATAAATAGGCCATAAATTCGGAACTGAACGGCTTAGACTGCAAAATTAATTCATTAAAATCAAAACTTCGCTGCTGTTATCGCTTTAACAATAAGCAGGCAGAGACAATATTTTATTATCAGAGGGGTTGATATACGGACAGTTCCACAAATTGGGTGATTTTGGATTAATTAATCGATTAAATCCCTTAATCAATAAAAATCAATAACCAAATTTGGAATTTTTCTTAGTTAGAACGATATCAATGTGTATGCAAGATTTTGAATCTGAGTGACCTCCCGTTTTTTTGTTTTACGTCGACACGTACATACCAAAATCTCTGTTTTATATATTAGATATATATATATTATATATATATTCGAGATATGTCTACACACAGACGTATATATATATATATATATTATATATAATATATATATATATTATGATTATTGATTATGTATATATATATATATATATATATATATATATATATATTATTGATTATTGATTATTGATTATTATATATATTATATATACATATGTACATAAAGATAAATCTAATGAGTCAGACGAACCTACTAAAAGGCGGAATAGAATAGAATATAATAAAGTGAATATACAAATGTTTTACATATCTATTTTAAATAGATATGTAAGACCTTTATATATTTATCTTATTATATTATATAACATCTCTATTTTATATTGAGCACTCTACCAATAATACTGCCTTTGGTACGCCATTCCAGCAAAACCTGAAACAGTGACCATCCCACACACAATATATATATATATATATATATATATATATATATATGTATGTATATATATACACACATATATATATATATATATATATATGTTGTATTTTTGGAGGTCTCCGTATGCTTCTCTTGGTATATATTTTTATGTTTTTTTTTTAAAATTGGGCGTTATTACGAAGCATCTAAAAATAAATGAATGAACTCGATGTTATGG
>CM042153.1:14463443-14483443 GCA_023376005.1 Doryteuthis pealeii | reverse complement strand
TCAGAAATTATGAAGATTTTCAAACTTTACAGATATGAGAAATTATGAAGATTTCCAGATTTTACAGATTTGAGAAATTATGAAGATTTCCAGATTTTATAGATACGAGAAATTATGAAGATTTACAGCTTTTACAGATACGAGAAATTATGAAGATTTTCCAGATTTTAATGAATTGAGAAATTATGAAAATTTGCTGATTTTAAAGAAATCAGAAATTATGAAGATTTTCAGACTTTACAGATATGAGAAATTATGAAGATTTCCAACTTTTACAGATACGAGAAATTATGAAGATTTCCAGCTTTTTTCAGATAAGAGAAATTATGAAGATTTCCCGATTTAAAGAAATGAGCAATGACGAAGATTTCAAGGTTTTACATTAATGAGAATTTAAGTTATCAGTGAGAATTGTCGCTTTAATTTATCAGTAACATCAGATTTCCATATGATTCATAATATTTCTATAGCCGTCCATACATTCCCTATGCGTGCATTAGCATCGCGTCCTGTGGATGAGATATTACAACCTAGATACATAACTGGTCTACCGATTTTAGAGTCTTACTATCGAGTGTGAAGATGTCTCCAGCCTGTTTAAAACACATGAACGTAGTTTTATCGGAGTTCACATTGATTTCCTTATTGCCTTCTCTAGGCTATGTAGCCGTGATTCGACTTGGATAGATGTATTTGCAAATAGCGCCAGATCATCTGCGTGTTGATCATCCGCGTTTGATAAGGGGAAAGAAGCAGCTTCCTTGTTGAGTGCTGCCTCCAAGATTTGTTTAAGACAGCAAGCAGCATTATTGTGTAACTCCCATATAGTTGTTTTTCTTTAAGAGCTCCGTTCTGTTCCAGGTGGTGCAGTCATATATATATATATATGTATATATATATATATATATATATATATATATATATATATATATATAATATATAAATAGTGTTAAATAATTACAAAATACCAGGCTTCATTTAATTATTTATTTAGTTATCATTCCCACTTTGTTCCCATTATATGTTCTTCGCCTTACATTCATAACCGACATGTATTATTTATTATATCTCCGTTTCTAGTTAAATAGTGTTAAATAATTACTAAATACCAGGCTTCATTTAATTATTTATTTAGTTATCATTCCCACTTTGTTTCCCTATGTTCTCTTAAAAATAATCAGTCCATTAATACTTTTTCTCGTCTTTTGCATTTCTTCGAGTTGCGTCACGCGTCATGACATCTTCGCGTGTGTAGATCGCACCTTGCCTTTCAAAAAATAAAACGCTGATCAAATACAGTTACATAACTAAAAAGATTTTCATCTCCTGTCACATATAAAAACATCCATCATTTTCTTCACCCCAAGAGACAGCCTGATGAAGGTTCAATGAAACCGAAATGTTTTAAACGTCGATAATTAAATTCATCCTATTTTCGGAACACTTGTTTTTTTCAAATTTTCTTATTATATATATATATATATTATATATATATATATATATATATATATATATATGCATACAAAAACCCAAACAGTCCCTTTACTTGTTAGGAGACATTTTCAATCCTGGTTCGACCTGAGGGTTTATAATATATCCCTCACTTTTTTTTTTGTTTTGTCCCCCTCTGGCTCACATCCATTCGTTCTTCAAGAATATTTCTTATACAATCTGACTTTTATTAGTCGCCGGTGTTTATACTTGAAAAAGAACCGGTCGAAAAAACGTTCGTATTACCCACATTTTATATTTTATTTTATAATAAAATATAACCATCTCTTAACTTGTATGATATCCTTACATACATATCATTCCTCCAATATACTGACTATATATCACACTATAATTGTAATAGATTAGTCAATTTTATTACATTTCTGTCTGATGATTGCGCATAATACATAACTTTAAGTAACAGACTATTAGTGTTCATAATTATATTTTTAAAGATATTATGCCTGCATACACACACACACACACACACACACACTCACACACACACACACACACACACACACACACACACATATATATATATATATATATATATATATTCTTTGAAGAGGTACCAGGTCGTTTGTCATTAGGATGATTCTAAGATGGTCCTTTCTTCCAACTGTACGGTGTTGCAAAAACAGGTCAGATTTGTGAGCTCAATGTTTAATTTTCATAAGCAGAGGAAAGTAATTTGTAAAGTACAAAAGGTTTAAAATCGGGTTTTAATCGATTATGGTCTATTTCCACCGGTGGGTATCTGAGAAGCCTCCGAGTTTCATCAGATCTTCATTGAAAAAAAAATGAACATATGAGTTATATATATATATATATATATATATATATATATATATATATATATATATATATATATATATATATATATAACTCATATGTTCATATATTGGAAACTCCGGTCACAACAGTATAACATGACATGTCTGTGCATGCATGTATGCATTTTGCATATTTATGTATGTGTACTTATGTATGTGCGTATGTATATGTATGTATATGTATGCGCGTATGTATATATATATGTATATGTATGCGTATGTATGTGTATATGTGTGTATATGCATATATATATGTATATATATATGTATAGGTCTATGTATGATTATATGTGGATATGCGTATATATAGAATATATGTATTTATATATTGTCTTAATTTTCTTATTTTTCTAACATTAATATTCCATATGAAATACAGCATATCTTTATTAACTTTTCGTTCTCCGCTTATTCACGTTAAAGCATGGGCCATTATATGTTCTTCGCCTTCCATTTTTGCACATACATTGATCACGTCATTTGCTTTTCGTAAACAAACGCGCATATGAAAATTAACGGTTAATAGCATCAGTTTCACACAACCACTATACACTTAACATCTTTCATTTTGTTTCTCACCTAACAGTGTCCTGAAGATGCTATAAAATACCGAAATACTTAAGTATTGACACTAAAAATTGTTTCCTGATCGTAACATCCTGTGTTTGTTACATTTTTTAAATATTTTCTTTTCATATATATATATATACTAGCAAATATATGCACCCTCCGGGTGCAAGTATTTAAGTTTTGATATAATAAAATATCATATTAAATTAGAAAGGCTAATGAAACTGACTAAGAATGCAGATAAAAAGATCTGCAACAGAGGGGGTATAATCGAAAAATAGAACAACTTTGAAACTAACTATTCCATCATTTTCCATTACTCCCTTGTTTCATTGGTAAATTTAATTTAACTATTTAGTTAAAATAGGAAGTAAAGGATAATATTACAGTTATTTCTTCTTGTAAATAAATTTCTTTTAAGATTTATCCACGAGATTTTTGTTTATATTTCTTAAGATAAAATTAGAAATCAAATATTAGAAATCAATAATACTAAGCACATTTTATTAAAATAAAATTTTAAATATCAATATGCAAATTAGCCTTCTCGTTCAAACTGTAAATCGCTATTTTGTTGTATATATAAATACAATTGCATGTTATTAGTACGTAGATATGATCAACGGTATTAATAATGTAAAACAATTTTATTAATAACTGAAGGTTTAAAAAAATGAAATCATGGAGAATTTGACGTAAATAATTAAGGGAATGTGACTTGAGTAGTAATATAGTTTCGGTTACAGACAGAAAAACACACATCTCCATTATATAATATATATATATATATATATATATATATATATATATATATATATATATATCAGTGTGTGTGTGTTGTGTGTGCGTATCTAGTCTTGTTCTAAGTAGTAACAACCTCACTCCCTCATAATTATTACTACTCTATGTTGATTTATTTCCCCACAAGGTGTCTTGAATTTCCAACACAGTATCATGTCTAAACATTGTTTTCTTATAGTATCTGTTCATGAGATATAATTAATGAACTTCTTTTGACGAACATTGCTCGGAAAATCGATGTTTTTAGAATGACCTATTTATATGTCTTTTTCCTTACTGAACAAACCGTTGTAAATTTATTGTAAGTACATTAACATTTTTCAACACCTTATTTTTTGTCATCATTATTTCTTAAATATATAGACCATGTCATTTTCATCAAATTTATGTTAGAAGCATAGGTAGAACCCATACTTATAATATATATATATATATATATATATATATATATATATTATATATATATATATCTGTGTGTGTGTGTGTGTGTGTGTGTGTTGTGTGTGTGTGTGTGTGTGTGTGTGTGTTGTCACCAACATACAGTTACGCTTATCAGTGTCATTAGACAAGGCAGGCTGCTTCAGGCCGGGATCGACTGCTGTGTTATGTTAGAATCATAGGTAAAACCCATACTACAATATATATATATATATATATATATATATATATATATATATATATATATATGTGTGTGTGTGTGTGTGTGTGTGTGTGTGTGTGTGTACTGGTTTGGAGGTTGGTTTTGAAAGCTGTCATAGTGCAGGTGTAAACATGCAACACGAGAATACAGTTATGAAAAAATACCATCCGTATCAGTTAAAAAAAACAATTCATTTAACTAAAAAATGCCATAGCAAGACTTCAGTTCCAGTGTTTTTCTGAAGAAGAGATTTTATCTCGAAATATTAAGAATAAATCACAGGCTAACAAACAACACCATTGTTACTTTTTTTTCTTTACACCTGCATTGTGATAGCCTTCAAAACCAACCTCCAAACCAATATATACACAATGCTTCAAGCAAATTATAAAACCATTATATATACTAGCAAATATATGCACCCTCCGGGTGCAAGTATTTAAGTTTTAATGTAATAAAATATTGTATTAAATTAGAAAGGCTAATGAAACTAAATAAGAATACAGATAAAAAGATTTGAAACAGAGGGGTATAATAAAAGATTTGAATCAGAGGGAGTATAATAAAAAATGGAACAACTGAAACTTACTCTTCCATCACTCTCGTCTTTCATTGTTATTTTTTCTAATTTAAGTATTTAGTTATAAGAGGAAGTAAAGAATAAAATGACAGTTATTTTATCTTGTTAATGGATTTCATTTAAGATTCATTGAAGAGATTTACTTATATTCATTAAAAAAAACCAAACAGTTAGAAATCAATAATACTAAGCACATATTTATTAAATTCGATTTTTAATATTAATATGCAAATTAGCCTTCCCGTTCACATTGTAAAGCGCTATTTTGTTGTATATATAAATATGATTGCATGTTGTTAGTATGTAGACATTTAACAGTATTAAGTAAGACAATGTTATTAATAATTGAGGTTTAGATAAAAAAAAATCATGGAGAATGTGATGTCAATAACTAAGAGATTGTGACTTGAGTAGGAATATAGTTTCGGTTTAGACAGAAAACACACAATCTCCATTATAATAAGATATATATATTATATATATTTGTGTATATATATTTGCTTTTGTTTAACGGCATATCAAACCTGTCGGTTATTTAATGTCAAATAATTTGAATATATATGATTTCTATGGGAAAGATTTGTAGGTAGATAGTTTGTTTTTAACAAATTGTTCCAGTGCGATACAACAGGTGGTAATCAATGTTGCTTTACAGGTCTGTTTTTGTAGAACTCTATTTAACGCATTTACGGGACCCTAACAGGTACTACCACTTGGTGTCAGAGTTTACCTGGGAGTAATGGCGATGAATGGGGTACGTCACATTCCCCAGAACCCCAGAATTAGAACTTCACTATCAGATACAGTTTAACGTCATATCCAAGATACAAAGACCTTCAGCAATCACCTTCTAGCCCATATAAATTTAAAAAACTTATGAGATATTTAATACCAAATTATTCTTTGTAGAAGAACGGTAGTTGTACTATTTAACAAATAGCTAGAGATGGGGTGGGGTCATATCTTTCCCAAGTGGAATAGTCTGAGAGTGAACATAATAGCGTGACTGGATGTCAAACTAGTTTAATTACGATGTAGCAGTCCAGAATGTTGGACACTACGCTACTGGGACTCTCCATCAAACTCGGCCCTTAAAATGGACCTTATAAATTCTTATATATATTTGTATTATCGTCCCTTTTATAAGATGCTATTTTCTCTTCGTTCTGCCTTTTTTTCTCCAGTTCCTTCATGCCAATCGTTGTCATTGTATTATTATTATTACTAGCAAATATATGCACGCTCCGGGTGCAAGTATTTAAGTTTTAATATAATAAAATATGTTAAATTAGAAAGGCTAATGAAATTGAATAAGAATGTAGATAAAAAAATATATGGAACAGAGGGGGTATGATTGAAAAATAGAACAACTTTGAAACTAACTCTTCCATCATTTTCCGTTACTTCCCTCTTTCATTGGTAAATTTTCCTAATTAAACTGTTTAGTTAAAATAGGAAGTAAAGAATAATATTACAGTTATTTCTTCTTGTTAAGGGATTTCTTTTAAGATTTATTGAAGAGATTTTTGCTCATATTCAATAAGATAAAACCAAACAATTAGAAATCAATAATACTAAGCATATATTTATTAAAATCAATTCTTTAAGATCAATATGCAAATTAGCCTTCCAATTCACACTGTAAACCGCTATTGTGTTGTATATATAAATACAATTGCATGTTAATAGTATGTAGTTATGCTCAACATTATAAGTATTGTGAAACAATTTTATTAATAATTGAGGTATAAATAAAATCAAGGTAAATGTGATGTAAATAACAAAGGGAATTGTGACTTGTATAGTAATATAGTTTCGGTTACAGACAAACAAACCCACAATCTCCATTGTAATAAGATTATCATTATTAGTAGTAGTAGTTTTAGTAGTAGTTGTATTAAGACAATACTACTACTGAAACTTCTATTAGCAGACACTAGTTTATTTCAATTAGAAAGTAATTTTTTGCGGGAGAAAAAGCTAGTATTTTTCACATTTAAGGAAAATTTGCTGAACGTTTCAGTTATCGGAAATAGCCAAGGAAAGAAAGAAAAAAAACCGCCCGTCTATCCCAAGTTAGGATCAAAATGGAGTGTTCGATGTCATGGACTGCTCAGCCACAAGGATTCTGTCTTTAAGCATCACCTGTCACCACCCACGGCCAACAGGTGGCCCCATTGTAGGTCTTACTCCTTTGCAGATGCTATTCTGCAGCACTAGCCTACAGGGCGGAGCAAATCTAGAATCATTGAAAGATAGCCTATGGGAAATAAAGTTTTAAAAAGTTGTCAGAGTGGCATATTGTCGGACAGTGAGGGAGTCTATCCCCCTTTTTTTACTAGCGCTAGACCAAAGAGATTGTTTTTCTTTGCTCGGGTGGAGCGGCATACCTACCGTCAGGTTAGAAGTTGCCCCGATGGAGGAAGTCTCACACTTCTGGCAAGGTGCAGTCTGTGTATTCTACTGCCCCATCCGACAGGGCGTAATATAATCCGGAATCGCTGGTACACGTTCTAAAGTTCATTAAGATTTTAAGTTTTACGAATATGCAGCGGTGGTTCGTGTAGCTGATCAAAATGATTGTCCCTATTTCCCAGATCAAAATCTGAGTTAGATTTTAATTCACCGAAAGGAAAAAGCATTTTTTTTCTTTTTTTTTTTTTTTTTTTTGTTCCTCCTTTCTTTCTTTTTTTTTTTTTTTTTTTTTTTCATGATTGCATTTTCTGTTGGAAACACGCACATCGACGCTTTCTTTCCTCCATCACGGAAGACTTCTAATGATTTTCCTAATTACAATCTTGTGCGTAGAGAATCTATCGCATAGACAAGAAAGAGCCAAAGGAACTCTCATTAACTATACATGCCAATATCTTTTAAGTTACTCCATGCTCAATTTCTTGCTAAGCCAGCAAAAAGAACGAAGCACAGATTGAAATTACGAGCAATATATATTTGACCCATTTAAATCCCACAAGGATTTTTTTCCTCTCCCCTATTTGCCTTCATATTACCCCACCATTTCGTATGATTGAATCTCTCTTTTACCCATTTAATTTACATTGTGACTTTTAAACGATCTACCGGTCGTTACTTTTGACAAAGCACCGGTCGAAAGGACCCTTAAGTTTTCATTTTCCAAGAAAGATTCCAGCCTTCCGTAATATTTACCCATAGCTGAGGGAGAGTAGTTGGATCCATTCCTCTCCCAACGGTATTAGCGCTATGTGAAATGCAAACAGCCTCGTCCAGGATTTGGACTCAGGTCGAGGAGTAAATGTTCTACGACGCAAACCATTACACCGAGCGCTTCCACGGAATGTTTGCGTGATGTCTTGAGCACTCGATTTAAAAAAAAAACAATTCAAGCCATTTCTCGGACAATAGTGATCCAATCTGTTACATCTATTGTTACCCTTGACAAGACAGTGCACATCACCTGAAGAGAGCATTAAACAGACTACCAAGTTTTAAACAATTTCCGTTGACCAACAAAACCCAGAAGCCATTAGAATAAATTTTCACCATGTGCATTTGGCGAAAATTTATAGTAATGACTTTCTATTCCTGGTGGTCAGCACGAAACGTAACAGCATTCTGTATACCCTGGTGGTGTAGGACTGCAGCCACACCACGTCTGGGTCGATGGTATGGGTTCAGTTGCTAATATGTTCATTATCGGGCGGAGATGCTACCTCTATGTCCTCTATAATTTGCCCATACCTAGGGGAAGGGAAGATAGATACAAACCTTTTTTAAGGACATTAGTGTGAGGTAATTTTGTTGGTTGGTTTGTTTTGTTTTATTTTATTTTACGGCATATCAATGTCAATGTGGGTCATTCAAAGTTTTAAATGAATTCTTTCTTAAGGAATACTCAATTTTTTTAATAAACTCATTTTACTATTTAACCCATAGAGGAGACTCTAACAGGTACTACCACTCCGTGTCAGAGTAGACCGGCGAGCAGTGGTGATAATGGGGTGTTGGGTTCAAAGTTTTGATAAGGTTAATTATTGTTGAACAAACAACTCCGACCAAGAGTGTTAAATATAACAATGGACTTTAAAAAAAGGACAGCACGTGGAGAAGCATTTAAGACATGAAATACATATACACGAGACAAGATACATAGTAGATAATATACGTACATAGAAAAGGGATAAGATACAAAAGTTATGGAGAGTCCATAAGCTACAGTCACTTACTACATTGCCTGTGTGGGGGTGAAAACCCCCACACAATTAGGGTGTAGACAAACTGTCCTAACCCATTAGTTGTCAAGTCCCGAAAAAGAAAAAGAGTTAAATATATATATATATAAAATGGTGATCATATATCAATTGGTAAACCTTTCGAAAAAAAAAATTAAAGTAGGCCAGTGTAATGAATTGTTTTGATAGATGTTTAATATAAAAATCTTACAAAGAGGTGTGCTTAGTGTAACGGTTATTGTCATAAGGAATGGGATGTGTGGGTGGGTGTGTCTTAGTAGATCACATGACCATTGGTCACATGAGAATTTAGAATCCTTTCTCATTCTCTTCTTTTTTGTTCCTGTTCTTCAAATGTGCACATTTCATCTCTTGGGACATGTGTGGGGTAACAAGTGGTTTAATATTTTAGGTTATAAAGGTAGCTGGTTATTCCTGGTGCGTATTCTTAGGGTTTGCTTTTTATCCCATCTAACTTGGTAGCCGCTCTGAAAAGGAAGGAATTTAAGGAATGAAAAGGAAGAGACAAAGACAAAAGGTGGTTTTATGATTTAGGCTTTATTCACAGGTCTTAGCTACCATGAGGCAAGGAAATTTCTCCCTAACCAGTAGTAGTGTCTTGTCTGAGTTAAGACCAAAGTCAGAATGGCCAAGAGATTCTCTTGGTGGTCGGAAATGGGTCCTTTTTCCTGCACATGCGTCTGCCTAGTGAGGA
This sequence comes from Doryteuthis pealeii, assembly GCA_023376005.1. NCBI lineage: Eukaryota > Metazoa > Mollusca > Cephalopoda > Myopsida > Loliginidae > Doryteuthis > Doryteuthis pealeii. The sequence goes on along the minus strand of CM042153.1, from coordinate 14,473,596 downwards.
AAAAACAGAAACACGAGGGAAGACAACTCTTCCAGTCAACTAGGGGGCAGATAATCTCACAGGGGTATTCCACATTTCCTAGACCTCCAAAACTGGAACCTCACCATCAGATAGAGTTAAATGTCATTCTCAGGACATGAAGACCCTCAGCCGCCGCCTTCTATTTATCTATTTATTATCTACTTATCTATTTGAGTTTTTAGGAAGATCTTTTAGAATTTAAAAAAAAAAAAAAATTTAAAGCCTTTTGAGTTTCTCGTCGAAATAAATTATTACGGAATGTTTTTCTTTCTTTCAAAGTTAAAATTTACTCTGTATTAATTCTAATTTATTGATTATTATACATTGTGCTCTCTTTAGGAATTTATAAAAATCCTTGTATGAGTATATATGTTTGCACCTACTAGAGCATACAGTATGATTATACAGTGAGATTTTGAAGATGCCAAATAGAATTATCCTTACTACCAGTCATTTGGATTATTCTTACACACACACACACACACACACACACACACAGATATATATATTTCTTTTTATATTTTTGGGAGAATATGTGCTTAATTGAAGTCGTGTCTAATTTTGAAAATTGATTAATTAATAATTAATGAATTAGGCGGGCATACATCATTAATTATTAATTAATTAATTCTCAAAATTATTTACGACTTCAATTAAGCACATATTCTCCCAAAAATTGTCGGCTAAATAAAGCCATATCAAAACACATTGTTTGTTTGTTTACTTCTTATATATTTATATCTATATCTATGTCCATATCTATATATCTATATATCTATCTATATATATATATTATATATATATATATATACACACATATATATATATATGTGTGTGTGTGTGTGTGTGTGTGTGTGTGTGTGTGTGCGGAGAATGAAATGCGAGAGAAAACATCTGAAATCTTGTCGGATTACGTCTGAGTTGAAGGCGGATGGGGTTGATTAATCATGTTTCCATTCCACCCGCTGTAGAGTATATTGCTTCATCGATTTTTAAAGCATTTAGCCGGATGTTTTAATCAAAGTAAATGTGCCTACTTATCAGTACCGAATGGAGGAGTTGAAATCTGATTCGAGAAATTAAAAAAGATAAACAAACATAAAAAGAACTAACTCGTCATGTTTTCGTTCCTGCTTAGAAAGACATCTCCCTCTCTCACTCGCTCTCTCTGTCTCTGGCTCTGTCTGTCTGTCTGTCTGTCTGTCTGTCTGTCTCTCCCTCTCTCTCTCTCACTCACACACCCACACACCCACACACATACACACATGGAACGCATTTAATGATATTCCTAATTAAAATTATCATGTACAGAAAATCATTTCCAGTAGAAAGAAATCCTTGATTTTATTTTCTTTACTATACATTGCGAAAAAAACTTTAATACTTGTATTATTTGGACTATTCTCTTCATCGTTATATACACAACGCTGAGTTGGCGAGAGGCCAGTATCGAAGAAAGGAACCTCAAGGTTCTTATCCGGACACTCTACCGACTGAGCTAAACCGGCCGTTTGAAATTTAGATTTTGTTGGAAAACTTATTAACATAAGCCTACTGGAACCTAGATCGTACCCCAAATCTTAGTTCTCAACACAAAACAAAACCTCGACTCAGTGACTGCTCGTAACTGAAAAAAAAAACTCGTTAGTTGGGGCACTCGCAAGTCAAGATACCACAGCATATTATATTTTAGTTTTGAATATGTAATCCTCAGGAATACAGATTCTCAAAGATTGGAGAGCAAAAACCAGAGCTGATATCTGATGGTGTTCTTAGCGATTTGCAGAATAATCCCGACGCCAATGATCTAAATGATTTCTTGAAGAACTTATTTCGTATATGTCATAGATATCTTTTCAAGATATATGGTTATTAGACTGTGTAGATTGAGAAGCAGATTCTTGCTTTTTTACCAAGAGTGCTGAATTTGCTTTATTGGAAATCAAAACCGATTTTCGAAATAACAGGTAATTTTAAATGAAAACGTCATTTTTAGCCATTTTTTTAATAAATCCTTATTGGAATTGGGCTCTGGACTTTCTTTAAATGTAATATCAAACATATTTAGAAGTCTTTGATTTAATGGAAATAACAGGTAACTTTAAATGAAAAGGCCATTTTTAGCCAATTTGTTTTTTATAAATCCTTATCGGAATGGGGCTCTGGACTTAACAAAATTCTCAACAGGATGTTTAAGAGTTAAAATAAAATAGGTGTTAGTTTGTCATCATTTCTAATCACAATTTCAGTGTTGTTGTGGAGTTTCATATAGTTTTTTCCAGAAATTCTTAGGGGCAGAGTTTGTGTGCAATGCCTGTATCTCATTTGCAGGTCTTCAAATCTAGAGTGGGCTGTAATTTGATTATCATTCTAAAGCTGTAAAATTCCTTCATATAGCAAGTCTTTTTCATTGATGCCAAAATTGGTTGATAGATAGGAATTTGATCCAAGGTTAAGAAAGTCCTTTTGATGTTCTGTGAGTTGTGAAGTCAGACACTGAAACGGTTAGCTTCATCTAATTCAGTTTGCCAATAAACATTATGTCCCTCTGCAATGATGTTCTTTAAAATACTCCCCTTAAACCTTTAACTGACTTATTCCAGCAATTTTTTTCATTCTTTTCTAAGATTCAACAGCAAATTATATCAGGTCTTAAGGAGACAATATAAGTGGCGCTCTCCTTAGGACAATAGATTTGATAGAGTTACCCCATCTTTCAAAGTGTCATGTGTATGACTGATACCGACAATAGGCCATATATATATATGTATTCACACACGTATATGTAAACACACACATACATATATATGTATACACATACAGTCATACACACAACTCCCATGAACCCCTCCCCTCACATATATAAGAGCATCAAAAAAATAACCTACCTCATAGAGGTTCTTCGCGGAACAAATGGACATGCTACTATTAAACACACTCGTCTACCCGGATTTTAACAGCATGTCAAACCCACAAAAACACTTCAACTTTTATAATTCTTCTATAATGCTCCCTTTCTAATAATCTATCAACAATTTCTTCAAATAAGAAATTTTCTCCTGACGATGACCTAAGGTCGAAACTAGTTGAGAATAAACAACATACAAGAAATATTCCTGATTGTCTTAATACTTTTTGTTCACACACACACACACTATATATATATATATATATATATATATATATATGTGTGTGTGTGTGTGTCTGTGTGTGTGTGAGTGTGAAATAAAATTGGAACTTAATCCGACAGTGTAAATATGATATATTGAAAAAACAAAGGATGTTTACAAATGCATGGGCTCATCAGGAGAGAATGTGCAAACCGTTTATGCATACTTGTCTATGAAAAAACTACACATGAATGTTTAATCTTCTGAAAATATTTATCCTTAAACACGGATTTACCTATACTTGTGGGCTACTTATTCAACATTTGAATTGTATTATGAACAATTTTTATATTTTATTATACACTTTTTATATAATTATACACTTTTTTAAATAATTCTACATCAGGCTCTTTGAGTCTTATTTACTATAATGCTTCTGATTTTTTAAAAATTAAAAATAAAATTCATTTTATTTTTAAATAAAAAAACAATTTTATTTTTTAATACAGACAGCGCATTTTTTCTTTTGAATAATTTCAAATTTTGACTAGCAGCGTTCTGTTTTTTGCTAACGGTCATTTCTTCCCGTCTTATTTTTGTTGAAGACCGATCCACATGCGGTCGATGCAGATATTCCGAGGGTCCTCATATCATCAGTGAGGAGGGCCGGTGTTGCTATATAAACCGTAGAGAGAAAGGCCCCGAAACGGTTTGCACATTCTCTCCTGATGAGCCCATTCATTTGTAAACATCCTTTGTTTTTTCAATATATCATATATATATATATATATATATATATATATATATATATATATATGGTTGTGTGTGTGTGCTTAACCTAATATCTTTGAAGGTTCTTGTGAAAGGTGGGCATTTTTAGTGAGGTTATACGAAATACAATCACTATATACAGTGCGAACTTGGGAGATTATATTTGGACTAGTGGAGGTGTGTGGTGCAATGTCTAGAGTCGTAGGAAATGGGCTCGTCGACGCGAGTTCAAATCTGAGACGTTTGCATTCCACATAGTGCTAATACCATCGGGAAATGTATGAATCCAACTGTTCTCTCTTTCAGCTATGGGTAAATAGTAGTGCAGGCGGAACTCTTCAACCTTGGCTAGGTAACCAGTCTAGGAGAAATTGATATGGTGTCACATCCTCCTTGTGCCACAGGCGTTGATAAATATATATATATATATATTGAGGCTGGATATCGATCGATTCCATTTAAAATATTTGCTGATTTGTTCAAACAAAATCATTTCTTCTTCACTTCATTCGTTTATCGATTTCCCATATAAAATCAATAATATATTATTTGCTTTCATTTTTCCATATTTAGATCCTTATATTTAAGATGTGTACATGAAGAGGGTCCGATTTAGCTCAGTCGGTAGAGCATCCACCTAGGAATCGTAAGGTTCCGCGTTCGGTACCGGTCCCCGCCAACGCGGTTTATGAGTAACACAGATTCTGTAATCAAATCTGTGCAGTAAAGTGGGGGAGCTAACATATAACACGACGTATTCGGAAGATCCCAATTTTTTAATGGCAATCTCTGGTGCAGTGACTGCGAACACTTCGGTTGGCCAAGTCGAATGCCTTCTTTAGGTTTATGAATGCGGTGTAGAGTGGCATCTTATCTGCTGGCACTTTTCCTGTAGCTTGCGTAGTGAGAAGATCATGTTGCCCGGTTTAGTCGGAAGCCACACTGTGATTCTGAATAGATGCGAGATGCAAGAGTCTGCAGATGCGCCAGTGTAAGACACGCAAGACTTTTCAAATTATGCTGAGGAGGGAAATGCCCCGGTAATTGTCGCAGTCGCACCGATCTCCTTTGTTCTTTCACCTTATAAAAGAACAAAGGAACAACAACAACAATAATAATAATAATAATAATAATAATAATAATAATAATAATAAAAAGACTAGAAAACAAAAACGGAAAGAAAAACAATTATATGGACACTTCGAAGAGGTTGCAGAAGAAAGGACTTGGACATGGTTAAGAAAAGGAAACATAAAAAGAGAAACTGAATCACTAATAATTGCTGCACAAAATAATGATATAAGAACAAACTATATCAAAGCGAAAATTGATAAGACCCAACAAAATAGTAAATGTAGACTATGCGGTAATAGTGATGAGACCGTAAACCATGTATTCTGCGAATGTAGCAAACTAGCACAACAAGAATACAAAACTAGACACGACTGGCTTGGGAAGGTAATCCCCTGAGAATTATGCAAAAAACTTTAATTTTGACCATACAACAAAATGGTAAATGCATAAACCAGAATCTGTTCTTGAGAACGAAACATAAAATTCTCTGGGACTTTGAAATAAAAACGGATCACCTTATCCCAGCAAGAAGACCAGACCTAGTTTTGATAAACAAAAAAGAAAGAACTTGTAAACTGGTGGATTTTGCAGTTCCAGCAGATCACAGGGTGAAGCTAGAGGAAAATGAAAAAAAATGGACAAATATCTGGATTGCAAAAGAACTGAAAAAGTTATAGAATAATAAAGTCAAAGTGATACCAATTGTAGTTGGTGCACTTGGAACAGTCCCAAAAGGATTGGAAAAGGGTCTGGAATGTTTGGAAATCAGAGGAAGGGTTGAAACCATTCAGAACACTACACTGCTGCAATCTGCCAGAATACTCAGAAGAGTCCTGGAGACCTGAGGAGACTTGCTGTCACTCAGACTCCAGTGAAAGACCATCAGCTAATGCTGATGTGAAAACTCAAAACGAGTAAATAACAATTATTATTAATATTATCGCTAACAACAACAACAACAACAACATCAACAACAACAACAACAACACAAAACCAGGTTATTACATAAATTGAATATTTATTATACTTTAGCAAGTGTTTATACAAATATTTGCTAGGGTCAGTTTAGCTCAGTCGGTAGAGTGTTCGGCTGGCGGAACCTCAATGTTCCTGGTTCGATACCGGCCCTCGCCAACTCAGCATATGAGTAGAAAAGGCATCTGTGCCATAGAGTGAGGAGATAATGGTAGCTTCAAGAGGCTGAAAAAACAATGTTCCTGGTCTAGCGCTAGTGAAAAGGTGATATACTCCCTCGTTGCCTGGCTAATCCCAACTTTTGGTCACTTTACATGGACTAGTGGAGGTGCGTGGTGTAATGTTTAGAGTCGTAGCAAATGGGCTCCTAGACTTTTTACCTAGCCATGGTTGAAGAGTTCAGTCTGCACTACTATTTACCCATAGCTGGAAGAGAGAATAGTTGGATTCATACCTTTCCCGATGGTATTAGAAATAGAAATAAGAAATAAGAAATAAGAAATTTATTAATCAATAGTAGTACAAATTATTAAAAAAATATGAGTAAAAGAAAAACTTTATTGGTTTAAACTACTATTGAAGGGAGGCCATGCCTAATAGCGTGAAGCTAATCCCATGGACATGACCACCCTTGGATGCTCACAGGAAACAATACATGAAACACACAACGTAAACATATACATATATATCATGAGACAAATTAGCCGTGTGAGAATCTAAATGCAAATCTGTTGTTTATAAGAGGCAATAAAAGGATTTTTCAAAAGTGTTTTAAGGACAAAATAATTAACTGAAACAAGCTTCATCTTTTCTTTATCAAAAAATAACGACTGAACAGTATTCCAATAATTAATTGCATTAAAACGAATCGAATTATGCCCAAAACTAACAGTGTTGATGATAGGGAAATTAAGCAAACCAGATTGCACTATGTGGAATGCAAAAGTCTCAGATTTGAACTCGCGTCGACGGGCCCATTTCCTAAGACTCTACTTTTACTGTGAATACAGATTATATGGTGTTGCTTAATCGCAGATTTCTTATTTGTCCCATTTTATTTTCCCCAATTTTAGAAATGAAACATTACAAATGGTCTGGTGTCGCTAAAATCCCGAACGTTAAATTATAATATATTGGAAAAAAAAAGAAGTTACATGTTTGTTTTATTTGTAATATTGAAATAGTGAATCACGGAGTATATTTTGGTAATTTTGATCTTACGTCGTCTAGGTCTCCTGTCTTAATTTACGTTATGCTTTAACGTGACAGTTTCAGGCGAATTTCCAGCGAAAATTTTCCGATTCATGTTTTTGTCACGTTTATTTTTGTATTATTCATTGCAAAGGCAACAGTCGGATTTATATGTACTGAAATTTCAAATCATAATTTCTCACATAAATAGCTCCTTTTAATGTTTGTTTTGTTTCGTAAAAATTCAACGGGTCCTGCTAATATATATTAATACTCGTGTTTCATTAATTGTACGACCGTTATCATATTACAATGGCCTTTGGTTAAAAATGAGACCGTCAAAATTGTCCAAGATGAAATACAAAAATGTAAATCCTTTATGATCGGGCGTTGCTTATCGGCCGAATTCTCATTACTTTTGAGTGTCGTCATCTCAGCTAAATAATGGACTATTCCGTTTTTAATGTAAAAAAAGGGAAGAAAATGACATGCTAAATAGTGGACTATTCCGTTTTTAATGTAAAAAAAGGGAAGAAAATGACATGCTAAATAATGGACTATTCCGTTTTTAATGTAAAAAAGGGGAAGAAAAGGACATGCTAAATAATGGATTATTCCGTTTTTAATGTAAAAAAAAGGGAAGAAAATGACATGCTACACAGAAAAATATCACAAGAAAGAAAGAAAAAAAGATTAAGGGAAAGATAGAAAGCAGAGGTGAGCGCGTGGAAGCGATTACGCTAATCTGCTTCAATCGTACATAAATGAAAAGATGAAAAAAAGAAAGAAAAAAAAGAGTGAGAGAGAGAGTTAAATCTAGATTACGATATATTTTAGATATCAAACTATTTTGAATAGCTCTTAAGTAAACATATCAAATGTGGTAATAATTAAATTATCATGCTGTGGTATAGCCACAGGCCCTGCTACTTTAGTTAATTGCTTTCTGTTGAAAATGGCGCATTGTGGACCTCAGTGAATGTTCCCGGAAACAACGAAGAGATGAAGATATGACGACAAGGTCACAGAAAATTGAAAAAAAGGGGGCTTAGAAAATACCACTCTGTTTATTAGTGCGTTTCAGTCTTCAATGAGGGTTAAGGTGGGTAGCCCTTGTTGTCGTTCACCAGTTTCACCGAGGGTGAGGAGTCTGTCATAAAGTTAACTGGAGATGGAAGGACTAATATTCAATTATATATAGTAAGAGCTATTTTGGGGCATATAAATTAGAAACTCAGTACTGGGTCGGCTGGTATTATATTTAATTTCATCAAGGTATTCAACAAGGACGATTTTTTTTGCAAACAAGTCAATTATCCAGATTTCCCAGGCGTAAATTTAAGCCAGATTTGAATTCTGATTTGATAAATAATAACAAAAACAAATAATAAACAATTTTCATTCGATGTACACGAAAGCACGCACATCGTAGTTTTGTTTTCTCTGTCACGGAACATTTTTAATGATGTTCCTAATTACGAGCTCGTATAGTGATATTTCCCTTATATATATATATATATATATATATATATATATATATATATATACGTGTGTGTGTGTGTTGTGTGTGTGTGTGTGTATAACTTCGGTGATCAAGCGGGAACCGGTGCTTTCAACGTGACGCAACAGTAAGCCCATATTTATTTCTGATTCACCAAGACTATATATATATATATATATATACATATATATAATATATATATATATGTGTGTGTGTGTGTGTGTGTGTGTATGTGTGTGTGTGTGTATGTGTTTATATTTATATAAGTAGTTATATATATAATTACATATATATATAATTACATATATAATTACATATATATAAATATGTACATATGTAAATACATATGTAATTACATATATATATATATATATATAGGTATATATATATATATATATAATTATAATGTAATTACATATACATATAGTTATATATATGTAATCATATATATAATTAGATATATATTATTATATATATATATGTGTGTGTGTGTGTGTAATTATATTTGTAATTACACGCACACACACACATGCCCACATACACAGAAATATATATATATATATATATATATATATATATATATATATTCATAGTCTTACTAGATCAGAAAGAATACGGGCTTACAGTTAAGTTGAAAGTACAGATTTCCAGTTGTTCCGAATTTAACCAGCGATGAGCCTGTTTAGTACTTATATGGGTGACCATGCAAGCAACTGTAAGTAAACCGAATATCAGAAGGACTTGATTCAGCCTTAAATTGACCCAAAAAACGTTCATATAACGTAAAAGAAAACAATCGACCAACCTATCAGAAAAAATACGCCTTCTATCATTTTATTGGCTTTTTAATAGAAAAATGCCACATTAACACCAACACATGGGAGGCTTGTGCAGAAGACCGTGCGACCTGGCCACTCCTCGTCAGACAAGGAACGAAAAGGAGTGAAAAAGAGAGGAAAGAAGCCGCCACGGAAAAGAAAGCCAAAAGGAAGGAGAGACAACAGCAACCCCAGCAAGCATCACTGTTTGTTTGCAGTCACTGCTCCAGAGACTGCCATTCTAAAATTGGCCTGTTTAACCACTCACGCAATTGCAGATAAAAGTTTATTTTAAATGGACACTACGCCATTGTCTTCAGTAGCGGAAGGATGCCAACAACAACAACATTTTAAATTTTTCAATTTCTTTGTAAACCAGTGTTATTAATCACATCACAAAACGGTCACAATTTTCATAAACTCTCTTCTTATTAGCAAAACAAATGGAAGCTCAATCAATTCTTTCTTTTCTTTTATTTTTTCATATTAAATCTACATTTTTACTGATTCAAAGTTGTAGTAAATATTTCATTGTACAGAATAAACAATCGTTTATTCAATCTATTTTTTAATTATACAATTTTTATGGACAGTTTAAGAATTAATCACTTAGTTACACTTTTGACATTACGGTGAGTTGATACTTAAATTTTAAACAAATACAAAAAGTCTTTTGCAGTTGACTTCACCCA
>CM042153.1:14445943-14455943 GCA_023376005.1 Doryteuthis pealeii | reverse complement strand
AGGGCCGGTGTCGAAGCCGGAACCTTGTGGTTTCTAGTCAGACGCTCTACCAACTGAGCTAAACCGGCCTTAAACCATATAGTTTTTTTAGAATACATGACTGTATCTCCTTATTATGAAACTAAATTGCAACTGATGTTGAGGCTTCAATTCTTGTGCATCTGGGGAATATGGAGTGCACTTTCATTGTCATTATCACCCTAGTCCACGCCATAATGGAGTGCTACTACCTATTGGATATATATATATATATATATATATATATATATATATATATATATATATATATAACTATTGAGTCAGACGAACCTACCAAAAGTTTCGCTTAATGCTCTTTAGTGCTGAGATCTGAACGTTTGTTTTTGGTAGTATATTTTTATATTAAATGAATGAACTCGATGTTATTGAGCATTGGATTCATTAAATTACAAACACACGTGAGGGGGCTTAACGCTGACATCGGAATACTCCGTTATTATAAATTTTTACAGACGCTGCCGCTGTCAATAACAACAGAGAGAAAAGATCCATTAAACAGGAACAACAGTCATTTGATAAAGGGTATCTAACGAACCCGAAAATTTATGATAAAAAAAAATAATAATAATAAAATAAGTGAATCCAATACTCCATAACATCGAGTTCATTCATTTATTTTTAGATGCTTCGTAATAACGCCCAACTTAAAAAAACATATATATATATATATATATATATATATATATATATATATCAACATGAGATAGGAAACAGATAATGAAAGGGATTCCTTAACCTCTCAGCATAAAATACCCTTTTAGTGAGGTCGGTTAATTTATCAATGAATCAGCCATTGCATAAAAAGTACTTACAATTGTTCGTATTACAATTTCTTTTTTTCTTTTTCTTTTTTTTTTCTAAAACTCTTTTGAACATACGAAAAAATTAAATTCAGTTCTTAATTCCTTCTTTGAGAAGTTTATCAGTTTAATCTATTTCCTTTTCTGATCCCTAAAATTAACAAGGAAAGTAACAAAGAAGCGCGTATCAATTTGATAATGTTTATTTCATCAATAGTTTCAAAAGAGTTTTGAATTATACTGATTAAATTGGATATATTTTATTCTAAAATAAAAGTATTAATGATAAAAACAAAGTTGAGTTATTATTAATCGTTAAATGTTTTCGTTTATTATTGATATTTAATTCGCTGTAAAAAATAATTCAATTGATAAAACTACATACAAGTTACATATTTAGAATTTTTTTTCTTTTTTTTTCTAACCAAATAAATATTTCTAAGATTAGACTGGTGATACACGCGAAATTCTGAGCTGAAACTTCTCATAAACCTTGGTCACATTTAACACCTAACATTGCGACCCTAAATTTTCGTATTTCATATTCCATTTTGAATTATCCAGTAAACTATCTTCTTATTTTCTGTGCCCCCCTCTCTCTCTACCCCTTTCTCTTTCTCTCTCGCGCGCTCTCTCTCTCTCTCTTCGCGCTCTCTCTCTCTCTCTCTCTCTCTCTCTCTCTCTCTCTTTCCACGGGCCCACTGATGAGACCTTAGTGAACAGACATCAATAGGCTTGTCGATATTCTTCTAGCTTAAAAAGGTCGGACAGTTGGTGATTCCTTGTGACCTAAGACACTAAACTGAGATGTAGGCGTCCTAACTGTGTAAATGTCGAGAATGGGCAATGTTTGCGCTCTAAAAGAAGTCACGATGTTGCATGAGATCTATTAGTAAACATTCAATTATTATGATTATCATTAGATTTTTAAAATTGTATTACAAAATAACTGAAATATTATTATCTTAACCAAGAAAGTTATTACTACTAGCAAATATATGCACCCTCCGGGTGCAAGTATTTTAGTTAAATTTTATAATAAAATATCATATTAAATCAGAAAGGCTAATGAAACTGAATAAGAATGTAGATAAAAAGATTTTGAACAGAGGGGGTATGATTGAAAAATAGAACAACTTTGAAACTAACTCTTCCATCATTTTCCGTTACTCCCGTCTTTCATTGGTAAATTTTCCTAATTAAACTGTTTAGTTAAAATAGGAAGTAAAGAATAATATTACAGTTATTTCTTCTTGTTAAGGGATTTCTTTTAAGATTTATTGAAGAGATTTTTGCTCATATTCAATAAGATAAAACCAAACAATTAGAAATCAATAATACTAAGCATATATTTATTAAAATCAATTTTTTAAGATCAATATGCAAATTAGCCTTCCCATTCACACTGTAAACCTCTATTTTGTTGTATATATAAATACAATTGCATGTTATTAGTATGTAGATATGGTCAACAGTGTAAGACAATTTTATTAATAATTGAGGTTTAAATAAAAATAAAATCATGGAGAATGTGATGTAAATAACAAAGGGAATTGTGACTTGAATAGTAATATAGTTTCGTTTACAGACATACAAACCCACAATCTCCATTATAGTAAGATATTTGATAGTTCATAATTTTCATTGATTTATAATACTCACCTCGATTTACGCATTAAAATTGAATGAAAAAAGGGTTTAACCTACGAGTATCAAGTAAAGGGTTTTCGCCTTGTATTCGTAATCCTTTTCACTATCTGTTGTAGAGTAGCTAGCACCCCTGCAGCACTCTAGTAGATGGACTGGTTCATAGCATTGAAATAGCCTACGATTAAAGTGGATCAACAAGCTGTATAATATTCTGACTGACTTGGTTGCGTTGACAATGTAAATTGACCCTCCTCTATTAACTGTAACTTTTGTCTGGTTAGTTTTTTGTCCTTATTTGTTCTGTATTTTGTATGTATCCGTTTGGCAGCGGATGCTGGTGCTTAATAAATGTATTAAGCACCTCATTCTTCTGTGTATCACTACACCTCGCAATACAACACTAACATAGCATTTTAAAAGATTCATGTGTATTCAGGAATTGCTTATATTTGCTGAGATGTACTTCAGTTTAATTTAAGGGTCAGTATAGAAACCAAAATGTTCTCTAGTTCGATACCGGTCCTCGCCAACTCAGCGTATGAGTAGCACAGGGAAATGCAATAATGTACATCCTGATATCTGGTGTCGCTTTCCGCCGAATTTTTCTTTCTTATGAGTGACGTAAGGGCCGGGTTAGCTCAGTCGGTACATCATTTGGCTAGAAACCACAAAGTTCCTAGTTCAATTACGGTCCTCGCCAACTCAGCGTATGAGTAGCACATGGATCTTGGCGGTAAAGTAAGGAGCTGATGGTAGGTGTGGTGCTCCATCTCAGACGCCAAAACAATCTCCTTGGTCTAGCGTAATTGAAAAGGGGATAGGCTGATACCGACTTTAGGCCGCCCCGACGACTTTACTTTTTGTTTAAAACATTAAAATTCCACTCGACAATAACTCAAATCTGACATTTCCCCTAATACGACACAGAGTAATTTTCTAAAACATTTCCTGTTAAGAAATTGCCTCTTATCAGCTGTCAAATTCGGTCCTTTTTTTTATATTAATAATTGACCGAGTCCATTTACTATAACGATAACCATTGCACGAAGAGCGCTCAACCATTATAGTGTCATTTTCAGCTGCTGGTAACTCGTGAGCTGTTTCACTGTGAAAAGTTAGTGTTGGCTTTATGTTTTTTGAGAATTGCACTGCGAGTTTCATTTCCCATTATTGTGATGGGTGGGGATTTTCGTTGTTTGAACAGCTACATGTGAACAGGTTTAAAAAATATCAAAAACCAATAATGTACTTGAATGACTGCAATAGTAATGAATCTTTCTGAGGGCGAGCTTTCTTATATTTATTTTACGTCATTCTTAACTTGCGTCTGAAGATTTATTGAAAAACTAACGCAGTTTCGATACAAAAAAAGAAAGAAAGAAAGACTTACTAGCTAAGAAATCGATCATCTGCTAAAGCAGGCGAAATACGTTTGTTTTTTGTTTTTTTTGTTTGTTTTTTTTGGCTTGTAAGATTATTTCTTAAGATTTTTAGTACAAATTTCTTATATTACACAGGATTATAAATACTAGCTAATTCGGCGTGTATAGTGTGGCTGTGTGCTAGGCCATGCAGGCTGATTGGCTCCCTCGTAAAGTTGAAGGCTGTGGTGTAATAGCTAGAGTCGTTGGAAATGGACTCGTCGAACCGAGTTCAAATCCTTGACGAAACTACAGTTTCCATAGTGCTAATACTCTTAAGAAAGGTATGATTCCAAGTATTCCACCAGATATGGGTAAAAATAGTGGGGCAGACTGAGCTCTTTAACCTTGGTTAGGCAATCAGTCTAGGAAAAGAAAAACTGAATTCAAACCTGTTAAATCCGCTTGGAGTGGTCACTACTAGAATAGGCTCAGTCCTAATTAGTGATCTATTTCACTAATTTTGATTTTTTTTCAAGGATTTTTAATTTTTTTAAAGTAGCAGGTTCGCTATGTTCATACCCTTAGCCACTTTGCAAGGGTGGGCTACGCTCGTAAGCTCACTATACAGCACCTTTGATATTTCTCCAATCTTTCTTGTTTGAAGAAATTTGATTTTGATAGAAGAATATGTATTAACTTTTGATATTTGTTCCTCGATTAAACACATATTTATTCTAGGATTAAACACATATTTGTTTACCCATTAAATCAATATTTGTTCTCGCATTAAACATATTGGACCATATTACCTTTAGGCACCCCTTTTTGATCTCGAATAAGAAAGGACATGTTCTTCATTTACACCGTCAATATCCGGTTGTTTTTAGGGGTTAGGGTTAGGGGTTAGTTTTATAATTTAAAAAAAATCTAAAAATTGTCTGTTAAAATAACCGGATATTGACGGTGTAAATGAAAAACATGTCCTTTCTTAATCGAGATCAAAAAGGGGTGCCTAAAAGTCATATGGTCCAACCTATTTGTTCTTACAGTAAACATATATTTTCCCTCACATTAGATATCAACTAGACTGGTTAACTAGCATAGGTTAAAGATCCCAGTTTGTCCTACTATTTATCTATAGTCAAAGGGAGAGTACTTGAATGCATACCTTTCCAAAGGGTATTAGCCCTATATGAAAAGTAAAAAGTCTTGTCCAGAATTTGAACTCGGGTTGCCGAGTCAATTTCTTACGACTGTAAACATTACACCACGCACCTCCATAATAATTCTGATTTATCCTGATGATCCATTTGGTGAAACGTAGGCTTTACTATTATACATATTATTGGTGTGTGGTGAAGGAATTGGCAATACAACTTGGCAAGATACCAAGATGCTCTACGACTCTACGACTCTAACCATTACACCACGTACTTACAACACCTACCTATGTTGCATAGCGCCTTCTTCACAAAATCTTATTATAATGGAGATTGTGTGTTTGTCTGTCTGTAACCGAAACTATATTACTACTCAAGTCACAATTCCCTTCGTTATTTACATCACATTCTCCATGATTTTATTTATATTTAAACCTCAAGCATTGATAAAATTGCTTCACCTTTTTATTAGTGTTGTCCATATCTACATACAAATAACATGCAATTGTATTTATATATACAAAAAATAGTGGTTTACAGTGTGAATGGGAAGGCTAATTTGCATATTGATATTAAAAATGTGATTTTATTAAATATGTGCTTAGTATTATTGATTTCTAATTGTTTGGTTTTATTTTAATGAATATAAGCAAAAATCTCTTCAATGATTCTTAAATGAAATCCATTAACAAGAAAAAATAACTGTCATTTTATTCTTTATTTCCTAATTTAACTAAATAGTTAAATAAGTAAAATTCAGCAATGAAACACGGGAGTGATGGAAGAGTAAGTTTCATTTCTATTTTTCTATTATACCCCCACTCTGTTACATATCTTTTTATCTGCATTCTTATTAGACTTTCTAATTTAATACGATATTTCATTACATTAAAACTTAAATACTTGCACCCGGAGGGTGCATATATTTGCTAGTAATTATAATGTTGCATACCTCTTTATTTAATTCTATTTCTTGGCCGCCTTTAGTATTCTGATCGTCTTTGGTATTTCTTCTATCATCTTGACTTGGTCTGGCATCTTCTAAGAACTTGGATATCTTCTAAGGCCTAACGTCTGGAGTTGACTTGGGGATTTCGGTCTGGTTTTCTGTTACTATGTTCTTGCTGTCTTGTCATCATTTCTTAGTCTTGTTACCAGGACATTCATTAACCACAAGAACATATTAATTATCCAAACTTTTATTTCCTTAACTATACATAATCCTCTAACTAACATAGCGCGCGTGAGTTCCAGTTTAGACAGAGCATAAAATGGCCGACCGCTCTGCCTGACGTCCAACTGCAAACTGAGGACTCAAAAAAAAAGGTCCCCGTGACTTCACATATTTGGCGGGCTTCTGTAATTTTCCATGGAAGGACCCGGCCATGATATGAAAAGGGTCACCCCCTCAGAATTACAGGGGATTGAAAATAATCTTATGCAACCGCATAGATTATGTAACACCTACATATCTCTATATATATTGATGTGGGTCAGGATATAAGTAGCTCATTATCTTTTAAATGTTTAGAAATTTTAAATCTATCGATACACTAAATAAATGGAACTATAAGGACATTTCTTAACAATGCTGCTATGTAATTTAGACCAGAGATAGCTATGGAATGGCATTAGACAGATGGGTAATTCCATGTCAAATCAACCAGGCCATGTCACCGAAACCCTTCAATTTTTCTGAAATGTTGTCCAAGTGTGGATTATGTTAATCAAAGTTAGCTAATCGCTAAAATTAGAGCACCCAATTCCAAAAATTGGTTTATAAAAGCATTTTGGTCCAAGGAATTCCTTGGGCAAAAGATGCTTTTATAAACCAATTTTTAGTAGTATGGAAGCTCTAGAACACATTTTAAAGACAAAAATATATTACAAAAAGTAATTTGAAGAGTTAAAAAACGACATAAATCCGCCAATTTTTGGAATCGGAAGCTCAAATTTTGGGGATTGTCTAATGTTAACATAGTTTACACCTGAAGCGGGTGGGTGACAATTTTATTTTTTTCTGGATAATTTGACATGGAATTACCCAGATGTATTATTTGGATTATTCGGACTATTGTCCTCATATTTAGTGTTATCTGTACAACGTTTCGACCGATGTACCCTCTGGTCTTCTTCAGGTATTTATGTCGGCCTCGGGAGCCTTCTCTAACCTTCTTTTCAAACTCGGGAACCTTCTTGTCGTAATCGGGGACGTTCTTGTCGTAATCGGGAGCCATCATGGAACTTTGAACCCAACTCTTTATTCAATCCATGAAGGTATCCTATTTTCATTCCGCTAACTATAGTTGGGGTATAGGTGTTAAGCTGTGTTAATTATCATTCTATGTTACTTTCGCCCTTGACCAGGATTGAAACTACATTTTTTTTTCAGAATACAAGGTATGTCAAAAGGTACAAAAAATCTCGATACTTTTTGACACACCTTGTATACTGAGTTATTGATTAGTATTTGTCTAATTCTTGATGAATTCCTTGCTAATTATATGTTGCTGAGATAATTGATAGATTTGGATTTTGCCATTTAGGGCGTGGCTCGTATCTCTCCATTGACTACAACAAAAGACGGGAAGGGATTTAATAAACATGTCACATAAAAGAAAAAGAATAGGATTTGATTATTGTGTTTTCTGATTTACATTTTCAGTGTCTATGACTCTCTCTCTGTCTCTCTGTCTCTCTCTCTCTCTCTCTATATATATATATATATATATATACAACACACACATACACACACACACACACACACATATATATATATATATATATATATATATATATAATAATATTTGATAATTTGCTTGAAGCATTGTTAAGTATATTATTATCTATTTATATTAAGAATGCGTATAAAAAATAAAATAATGTCCATTGTCTAATCAATTTCGAAGAAACTTCATCTTCATCTGTTTTTGAAATGGACGAGGTCTTATGTGTTTTTTGTTTTGGACGTTATAATATATATATATATATATATATATATATATATATATATATATATATATACTACGATTTGATTTTCCGGACGGAAGATATTAATTAAATATTATGACTTTCTGGCTATCACTCTATTCTCTTCGTATAATTATTTACTGAGATCAGCTGTTGTATGCAGGGGTATCTATCTGTACACCTATCTCTCTCTCTCCCCCTCTCTATCTCTCACTCTCTCTCTCTCTCTCTCTCTATATATATATATATATATATATATATATATATATATCAAGCGAATTGACAGAGATAGACAAATATCGATATAGATAGGCAGATAGGTAGACAGGAAATCGATATAGATAAATATATATGAAATCGACATAGATATATAGCAAGATAGATAGATGGGTAGACTGATAGTGAATCAACATATAGAGATAACTAGGGAATAGACATAGATTGAGATAGAGAGAGTGAGAGAGAGATAGTGAAATAGATAGATAGATAGATAGATAGAGAGAGAGAGAGAGAGAGAGAGAGAGAGAGAGAGAGAGAGAGAGAGAGAGAGAGAGAGAGAGAGAAGAGAAACAAGCTTAAGACAAGCTACGATTTTCAGCTAGGGTGACTCTAATTAATTATCATTTAACGCACAGGTAATTAAGTAAATACGTTAATTAACCTTTGACACTTAGCGTGTTAAAGGTTGATAGACATGCAATCCTCGTGATGTAATCTCCGACCAAGTTGTCAGTTGGGGGAGACTTAGAAACGTCCTATAAAATAAAATGTTGTACAATGTCAGCCAAAGTTGTTTGGCGA
This sequence comes from Doryteuthis pealeii, assembly GCA_023376005.1. Taxonomy (NCBI): domain Eukaryota; kingdom Metazoa; phylum Mollusca; class Cephalopoda; order Myopsida; family Loliginidae; genus Doryteuthis; species Doryteuthis pealeii. The sequence goes on along the minus strand of CM042153.1, from coordinate 14,447,159 downwards.
TTGAAGTGGGATTCTCTGTATTTTTCTAAACATGTTTTGTTATTCATACTATTGGCAAATTGATTATTTTCACGTCTGTGTTTATCTTTCGGGATTTTATCCGTATTGTCCTCTTTAGGGGTCGCTGGATTTATCCAACTAGTACGAGATTATTATTTAGAGAGAGATTCGAGAGTGTCTGAGAAAGATTGCACTTCCTATTTTTTTTTATGTTATATATAAGCCAGTGGTGTAAATGGTTAAAGTCATGGGTAATGAACTCGTCGCCCCGAGTTTAATTACTGGATGTGGTAACTGCATTTCACTAAGCGCTAATACCCTTTGGAAAGGTATGAATCCTACTCTCCCTCCAGCTATGGATAAATAGCAGGGCAGACTGGGCTCTTTAACCTTGGTTAGGCAACCTGTCTAAGTAAAGGAATTCAAACCTGTTGAACTCTGCTTAAGAAATTGACCTTATGTCACATCCTGCTCGTGTGGAGGAGTTTGTAAATATATATATATATATATATATATATATATATTATATATATATATATATATATAAGCCAGCACTTGGCTCTGGCTGCTGATGAAAATTAACATACAAATAAAGTGGGAAATCTAGTTTCCCTCTCATAATCTTGTATCTCTCACTTTATGTTCACCGAGAAACTGGGTAATCTGATCTGTGCGATAAAGTGGGGAGCTGGTGGTAGGTGTGCCATTCCACCTCAGCAAAACAATATCCCTGGTCTAGTCCTAGCGAAAAGGTGATAGACTCCTCCGCTGTCTGATACCGACAATAAGCAACTCTGAAAACTTTACTTTTTAAAAATGTGTGAAGTTAGAGATTTAAAAAAAATATTATACCTATCCTTCAATATTTTGTTTTTGAGACATCTCATATATCAGGTATTTTCCTTGACTCTAGCGCGTAGATACTCACTCTTACTTATAAATTAGGCGAGATCATGTGATCTATTCCTTGGCCAATCACTGGCAGTACTCTGAGGCTGATACAATACTTAACACACCTACTGGTCATAATTAATACAGCGTTCATTGACGACGGACATAGGATTAAATCACTGGACCTTTATCAATACGCAGGATATGACTTATACGCTTACCAAAGGATCACCAAAGGATTCTATATCATACGACTTTCTTTAAGCCCTTATAAACTGGCCAAGGATGGCATTTAAAAACTTTACACCCGATATTTTCAGGATCA
>CM042153.1:14430943-14443443 GCA_023376005.1 Doryteuthis pealeii | reverse complement strand
TTGATTTTTAATATTTTTTCTTTCAGGTGGATGACATACGATGGTGGAATTTATGTCCGTTAAGTAGGATCTAACCAATATGTGCGTGATAGGAAAAAAGGGAAAGAGTTTTAAAAGGAAGTTTGAGATAGATAAGGGAACTAGAGAACAATAGTTAAGTGGTAACATAATGTATTGTTTTAAACGATTGATAAGATGATGCTGCGAAGTTGTGAATAGATTAGTTCTATAAACAAGCCAGCTGCCGCAAGATAGACGGGTTCAGGAAGTTCAAATCTCGTCTAACGGTGATAAGATGTCTTTTATCTCCAACCCGACATGAAATAAGTCACCAACGAAATCAATAGACTCCATCAATAATAAAAGAGGGTTCCAAAAGCTGTTCCGGAGTGCCATCCACACAAATGGGTGTGGGGGTTTGATGTTCTGACAATCTCAATAAAAGAAGCTGGGTATCGTTTGAATCGTTGTCTGTTTTGCTGGGGATATGAATGGGAGATGCTATAGCGGGAGTTCAGAGAGAAAAAAAAAAACACCGAGAATATTGTGTCCATTATACTTTTTCACTAATTTCCACGGCCTTAGTAAGTGATCAATAAGAATAAAGTATATAGCGTGGGCTAGTGGTTAGAGTCATGGAAAATGGACTCGTCGTTTCGAGTTCAATTCCTAGACGAAGCTGTTGGCATTTCACATAGCGCTAATACCATTGGGAAAGGTATGAATCCATATATTCTCCCTCCAGCTATGGGTTAAATAGTAGGGCAGACTGGGACCTTCAGCCTTGGGTAGGTAACCAGTCTAGGAGAGGGATAACCGAATTCAAAATTCCTGAGGTCAGTCGTTGATTGGGTTTGTGGCATTCCTTGATGCACCAATTCTTTCCTATCGACTGTGCCAAAAAGTGTGGATGGTCCAACACAAGCCTTCACCACTATAAACAAATCACTGTGTGGGTGTTCATTGTATGTATGAACCCTCATGCGTCGAAAATCGACGAGAGAGTCCATCATATATATATATATATATATATATATATATTATATATATATATAGATAGATAGATAGATAGATAGATAGGGCAGAAAGTACTCGGTCTATGACATATGGCGAATACATCAGCCAATTCTCGCCAGATATTAAAACAATAATCCGGCAATATGAAAAAACAAAGGATAAGACTTGCAGACAGAAAATGGCTGCTTTATTTAACAATATATGCCTACAAAAAAAAAAGAAAAAGAAAAAATGCTGCCTAAATACACACACACACACAACATATATATATATATATATATTATATAATATATATATATATATATATATATATATATATATATATCTTGAAGGAAGGAAAAACTCAACACCGTTATTCCATAATATATCTATTTCGACCAAAATCTAAGTTGATTTAATATAGCTCCCCCAAAATCAAGTCTCATCAGATGGATGATTATCCATATCCATCTGATGAGACTTGATTTGGGGAGCTTTGTTAAATCAACTTAGATTTATAAAGGCCCCAATTTTGGTCGAAATGAATTTATTATGGAATAACGGTGTTGAGTTTTTCCTTCCTTTCAAGGACAAATATTGCTCTGTATATAATCTAAAAAGATCATTATACATTGAGCTCTCTGTAGTGATTTAAAGATTCACTGTATTTATACATACTGGGTCATACAATGATAATACAGTGTATCTTAGAAAACATATATAGAATCATCCCTTACTACTGTTGAGAGTTTTTGGATATAAGGCATGAGGCAAATGGTCACTCCTAAATATAGACTCGTTGACTATCACGTGACCTGAGAAAGATTCCCACTGTCCAATCACTAGCAGTGCTGCTGCTGCTGTTGGTGTACATATAGAGGTCTGATTCTTAAACTTATGTCATTGACATTTGGATTATCTTGGACGTCGGACTTACAAAGAATACTATAACACCGGATTCTTATTGGCTTGCTTACTTGCTTATTACATCTGGAACTAAGGATGCCGACCAGATACTACCAAGTTTTGGATACCTCACATCTCTCTCACATAACAGATCGGGTAAAATCCAACACAATTTTATTAAACCTTGAGGAATAAAAGCGGATAAAACACAAGCAACTTCATTTAATGTTTTTGCCTCATTCAATGTTTTGTTTCGGTGTATTAACGAAGCTTCACCAGAATTTTGATTTTGATTGCTGTCACTCGAAACTCTATTGAAAGACAACCATTTAATACCTTTACGGTCAAGTCATATTGAAAGTTCCGCGTCTCGCAAATTGTTAAGCAGTGATCAGTCTGATACTTTGATGGACGACCACTTAAGCAACAGCAGGTACTGTAAGCATCCTTATATCCCAATGGCTTGATACGGCATTAAATATAATTAAAGAGTTGATATGCCGTAAAGCAAAATAAACTAACAAACAACCAAACAGCTAACACTAGTGCGAAAAACACACAAAAAGTTAGTATTGATTAACAAAACAAAAAGAAAACTTGTCAACTGGTAGATTTTGTAGTTCCAGCAGATCACAGGGTGAAGAAGGAGGAAAACGAAAAGATAGAAAATTACATGGACCTTGCCAGCAAATTGAAAAAGGCTGTGGAATATGTGGGTGAAAGTGATACCAATTGTAATTAGTGCACTAGGAACAGTCCCAAAAAGCTTTGAAAAAGACTGGAGGAACTGGAAATCAGAGGAAGAATTGAGACCATCCAGAAAACAGCATTGCTGAAATGCTAGTATGAAATATTATTATTATTATTATTATTATATTATTATATTATTATCAATAATAATAATAATAATAATAATAATAATAATAATATCGACAAATACTTGGACCTTACCGGAGAACTGAGAAAACTGTGGAACATGAGGGTGAAAGTCGTGCCAATTGTAATTGGGGCCCTTGGAACAATCACCAAGGGGTTTGAAAAGAGTCTGGATGAATTGAAAATCAGAGGAAGAATCGAGACCATCCAGACTACAGCATTATTGAGATCGGCTGGAATACTCAGAAGAGTCCTGGAGACCTGAGGAGACTTGCTTTCACTCAGCCTCCAGTGAATCCACCGGCTTCTGCAGGTGTGAAAAACGCGAGTGGAGTGAAATAATAATAATAATAATAATAATAATAATAATAATAATAATAATAAGAAGAAGAAGAAGAAGAAGAAGAATGGAGCTGGAAAGAAGACAGAATAGAAAGAAGATCGGTAGGGAAGAATACGGAGTAGTAGTCAGAGTTGAAGGAGAAAACCAGATATGGATTCGAATAATAATAATAATAATAATAATAATAATAATAATAATAATCACTATAAAAGGAACAAAGTGGGAGAGTAATTTGACAATTGAAATATTGGCCGAGAAAAAAAATTATTATTAAAAATGTCTTAAAATAATGGAAGCTGATTCTCAAATAATTCTTCTCGGTGCATTTAAATAATAAATGTTTTTTTATATAACTTGTGACATTTGACTGATGCTTACACATTTTATGACGTTTTAATTTAAAAATATAAAATGAAAAAGAACAATGGTTGTAGTTCAAGTCATCCATACATAAAATAGGCATATGTCAGCTTGACATTACTGAGCGCACGCTTTAAATACAACCCCCCCCCCAACAAAAAAAAACACTTATGCAATTTTTTTGTTTCTTTTCTGTAATTCCACAACATCAAAAATTGTATTACTGCGGGGCAGAAAAGAAAATACAATTTAACTGCATGATAAATTGCACAGGCCTGGGATGAACAAATATTTAAAAAAAAAAAAATTACATTGTATTTTTTATATGCTAAATTTGAAAAACGTTATGAATGCCTTGGCGGTGAGTGGAAGCGCGTGAGATCTAAGCGCTACCGGCAGAGAGAGAGTGGAATTGGTGGGATGAGTTCTAATCCCGACTGGGACGGTTCACATTTTTTTTTTGCACCAACGCTTTTGGCAAAGGCATAAATCCATTCTTTCTGCTGGCTATGGTGTAACGGAAGGATAGCTGGAATATCAAAAATAGTAGAATTTAAAAAAAAAGCCCATCAATCTTAAGCGTACTTATCGTGTTCAGCCGATTGATCGATGGGGTCTCTCCGACCGCCCTCATAGCTTAATAGAAAGAGCCAAAGTGGGGGTGTTGTATGTCATGGACTGCTCATCCACCAGGATGCCATCGATAAGTGTTATATGTGATACACCCTATAAGACTAATGGAATGCGCCGACAGGTTACTATAAGTAACAGGGATAATTGTGGCTTAGCAGTAAACCAATGCGAGTATACCAATAACTCTGTTCGTCGGACGTAATTTCAACATCTCTCTATTGTATTTGTCTACTTTCTGTTAATACATTTTTCTACATTTGTTACCCGTCGTTTTGTTCTTATTTGACCCCTTAAAACCTCACAACAATAAGCATCACGGTCTACCCCCCACGGCCAACAGGTGGCCCATATGGAGGTGCAGTTGGTGTATTCTAAAGCCCCAGACGACAGGGCTGATGGTAGAATGTAACCTAGTACATTCAGTCACATTTTACTTGGGAAGGAGATGGGCGCCGCCGAGTAATGGTTATTGTATCGAGAGATGTCGTTCAGATATACATAATAATTCATGTTCAAAATTGTTATTTAAAAAAACGTTACTTATTTTCTAGAAATATATACTGTTCGATTCTCACTTGGCGCCCCATATTTCTGGCCTTGTGCCACATCTAAGCTAAGCTTAGTAAATAACTATATGTATATATGGTTTTTATTAACTATATGTATATACGGTTTTTATTAATTTGTTCATTTTTGTTTTCAAAAAAAAACTTTGACATGTCCACACGGTCGCAACATATTGCAACATCTTACCAGATGTCAGCCTTGTTCTCAACAAACTTTTAAAAAAGAAAAAAAGGAAGAGAGAAATAAGAAATTACAGTTATTCGCCCATTCATAAAGGAGGAGAAGAAGAAAGAGAGGAAAAAAGGACAGGAAAAGGAAATAAGAAGAGAAATTATAACCACACAAATAAAAAAACATAAGCACGTCATTTCTGAAAAAATCTCTGATGATAAAGCTTTGCTTTGAAATCGATTAGACATATAAAACATCTTTTTGTCTTTATTTTTTACGCATTGTATTGCCTTCGAATTTTATTATTTTATAACATACTTAACAAAGCTTCAAGCAAATTACCAATTACTTTTAACTATATGTATATTTATCTGTTTAGAATGTTGTTTAATCTTATTTTACTTCTTTTTTATTTATTGATGTAGTGATCGAAATTAATATCTTGTCACTTTTTAACACTGATTTGACTAAATTAGGTGATCAGTTGAATAAAACGTTTAGGGTAACTTTAGGCGTCTAGACCTTTGTGTAGATATCTATATAACTCCAGTTTATAAAGGTAAGATCATATGAAAAACACACATATGTTGTTCAAATAAAGTCTTTTTTATTAAGCTGATATTGCAATATTTCGATCTGTTAAACATCTTCATCAGAGCATATTATATTGTGTTAATAAGTAAAAATAAAGTCATCGGGGCGGCCTAAAGTCGGTATCAGCAAGTCAGCTAGGGAGTCTATCCCCTTTTCAATAGCGCTAGACCAAGGAGATTGTTTTTAGCATCTGAGGTGCAGCGCCACACCTTCCATCAGCTCCTTACTTTACCGCACAGATCCCTGTGCTACTCATATGCTGAGTTGGCGATGACCGGTATCGAACTAGGAACATTGTGGTTTCTAGCCGAACGCTCTACCGACTGAGCTAACCCGGCCCACATTGTATTTTAGGGGTCTCCGTATGCTTCTTTCGGTATATATTTTTATGTTGTTCTTTTTTAAAAAGTTGGGCGTTATTACGAAGCATCTAAAAATAAAAGAATGAACTCGATGTTATGGAGTATTGGATTCATTAAATTACAAATTCACGTGAGGGGGCTGAACGCTAACATCGGAATACTCCGTTATTATAAATTTTTTACAGACGCTGCCGCTGTCAATAACAACAGAGACAAAAGATCCGTTGAACAGGAACAACAGTCATTTGATAAAGGGTATCTAACGAACCCGAAAATCTATGATAAAAAATAATAATAAAAAATAAGTGAATCCAATACTCCATAACATCGAGTTCATTCATATGGATGTCGGTATCAGCCATGCAGCGAGGGAGTCTATCCCTTTTTCACAAGCGCTTGATCAAGGAGATTGTTTTTAGCATCTGATGTGTAGCGCCACACCTTCCATCAGCTCCTTACTTTACCGCGCAGATCCCTGTGCTACTCAAACGCTGAGTTGGCGGGGACCGGTATCGAACTAGGAACCTTGTGGCTTCTGGTCGAACGCTCTACCGACTGAGCTAACCCGGCCCCTATTCATGAACATTGTGAACGTTTTGTGATGGGATAAATTCATACTCCAGTCTATCATATAAGTTGTTCAGCTTCATATGAATGATCAATTTTAAAATGAAAAAAAAAAGAAGTTAATATGGATTCCTTTGATACCAACTTCGCATAATCGTTTTTTTGAAATTGCGCTGCAACGTGGGCGTTCGTGGGCGTTCGTAGACATTTCTTGGTGTATACATTTAAAATAAATATTTACTTTACCTTTCGCAATAGAATATGTATACAAATTATTTGGGGCTTCTCAAGCCTATGTCTTCATCTTTCTGTAATTTATTTTCCTTTATATGAACTAGCGAATATATACACCCTACGGGTGCAAGTATTTAAGTTGTAATGCCATAAAATATTATATTAAATTAGAAAGGCTAATGAAACTAAATAAGAATGCAGATACAAAGATTTAAAACAGAGAACGGTATAATCAAAAAATCTAACAACTGAACCTTACTCTTCCATCACTCCCGTCTTTCTTTGCTAAATTTTCCTAATTCAACTATTTTATCAAAATAGGAATTAAAGAATAAAATTAGTTATTTCTTCTTGTTAATGGATTTCTTTTAAGATCTATCCCCAAGATGTTTGCTCATAACCATTAAGATAAAACCAAACAATTAGAAATCATTAATACTAAACATATATTTATCAAAATAACATTTTTGATATCAACATGCAAATTAGTCTTCCCATTCACACTGTAAACCGCTATTTTGTTGTATATATAAATACAAGTGCAGGTTATTAGTGTGTAGATAAGGCCAACAGCATTAATAATGTAAAACAATTTTATTAATAAGTGAGGTTAAAATAAAAATAGTAATGATGGAGAATGTGACGTAAATAACGTAGTGATATAGTTTCGATTACAGACGGACAAACACACAATCTCCATTATAATAAGATTTTAAAGCCTCAAATACAAAGAAACATCCTTAATCCATGATATTGTCTAATAATATTTGGATACCCTCAATTTCATAGCCGTTATATTTACCAAGACACTAGGGCGAGACTGTTTGCATTTCATATACCGCTAATACCTTTGTGAAATGTATGCATCCAACTACTCTCCATCTAGCTATGAGTAAATAGTGGGGCAGACTGGGCTCTTTAGTCTAGGTAAGGTAAGCAGTCTAGGAGAAGGAATTCAAAACCGTTAAACTCAATTAATTGATCTTGTGTAGCATCATACCCGTGCAGAGGGCTTGGTATATATATATATATATATATATATATATATATATATATATTATATATATATATATATATATATAGATAGATAGAGAGAGAGAGAGAGAGAGAGAGAGAGAGAACATTTTATATAATTAAATAATCACGACGATCAAACTCGCGTGTGGCTTACGGAAAACTGGACAGTTGTTTAGACTTAATTAGATCTCATCAGCAGTGTATACCGTGATCTCCTCCCAACAGAGATCGAACCGGCTCTGCGTTCTGAGGTCCCCGGTTCGATCTCTGGCGGGGGGAGATCACAGTATACACTGCTGATGAGACCAAATTAGGTTGATGAAATGGTCTATTATTTGGCTGGGTGACGTCACTCATAAGTTGTCAGGGAGGCCTAATGTCAGTATCAGACTGACAGCGAGGGAGTCTATCCCCCTTTTCACTAGCGCTAGACTAAGGAGATTGTTTTTGCATCTGAGGTGGAGCGCCACACCTACCATCAAAACCTTACTTTAAGGCACAGATCCCTGAGTTGGCGAGGGCCGGTATTGAACTTTGTGGTTTCTAGCCAAATGATGTACCGACTGAGCTAACCCGGCCCTTACGTCAGTCATAAGAAAGAAGAATTCGGCGGAAAGCGACACCAGATATCAGGATGTACATTATTGCATTTCATCTTGGACGATTTGGACGGTCTCATTTTTAACCAGGGTATTGCAGAATGATAACGTTCAGAAGAGTAAGGAACAAGAGTATTAATATAGAGATTGAGCAGGTTTCTGGAGGAAGTGAGAAGGTATAATACGTTCTATTGTTACATTTCCGAATGATTTCACTGGGCAACAGACGGGATAAAAATATCAGCTATAAGCATGTTATCAGGAATTTAGAATGTAGAATATCTAATGTTACATAATTATTAGATACCTAATATTTATGTGCAATTGTGTAGAAATAAAAATAGCTGTTATAAGTTACAGCCCACGGCCTTAAAGGATGAGTGACAAGGCTTGACCTCAGTCCTAACCTTCCGGTGGATACCGTGAGAATCGGTGGAGGAGACCCTCTTCCGGTTTAGATTAGAAATAGATTTTAGTCAGTCGGCGAGAAACCCCGACGGTGGTAAGTCGTATTATACACGCGGCCGACTTGATCTGCGCAGGTAGTCTGGTGAGGGATTTCGAGAATAAAATATGGTCAAAGTAAATCGAAGTCTTGTGCTATTATCTAAAAACTAACAATGACACAGGGCTTCTGATGAAGAGAAATCCCCAATAGAAGACCAGACCCGAAGTCCCCAAGAGAAGTCCAGACCATAGAAGATTCCAGACCAAGAGAAGATGTTATAAGATTCCAAAGACGGCCAGAAGAATAGAAGTAAGAAGTAAGTAAAGAAGAAGGGTATACAACATTAAGCTATATTTTTGTTGACAGAAAAAAGAAGCTTCCCTTCGAACTCGGGAGTCATGTTGTAATCAATTGGACACATAGCGCAACGGATACATGGGTTGAGTAAATACAGTTCTAAGTGACAATCAACACTAGGCTGCAGGTTCAATCCTGACCAAGTGTGGTAATAACATAGTGTAACGTATTTAAATGCAATCCTTGGCCAGTTGAAAAGGGCTAATGGTGATCCTTTGGTAAGCGTATAAGTCCTATCTCGCATATTGATAAAGGTCCAGTGATTTAATCCTATGTCCGTCGTCAAAGAATGTTGGCGTAATTATGACTAGTAGGGTCGGTTAAGTATTGTATCAACATCAGAGTACTGCCAGTGATTGGCCAAGGAAAAGATCACATGATCTGGCTTAGTCTATAACTAGGAACGGGGATCTGGCATACGCCTTATATATAAAAAAAAAGTGTGGTGCGATGGTTAAAGTCATGGTAAATGGACTCGTCGCCCCGAGTTCAAATCCTGAATATGATAATTGAATTTCACTTTGCGCTAATACACTTGGGAAAGGTATGAATCCTACTCTCCCTCCAGCTATGGATCAATAGTAGGGCAAACTAGGCTCTTTAACTTTGGTTAGGCAACCAGTCTAGGAGAAGGAAAACTCTGAATTCAAACGCTTAAGAAATTGACCTTGTGTCACATCCTGCTCGTGCGGACAGGTTGGTATATATATATATATATATATATATATATATATATATAATATATAAAGTCAACGCATAGAATACTTAACACAGTTTAACACTTGTACCTGATTATGGTTAACAGAATGAGAACAAAGTGTTCCCGTGGATTGAATAAAGGGTTCGGTTCGAAGTTCCGTGAAGGCTCCCGAGTTCGACTAGAAGGTTTCCGCATTCGAAGAAAGGGTTCCCGAGCCCGAGAAGGTTCACAATAAAAACCGGAAGAAGGCCGGTGGGCACGTAGGCCGAAACGTTGAGAAGATAGTCCAAATAATACTAATTGTCAAGCCACAGCTTCCTAAAAAAGTTGTTTTTTTTTAATTCGCACGCACACCTAGATGTTTTTCCAATAGTTTTGATTTAAAGTAAGCGAGGGATAGGAAGACTGTTTCCATCACGGTATTAAAGAAATTGAAATATGTTGCCAATGCCAAACGTGTAGTAATATAATGAGGACATTTATTTCATGTTATTTCATTTTTTTGCTAAATGGTGTGTCGTGAAAGACCGGAAACATCATACAAACGGAAATGCAACAGACACCCAGCAATAGAACACGAAACTATAGCAATATTCCATTAGCTAAATAAGCAATTTTGGTATCTTATATATATATATATATATATATATATATATATATATATATATATATATATAATATATATATATATGTCATTCAATAAATAGGACTCATAATGTATTTTTCCATTACTCACTTTATTCAATTATACATCATCATCATTATATTCATCATCACCACCAGCATCCCCACCACCACCATCCCACCACCACCAACACCACCACCATCATCATCATCAAGTCGTGCTGATAGTACGAATTCATTTGACTCCCTCCTCTCTCTCTCTCTCTCTCTTCTCTCTCTCTCTCTCTCTCTCTCTCTCTCTCTGTCTCGTCAGTCGTCCCTATCAACCATCGCTCTTGGCAAGTTCTCTACAGAGTTTATGAATCTAAGATTTTACAGGTCGACCAACACTGGTGTATCCATATGCTGCATTCCACATGCTTCTTTAGAAGTACCCAGCATCTCTCATATTTCCACAAGTGCTTCTTTAGAAGTACCCAACATCTCCTATATTTCCACAAGTGCTTCTTTAGAAGTACCCAACATCTCTTACATTTCCACAAGTGCTTCTTTAGAAGTACCCAAAATCTATTATATTTCCACAAATGCTTCTTTAGAAGTACCCAACATCTCTCATATTTCCACAAATGCTTCTTAGAAGTACCCAACATCTCTTATATTTCCACAAATGCTTCTTTAGAAATACCCAACATCTCTTATATTTCACAAATGCTTCTTTAGAAGTACCCAACATCTCTTATATTTCCACAAGTGCTTCTTAGAAGTACCCAACATCTCTTATATTTCCACAAGTGCTTCTTTAGAAGTACCCAACATCTCTCATATTTCCACAAATGCCTTCTGTTAGAAGTACCCAACATCTCTTATATTCCACAAGTTCTCCAACATCTCATTTTCCACAAATGCTTCTTAGAAGTACCCAACATCTCTTATATTTCCACAAGTGCTTCTTTAGAAGTACCCAACATCTCTTATATTCCACAAATGCTTCTTTTAGAAGTACCCAACATCTCTTATATTTCACAAATGCTTTCTTAAGAAGTACCCAACATCTCTTATATTTCCACAAGTGCTTCTTTAGAAGTACCCAACATCTCTTATATTTCCACAAATGCTTCTTTAGAATACCCCAACATCTTCTTATATTTCCACAATGCTTCTTTAGAAGTACCCAACATCTCTTATATTTCCACAAATGCTTCTTTAGAAGTACCCAACATCTCTAATATTCCACAAAGTGCTTCTTTTAGAAGTACCCAACATCTCTTATATTTCCACAAGTGCTTCTTTAGAAGTACCCAATATTTCATGCTTCTTTAGAAGTACCCACATTCTTATATTTCCACAAATGCTTCTTTAGAAGTACCCAACATCTCTTATATTTCCACAAGTGCTTCTTTTAGAAAGTACAACATCATATTTCCACAAATTCTTTTAGAAGTACCCAACATCTTTATATTTCCACAAATGCTCTTTAGAAGTACCCAACATCTCTTATATTTCCACAAGTGCTTCTTTAGAGTACCCAACATCTCTTATATTTCCACAAAAATGCTTCTTTAGAAGTACCCAACATCTCTGATATTTCCACAAGTGCTTCTTAGAAGTACCCAACATCTCTCATATTTCCACAAACTGCCTCTGCACAGATAGACAGATACCCAACATCTCTTATATTCCCACAAGTGCTTCTTTAAAGTACCAAGACATCTTCTAATATTTCACAAGGGCTTCTATATAGATACCCAACATCTCTCATCATTTCACAAGTGGTTTCTTTAGAAGACCCAACACTCTAATATTTCCACAAATGGTCTCCTTTAGAAGTACCCCAACATCTCTATATCCACAAGTGCTTCTTCTCACCTAGAAGTACCACCCCAACATCCTCCTACTATCCACAAATGCTTCTTTAGAAGTAGCCAACTCATCCTCCTAATCTTCCCAAGTGCTTCCTTTAGACAGTTACCCCAACAATCTCTTATATTTCCCACAAAATGCTTCCTTTAGAAGTACCCAACATTCTCCTCAATATTTCCACAAGTGTTCTTCTAGAGTAACAAAGAATGTCCCCCCCCCAACACCCTCACTCTACAGAGATACAATTTGCATACCGAACAAAAAGGTCATAAAAAATGACATGTTC
>CM042153.1:14404437-14430933 GCA_023376005.1 Doryteuthis pealeii | reverse complement strand
GAGAGAGAATTATATTATTTATTTTAATTTATTATTTATTTATTTATTTATATATTTTTTTTGTAAATACAAATTCAGGTTCAGTACTTTTCGATCAGCCCCAGTACAGTTTTTGGATATTTGATTCGTAGTTTTAATAATTTTTAAAAAATTCGAAAATAATCATCTGTTACAAAAAATATCCGGATTTTCACGGTGTAGAAATAGAAAAAATGTCCTTATGAATCGATTTCGTAAAAGGGGTGCCTAATGGTCATATGGTCCAAATTTTCTATCGGACTTCTTCATTATTTTGGCATTCTGCAAGAATTCAATTTAGCGCAGCCAACTCGTTCGGGCATCTCTTAGTTCCACCTTTCTTCTAACCCAACACTTCTTTTCAACTCTGTGGTAATTTCCCTCCGGTCTCCACGGTCAGTAAATCGTTCTAGCAGCTGACACGATCGTTGAATTGACGTGGTCACAAGATATATGCTTCGCACACTTTATCCTGCATAACTTTCACTTGCATCAATACTTGTTTTTCAAGTACAAGTTTTTGACTGAATTACATTTTTATGTTTCCACCAATGTTTGTTCATACTGTTGGCATATTATTAATATGTTTAAAATCCTGCAATGTATATCTATATACCATTAAGAAATAAATTATCACATAGTATATGGTGTGAAAAATTTGCATACCGGTTTTAACAAAACTTCTATTCAATAAATAATTACTTGGTGTTATTGATTTCTAATATTATTGTTTTATTCTCAAACGTATTGAAAACAATCCTATATCGAATTGAAATATTGAAATAGAACAAAGTAAAAATCTTATTTGTGTTCTTACTTAATTTAATTAGTCTTTCTAATTTGATATAATATTTAATTATATTAGAAGTTAAATTCTCATGCCTGGCGAACGCATGTTTTTGCTAGTTTTATTAATAAAATTGGTGTTTATTGTTTAATTATAGACTAGCCAAGGTCATGTGATTGACTCTTGTAACCAATCACTAGCAATACTACTGGCCTGATAGAATACTTAACCCCCCCACATTGGTCATAATTAAAACTGCACTCTTTGAGGACGGACAGACATAGGATTGCCGGATCTTTACCAATACTCAGGAAGGACTTTATACCAGTAACTGAGAACACTTTAGTAACCAAAATGATTCATTAGCGACGGACTCTTTTACAAGGATCCAATTCCACCAGATAAGCGCTTCTGCTATAAGGCCAAGGAATGGCTGTTAAAAACGTAACACATACAGGGTATTATTCCGAAAAGGACATAATGACCACAATTTCACATTTTTCTTCACTTATAAAATAAACATAATATAATCTTATTATTGTTGTAACGAAAGATTCCACTCTCTCTCTCTCTCTCTCTCTCTCTCTCTCTCTCTCTCTCTCTCTCTCTCCTCACCAATGTGTTCTGACTATATATATATATATATATATATATATATATATAGTGAGTACGGCATTATTACGGAGCTGGATTCGAGGGATTAGTAGCGTGACTCTCTATTCCTTGTCTGTGTTTTTATATATTATTGCAATAAACCCTCTAACTTAAATCTACTAACGGTTGACTGGCACTTCCACTCGACCACACCTTGTCTCATTGTATCCCTTTTAAGGACATAATAATTAAAATGGAGGTTGTGTGTTTGTATGTCTGTAACCGAAACTATGGCTACTAGAAGAATATATATAAGAAAGAAAGAAAGAAAGAAAGAAATTAAGGTAAAGAAAGAGAGAGGGACGAGCGCGCGGAAGTGATAATACTAATCTGATCCAATCGAACATAATGAAAAGAATTTAAAAAAGGGATAAAAAAAAAAAAGTTTGAGAGTTAAATCAAGTTTATTATACTTTTTACATATTGACCAATTTTGCAATAATATCAAACTAATAAAAGTAAGTCAGTCAATAAGTAAAGTCGTCGGGGTGGCCTGATATCGTTATCAGCCATGCAGCGAGGGAGTCTATCCCCTTTTCACTAGCGCCAGACCAAGGAGATTATTTTTAGCGTCTGAGGTGGAGTAAGTGACGTCGTTTTTGTTACAGACAAAAACCGGAAGCGAATCTCCATTATTGATAGACTGGGGTGAGGGGCTGTTTATTATGGTGAACCATTCTGCAGATCCCTATCTAAAAATATGCAAACACTAGTCTAATGATCTGTGGATGCTCACATTTCAGTAGCAATATATCATTTCCGGAAAAGCGGTACTAATATAAGCATAGGAAACGCATGGATTACTATTGAGAGGTTATCGATCACCTGGAAAGCCAATTTCTCAGATAAAATAAACAGGGAATTCTCACAAGCTATAGACATGTCAGAGCTACTGCAGGGCTGCACCTATGGGATTTTAACGAAACGTTTTGTGACAGAGTTTGATGGGAATTACACAAGAATGCTGCGTTCTGTTTTGAACAAATCCTACAAACGGCGCCTAACAACCAGCAGCTGTATGGCCACTTACTTCCCATCTTAATAGACATTCAAGAAAGACGAATTTTTTACCCGCTATTTCCTATAACTCCAGCATAAACAAAGGGGAACCATTCTTGACTGATAAATTATCTATCTTCCCATTAAACTAAACCCTAACCTTAAACCTTAACCCTAACCCCATCTTCAATAAATGAATGAATAATTTATCAGTCAAGAGTGGTTCCCCTTTGTTTATGTCGGAGTTATAGGAAATAACCTTTGTACTTTTTGACACACCTTGTATTCTGAAAAACAAAAAACGTTCCATTCATTCTTCATTTCTTTCATGGTAAATACAGCTTTAAACTTGGTACTTTTTTGACACACCTTGTATTCTGAAAAAAATTAATGAATGGGACGTTAATTTTCTCAGAAATATAAGAGATGTTGGGTACTTCTAAAGAAGCATTTGTGGAAAATATAAGAGATGTTGGGTACTTCTAAAGAAGCATGTGGAATGCAGCACATGGATACACCAGTGTTGGTCGTCCAGCAAAATCTTAGATTCATCAACTCTGTAGAGAACTTGCCAAGAGCGATGGTTGATAGGGACGACTGACGAGAGAGAGAGAGAGAGAGAGAGAGAGAGAGAGAGAGAGAGAGAGAGTCAAATGAATTTGTACTATCAGCACGACTTGATGATGATGATGATGATGGTGGTGGTGATGGTGGTGATGGTGGTGATGATGATGAATATAATGATGATGATGCATAATTGAATAAAGTGAGTAATGGAAAAATACATTATGAGTCCTATTTATTGAATGACATCCCATATAATATATATATATATATATATATATATAATATATATATATATAAGATACCAAAATTGCTTATTTAGCTAATGGAATATTGCTATAGTTTCGTGTTCTATTGCTGGGTGTCTGTTGCATTTCCGTTTGTATGATGTTTCCGGTCTTTCACGACACACCATTTAGCAAAAAAAAAAATGAAATAACATGAAATAAATGTCCTCATTATATTACTACACGTTTGGCATTGGCAACATATTTCAATTTCTTTAATACCGTGATGGAAACAGTCTTCCTATCCCTCGCTTACTTTAAATCAAAACTATTGGAAAAACATCTACGTGTGCGTGCGAATTAAAAAAAAACTTTTTTTATGAAGCTGTGGCTTGACAATTAGTATTATTTGGACTATCTTCTCAACGTTTCGGCCTATGTGCCCACCGGCCTTCTTCCGGTTTTTATTGTGAAACTTCTTGGGCTCGGGAACCCTTTCTTCGAATGCAGAAACCTTCTTGTCGAACTCGGGAGCCTTCACGGAACTTCGAACCGAACCCTT
The DNA here is from genome assembly GCA_023376005.1 of Doryteuthis pealeii. NCBI lineage: Eukaryota > Metazoa > Mollusca > Cephalopoda > Myopsida > Loliginidae > Doryteuthis > Doryteuthis pealeii. Next base: position 14,427,122 of record CM042153.1, on the reverse strand, counting down.
TATTCAATCCACGGGGGCACTCTGTTCTCATTCTGTTAACCATAATCAGGTACAAGTGTTAAACTGTGTTAAGTATTCTATGCGTTGACTTTATATATATTATATATATATATATATATATATATATATATATATATATACCAACCTGTCCGCACGGGCAGGATGTGACACAAGGTCAATCTCTTAAGCGTTTGAATTCAGAGTTTTCCTTCTCCTAGACTGGTTGCCTAACCAAAGTTAAAGAGCCCAGTTTGCCCTACTATTTATCCATAGCTGGAGGGAGAGTAGGATTCATACCTTTCCCAAGTGTATTAGCGCAAAGTGAAATTCAATTATCATATTCAGGATTTGAACTCGGGGCGACGAGTCCATTTCCCATGACTTTAACCATCGCACCACACTTTTTTTTTTATATATAAGGTGTATGCCAGATCCCCGTTCCTAGTTATAGACTAAGCCAGATCATGTGATCTTTTCCTTGGCCAATCACTGGCAGTACTCTGATGTTGATACAATACTTAACCGACCCTACTGGTCATAATTACTGCGGATGTCTTGGACGACGGACATAGGATTAAATCACTGGACCTTTATCAATACGCAGGATAGGACTTATACGCCTACCAAAGGATCACCATTAGCCCTTTTCAACTGGCCAAGGATTGCATTTAAAAACATTACACTATGTTATTATCACACTTGGTCAGGATTGAACCTGCAACCTAGTGTTGATTGTCACTTAGAACTGTATTTACTCAACCCTTGTATCCGTTGCGCTATGTGCCAATTGATTACATAATGACTCCCGAGTTCGAAGGGAAGCTTTCTGTCAACAAAAATATAGCTTAATGTTGTACACCCTTCTTCTTTACTTACTTCTTACTTCTATTCTTCTGGCCGTCTTTGGAATCTTATAACATCTTCTCTTAGTCTGGAATCTTCTATGGTCTGGACTTCTCTTGGGGACTTCGGGTCTGGTCTTCTATTGGGGATTTCTCTTCATCAGAAGCCCTGTGTCATTGTTAGTTTTTAGATAATTACACAAGACTTCGATTTACTTTGATCATATTTTATTCTCGAAATCCCTCACCAGACTACCTGCGGAGATCGAGTCGGCCGCGTGTATAATACGACTTACCACCGTCGTGGTTTCTCGCTGACTGACTAAAATCTATTTCTAATCTAAACCGGAAGAGGGTCTCCTCCACCGATTCTCACGGTATCCACCGGAAGGTTAGGACTGAGGTCAAGCCTTGTCACTCATCCTTCAAGGCCGTGGGCTGTAACTTATAACAGCCATTTTTATTTCTACACAATTGCACATAAATATTAGGTATCTAATAATTATGTAACATTAGATATTCTACATTCAAAATTCCTGATAACATGCTTATAGCTGATATTTTTATCCCGTCTGTTGCCCAGTGAAATCATTCGGAAATGTAACAATAGAACGTATTATACCTTCTCACTTCCTCCAGAAACCTGCTCAATCTCTATATTAATACTCTTGTTCCTTACTCTTCTGAACGTTATCATTTTGCAATACCCTTGTTAAAAATGAGACCGTCCAAATCGTCCAAGATGACATGCAATAATGTACATCCTGATATCTGGTGTCGCTTTCCGCCGAATTCTTCTTTCTTATGAGTGACGTAAGGGCCGGGTTAGCTCAGTCGGTACATCATTTGGCTTGAAACCACAAAGTTAAATACCGACCCTCGCCAACTCAGCGTATGATTAGTACAGGGATCTGTGCCGTAAAGTAAGGTGTTGATGGTAGGTGTGGCGCTCCACCTCAGATGCAAAAACAATCTCCTTAGTCTAGCGCTAGTGAAAAGGGGGATAGACTCCCTCGCTGTATGGCTGAGATTGACATTAGGCCTCCCTGACAACTTATGAGTGACGTCACCTCAGCCAAATAATGGAACATTCCATCAACCTAATTAGGTCTCATCAGCAGTTTATACTGTGATCTCCCTCCACCAGAGATTGAACCAGGACTCCAGAACGCAGAGCCGGTTCGATCACTGTTGGGAGGAAATCACGGTATACACTGCTGATGGGACCTAATTAAGTCGAAACAGCTGTCCAGTTTTCCGTAAGCCGCACGCGGTATTCACCGAGTTTGATTGTCGTGATTATTTAATTATATAAAATTCCCCCCTCCCTCTCTTTCTCTCTCTCTTTCTCTCTCTCTCTCTCTCTCTATATATATATATATATATATATACCAAGCCCTCCGCACGGGTAGGATGCTACACAAGGTCAATTAATTGAGTTTAACGGTTTTGAATTCCTTCTCCTAGACTGCTTACCTTACCTATACTAAAGAGCCCAGTCTGCCCCGCTATTTACTCATAGCTAGATGGAGAGTAGTTGGATGCATACATTTCACTAAGGTATTAGCGGTATATGAAATGCAAACAGTCTCGCCCTAGTGTCTTGGTAAATATAACGGCCTTTATCAGCTATGAAATTGAGGGTATCCAAATATTACTAGACAATATCATAGATGAAGAATATTTCTTTGTATTTGAAGCTTTAAAATATTATTATAATGGAGATTGTGTGTTTGTCCGTCTGTAATCGAAACTATATCACTACGTTATTTACGTCACATTCTCCATCATTACCATTTTTATTTTAACCTCACTTATTAATAAAATTGTTTTACATTATTAATGCTGTTGGCCTTATCTACACACTAATAACCTGCACTTGTATTTATATATACAACAAAATAGCGGTTTACAGTGTGAATGGGAAGACTAATTTGCATGTTGATATCAAAAATGTTATTTTGATAAATATGTGTTTAGTATTATTGATTTCCAATTGTTTGGTTTTATCTTAATGGTTATGAGCAAAAATCTTGGGGATAAATCTTAAAAGAAATCCATTAACAAGAAGAAATAATTGTGATTTTATTCTTTACTTCCTATTTTAACTAAATAGTTAGAAAAATTTCGGAATGAAAGACGGAAGTGATGGAAGAGTAAGTTTCAGTGGTTCGATTTTTCGATTAAACGCCCCCCCCTCTCTGGTTCAAATCTTTTTATCTGCATTCCTATTAATAGCATGTAATTGTATTTATATATACAACAAAATAGCGGTTTACAGTGTGAATGGGAAGACTAATTTGCATATTGATATTAAAAATGTTATTTTGATAAATATGTGTTTAGTATTATTGATTTCTAATTGTTTGGTTTTATCTTAATGGTTATGAGCAAAAATCTTGGGGATAAATCTTAAAAGAAATCCATTAACAAAATAAATAACTAATTTTATTCTGTACTTCCTATTTTAATAAGATAGTTGAATTAGGAAAATTTAGCAAAGAAAGACGGGAGTGATGGAAGAGTAAGTTTCAGTTGTTAGATTTTTTGATTATACCGTCCTCTGTTTTAAATCTTTGTATCTGCATTCTTATTTAGTTTCATTAGCCTTTCTAATTTAATATAATATTTTATTACATTAAACTTAAATACTTGCACCCGTAGGGTGTATATATTCGCTAGTTCATATAAAGGAAAATAAATTACAGAAAGATGAAGACATAGGCTTGAGAAGCCCCAAATAATTTGTATACATATTCTATTGCGAAAGGTAAAGTAAATATTTATTTTAAATGTATACACCAAGAAATGTCTACGAACGCCCACGAACACCCACGTATCTGTGCGCAATTTCAAAAAAACGATTATGCGAAGTTGGTATCAAAGGAATCCATATTAACTTTTTTTTTTTTTCATTTTAAAATTAATCATTCATATGAAGCTGAACAACTTATATGATAGACTGGAGTATGAATTTATCCCATCACAAAACGTTCACAATGTTCATGAATAGGGGCCGGGTTAGCTCAGTCGGTAGAGCGTTCGGCCAGAAACCACAAGGTTCCTAGTTCGATACCGGTCCCCGCCAACTCAGCGTTTGAATAGCACAGGGATCTGTGCGGTAAAGTAAGGAGCTGATGGAAGGTGTGGTGCTCCACCTCAGATGCTAAAAACAATCTCCTTGATCAAGCGCTTGTGAAAAAGGGATAGACTCCCTCGCTGCATGGCTGATACCGATATCCATATGAATGAACTCGATGTTATGGAGTATTGGATTCACTTATTTTTTTATTATTATTTTTTATCATAAATGTTCGGGTTCGTTAGATACCCTTTTTCAAATGAATGTTGTTCCTGTTCAACGGATCTTTTGTCTCTGTTGTTATTGACAGCCGCAGCGTCTGTAAAAAATTTATAATAACGGAGTATTCCGATGTTAGCGTTCAGCCCCCCCTACGTGAGTTTGTAATTTAATGAATCCAATACTCCATAACATCGAGTTCATTCTTTTATTTTTAGATGCTTCGTAATAACGCCCAACTTTTTAAAAAAGAACAACATAAAAATATATACCGAAAGAAGCATACGGAGACCCCTAAAATACAATGTGGGCCGGGTTAGCTCAGTCGGTAGAGCGTTCGGCTAGAAACCACAATGTTCCTAGTTCGATACCGGTCATCGCCAACTCAGCGTATGAGTAACACAGGGATCTGTGCGGTAAAGTAAGCAGCTGATGGAAGGTGTGGCGCTTCAACAAAGATGCTAAAAACAATCTCCTTGGTCTAGCGCTATTGAAAAGGGGATAGACTCCCTCGCTGACTTGCTGATACCGACTTTAGGCTGCCCCGTCGACTTTACTTTTACTTATTAACACAATATAATATGCTCTGATGAATATGTTTAACAGATCGAAATATTGCAATATCAGCATAATAAAAAAGACTTTATTTGAACAACATATGTGTGTTTTTCATATGATCTTACCTTTATAAACTGGAGTTATATTGACATCTACACAAAGGTCTAGACGCCTAAAGTTACCCTAAACGTTTTATTCAACTTATCACCTAATTTAGTCAAATCAGTGTTAAAAAGTGACAAGATATTAATTTCGATCACTACATCAATAAAAAAAAAGAAGTAAAATAAGATTAAACAACATTCTAAACAGATAAACAAATAAATATACATATAGTTAAAAGTAATTGGTAATTTGCTTGAAGCATTGTTAAGTATGTTATAAAATAATAAAATTCGAAGGCAATACAATGCGTAAAAAATAAAGACAAAAAGATGTTTTATATGTCTAATCGATTTCAAAGCAAAGCTTTATCATCAGAGATTTTTTCAGAAATGACGTGCTTATGTTTTTTTATTTGTGTGGTTATAATTTCTCTTCATATTTCCTTTCCTCTCCTTTTTTTCTCTCTTTCTTCTTCTCCTCCTTTATGAATGGGCGAATAACTGTAATTTCTCATTTCTCTCTTCCTTTTTTTCTTTTTTAAAAGTTTGTTGAGAACAAGGCTGAAATCTGGTAAGATGTTGCAATATGTTGCGACCGTGTGGACATGTCAAAGTTTTTTTTTTAAAACAAAAATGAACAAATTAATAAAAACCGTATATACATATAGTTAATAAAAACCATATATACATATAGTTATTTACTAAGCTTAGCTTAGATGTGGCACAAGGCCAGAAATATGGGGCGCCCAGTGAGAATCGAACTGTATATATTTCTAGAAAATAAGTAACGTTTTTTTTAAATAACAATTTTGAACATAAATTATTATGTATATCTGAACGACATCACTCGATACAATAACCATTACTCGGCGGCGCCCATCTCCTTCCCAAGTAAAATGTGACTTTATGTACTAGGTTACATTCTACCATCAGCCCTGTCGGTGGGGCTTTAGAATACACCAACCACGCCTCCAAATGGGGCCACCTGTTGGCCGTGGGGGGTAGACCGTGATGCTTATTGTTGTGAGGTTTTAAGGGGTCAATTAAGAACAAAACGACGGGTAACAAATGTAGAAAAATGTATTAACAGAAAGTAGACAAATACAATAGAGATAAGTGGAAATTACGTCCGACGAACAGAGTTATTGGCATACTCGCATTGGCTTACTGCTAAGCCACAATTATCCCTGTTACTTATAGTAACCTGTCGGCGCATTCCATTAGTCTTATAGGGTGTATCACATATAACACTTATCGATGGCATCCTGGTGGATGAGCAGTCCATGACATACAACCCCCCACTTTGGCTCTTTCTATTAAGCTATGAGGGCGGTCGGAGAGGCACCATCGATCAATCGGCTGATCACGACAAGTACGCTTAAGATTGATGGGCTTTTTAAAAAAAAATTCTACTACTTTTGATATTCCAGCTATCCTTTCATTACACCATAGCCAGCAGAAAAAATGGATTTATGCCTTTGCCAAAAGCGTTGGTGCAAAAAAAAATGTGAACCGTCCCAGCCGGGATTAGAACTCATCCCACCAATTCCACTCTCTCTCTGCCGCTAGCGCTTAGATCTCACGCGCTTCCACTCACCGCCGAGGCATTCATAACGTTTTTCAATTTAGCATATAAAAAAATACAATGTAATTTTTTTTTTTTTTCAAATATTTGTTCATCCCAGGCCTGTGCAATTTATCATGCAGTTAAGTTGTATTTTCTTTTCTGCCCCGCAGTAATACAATTTTTGATGTTGTGGAATTACAGAAAAGAAACAAAAAAAATGCATAAGTGTTTTTTTTTGTTGGGGGGGGGGTGTATTTTAAAGCGTGCGCTCAGTAATGTCAAGCTGACATATGCCTATTTTATGTATGGATGACTTGAACTACAACCATTGTTCTTTTCATTTTATATTTTAAATTAAAACGTCATAAAATGTGTAAGCATCAGTCAAATGTCACAAGTTATATAAAAAACATTTATTATTTAAATGCACCGAGAAGAATTATTTGAGAATCAGCTTCCATTATTTAAGACATTTAATAATAATTTTTTTTCGGCAATATTTCAATTGTCAAATTACTCTCCACTTTGTTCCTTATAGTGATTATTATTATTATTATTATTATTATTTATTATTATTATTATTATTATTATTCGAATCCATATCTGGTTTTCTCCTTCAACTCCGACTACTACTCCGTATTCTTCCCTACCGATCTTCTTTCTATTCTGTCTTCTTTCAGTCCATTCTTCTTCTTCTTCTTCTTCTTCTTCTTCTTATTATTATTATTATTATTATTATTATTATTATTATTATTATTAATTATTTATTTTTCACTCCACTCGCGTTTTTCACACCTGCAGAAGCCGGTGGATCACTGGAGGCTGAGTGAAAGCAAGTCTCCTCAGGTCTCAGGACTCTTCTGAGTATTCCAGCCGATCTCAATAATGCTGTAGTCTGGATGGTCTCGATGATTTTCAATTCATAGACCTGGTGATTGTTCAAGGGCCCAATTACAATTGGCACGACCTTCACCTCATGTTCCACAGTTTTCTCAGTTCTCCGGTAAGGTCAAGTATTTGTCGATATATTATTATTATATTATTATTATCATTATTATTATTATTATTATATTATATAATGCATTTTCAGCAATGCTGTTTTCTGGATGGTCCTAATTTCCTGATTTTTCAGTTCTCATTCTTTTTCAAGCTTTTTGCCAAGTAATTTTCTATCTTTTCGTTTTCCTCCTTCTTCACCCTGTGATCTGCTGGAACTACAAAATCTACCAGTTGACAGTTTTCGTTTTTTTTTTGTTAATCAATACTCACTTTATGTGTGTTTTTCGCACTAGTGTTAGCTATTTGGTTGTTTGTTAGTTTATTTTGCTTTACGGCATATCAACTCTTTAATTATATTATGCCGTATCAAGCCATTGGGATATAAGGATGCTTACAGTACCTGCTGTTGCTTAAGTGGTCGTCCATCAAAGTATCAGGCTGACACTGCTTAACAATTTGCGAGACGCGGAACTTTCAATATGACTTGACCGTAAGGTATTAAATGGTTGTCTTCATAGAGTTTCGAGTGACAGCAATCAAAATCAAAATTCTGGTGAAGCTTCGTTAATACGAACAAAACATTGAATGAGGCAAAACATTAATGAAGTGCTTGTGTTTTTATCCGCTTTTATTCCTCAAGGTTTAATAAATTGTGTTGGATTTTACCGATCTGTTATGTGAGAGAGATGTGAGGTATCCAAAACTTGGTAGTATCTGGTCGGCATCCTTAGTTCCAGATGTAATAAGCAAGTAACCAGCCATAAGAATCCGGTGTTATAGTATTCTTTGTAGTCGACGTCCAAGATAATCCAAATGTCAATGACATAAGTTTAAGAATCAGACCTCCATATGTACACACAACAGCAGCAGCAGCACTGCTAGTGATTGGACAGTGGGAATCTTTCAGGTCACGTGATAGTCAACGAGTCTAATATTTAGGAGTGACCATTTGCCTCATGCCTTATATCCAAAAACCTCAACAGTAGTAAGGGATGATTCTATATATGTTTTCTAAGATACACTGTTTATCATTGTATGACCAGTATGTATAATACAGTGAATCTTCAAATCACTACAGAGAGCTTAATGTATAATAATCATTTTAGATTATATACAGAGCAATATTTATCCTTGAAAGGAAGGAAAAACTCAACACCGTTATTCCATAATAAATTTATTTCGACCAAAATTGGGGCCTTTATAGATCTAAGTTGATTTACAAAGCTCCCCAAATCAAGTCTCATCAGATGGATATGGATATACATCCATCTGATGAGACTTGATTTTGGGAGCTTGGTTAAATCAACTTAGATTTTGGTCGAAATAATATATTATGGAATAACGGTGTTGAGTTTTTCCTTCCCTTCAGGATATATATTATATATATATATTATATATATATATATATATATTGTGTGTGTGTGTGTATTTAGGCAGCATTTTTTTTTTGTAGGCATATATTGTTAAATAAAGCAGCCATTTTCTGTCTGCAAGTCTTATCCTTTGTTTTTTCATATTGCCGGATTATTCTTTTAATATCTGGCGAGAATTGGCTGATGTATTCGCATAATGTCATAGACCGAGTACTTTCTGCCTATCTATCTATATATATATATATATATATATATATATAATATATGATGGACTCTCTCGTCGATTTTCGACGCATGAGGGTTCATACATACAATGAACACCCACACAGTGATTTGTTTATAGGCTTGTGTGAAGGCTTGTGTTGGACCATCCACACTTTTTGCCACAGTCGATAGGAAACAATTGGTGCATCAAGGAATGCCACAAACCCAATCAACGACCGACCTCAGGAATTTTGAATTCAGAGCTATCCCTCTCCTAGACTGGTTACCTACCCAAGGCTGAAGAGCCCAGTCTGCCCTACTATTTAACCCATAGCGGGAGGGAGAATATATGGGTTCATAACTTTCCCAAGGGCATTAGCACTATGTGAAATGCCAACAGCTTCGTCTAGGAATTGAACTCGAAACGACGAGTCATTTTCCACGACTCTAACACTAGTCCACGCTATATACTTTATTCTCATTGATCACTTACTAAGTTATAGTGAAAATATAATGGACACAATATTCTCGTGTTTTTTTTTTCTGTCTGAACTCCCGCTATAGCATCTCCATTCATGTCCCAGCAAAACAAACAACGATTCAAACGATACCAGCTTCTTTTTTATTGAGATTGTCGAACATCAAATCCACACCCATCCGTGTGGATGGCACCCCGGAACAGCTTTTGGAACCCTCTTTTATTATTGATGGAGTCTATTGATTTCGTTGGTGACTTATTTCATGTCGCGTTGGAGATAAAAGACATCTTATCACCGTTAGACGAGATTTGAACTTCCCTGAACCCGTCTAATTGCGGCAGCTGGCTTGTTTATAGAACTAATCTATTCACAACTTCGCAGCATCATCTTATCAATCGTTTAAAACAATACTTATGTTACCACTTAACTATTGTCTCTGGTTCCCTTATCTATCTCAAACTTCCTTTTAAAACTCTTTCCTTTTTCCTATCACGCACATATTGGTTAGATCCTACTTAACGGACATAAATTCCACCATCGTATGTCATCCACCTGAAAGAAAAAATATTAAAAATCAAGGAATTATCCGGATTTAATGAAATTTTCAGGGTTGAATACATTAGTGAGAAATGATATAATGCACGAATTATTCTAATCAAAAACTTTTACATTTTTTCAGTTCAGTTAACTTTGAACCATGTATCTTTGAGAATTTGTGTTACACCTCAAAGATACGTGATTCAAAGTTAACTGACCTGAAAAAATCTATGAGTTTTCGAATAAAATAACTGGTGCATTATATTGTTTATTCATTAATATATCAACACTGAGAATTTCATTAGATTTGGTTAATTACCTGATTTTTAGTATTTTTTCTTTCATCTGGGTGACATACGTTGGAATTTATGTCCGTGATTGGGGGGGGGTCAAACTCTGATGCCTACTCTAAATATTTAGTGTAGTAGTAGGATCTTTTTGTGAGGTGTTATTAGCGTTTGTGGGGTCATGGAGTAGAATGGGGTTGTCACCTCTCCTTTATATCATATTATATATATATATATATATATATATATATATATATATATATATATGTAGAATTCAACAAAAGACACATCTCCTGTTTAACAATTTTATTTTTGATCTTTTCGAGTTTTCCGGCCAACTTTTTATGTTTGGTTGGAATTCGTGATAAGTCCACCACCAAGTTCAGGTCCCGAGTACTTTCGGCACTTCGAAGTGCATATTCATCAGGGGTGATGTGTTACAGTTTTTTAAAAATTAATTAATGTGGAGGCTGGAAGGAGAAGAAATTGATCAGAAAGTGTTATAGGCATTTTAACATGTGTGTACTGCATTGGAAATTAATTTTGTTAAAGGATGGTTTTTGTATTGTTTTATTTATAAAGCTTCTCATATTTTGAGTTTTGTTTAAATATATAATATATATATATATAATATATATATATATATATATATATATATATATATTATTAATATATATATATAGTATATAAGAACATTCTCAATCTATTTAACTTTCATTCTGTATATTCTATGTTTATATATTCTCTTTTGATACTTTTCACAATTCTTCATTTTTTTTTTTTTAAGAATTCTTTCTTGTTTGTTGCTCATTATAATTTTTTAAGCTTTAGCAAAATGTCTCAAATGCCTTAATAATTAGATTTATAAGTAAAAAATGAAACATAAGCAAGATTAAATTGCTTTTATTTTATTTTTTACACTTCTGACTTTATAAACGTAAATGAATAAGAATAAAGAAAAAGAAAAGAAAAGAAGAATAAAAGATAGATGACTAAATAATAAATAATGAATGAATAAATAGGTAAATAAATAAATGAATAAAAATTAGAAAATAAATGAATACAAAATAAAGAAAAATTAATATAAAGAAAGAAAAATAATTTTCTTAGAAATAAGAAAAAGAAACAAGAAAAAAAAAAAAGAAGAAACAAAAATAAAAAATAAAATAATAAATTAAATGAAAAATAAATAAATAGAATTAAATTAATAAAATAAATATAAATATATATATATATATATATTTATATATATATATATATATAAAAATGAAATATAAAAGCAGATCATTTCCACCTAACCATTATGATCATCTCCATAATATATCTACATTTATTTTACTTTTTAAAATATATCCTTCAATCACCAGCATTTGATTTAGGATAAAAAATAATCTTTCAACTCATCCACTCTCTCGATTTCTCCTCCCTCTCTCTTTTTCTCCTCTCTATCTCTGTTCTCTGTCTGTCGTCTGTGTCTCTTGTTCTGTCTCGTCTCTGTCTGTCTCTGTCTCTCTCTCTCTCTCTCATGTCTCTCTCTCTCTCTCTTCGTCTATCTATCATCTATCTATATACATACATACACACAGTATCCATCCCCATATCTCTCTAATCTCTATATATAACTTTCACTTTAATATATATAAACACAGAACTCCTCTTAATTCTTTATCATTAAAAATAAACATTTAGAATAAATGCTCTTCCTTCCTGTTGACATCCTTTGGAGATTTGTGGGTAGCAAGTTACCTTTTTTGTACCTTATATGCCAGAAGACGTACTTATACAGTAATTATTTGACTTAATATGATTTGAATATTCGCTCCTGATTGATTATTGATGGGAAGGATGGGGAAGATTCCCTGATGAATAGTTGTGATCAGTACTGAACCAACATTTGAAAAAAAACAAAAAAAAAACATCGTATTTTAATTTTTATATTTTGAAGAGGAAAAGATGTTACGAACTCATTTTGCAACTTTATTACTGAATGTCTTCGGCTAACAATTATTGTTATGTGGTGCCTCATCTGGAAAAAATTCGGGTGTAAAGTTTTCTAAAATGGCATTCTTGGCCAGTGTGAAAGGGCTTAAAAAAGTCTTATGTGTATGGAACCTTTGCTGTCTTTGGTAAGTGTATAAGTCCTATCCTGCGTATTGTAAAAGTGTCAGTGATTTAATCTATGTCGTCGTCCAATGAACGCTGTAAGAATATGAAGCAGTAAGGGGAGTTAAAGTTATTGTAATCAGCCTCAGAGTACTGCCAGTGATGGCCTAGGCAAATAGATCACATGAATCTCGGCCGTAGTCTAAAGTAAGAGTGAGGATCTACGCGCTAGAGTCAAGGAAAATACGCCTGGCATATGAGTGGTCATCGCAAAAACAACAATATTAGGGATATGTATAGCATGTTTTTTTTAACTCCCTTAATTCACCACACCCCTGTCTTGTTCTATAAAAGTAAAGTTTGTCAGAGTTGCTTATGTGCGTAGCCACTGGACAGCGGGATGTGCGAGTTCTTCACTGTTTCGCTACGATAGATTCAGGAGATTCGTTTTTGCTGAGGTATGGAATGGCCAACCTACACCAGCTCCTCCATCTTTGAAATCGCACATATCAGATTACCCAGTTTCTCGGTGAACGTAAACTGGAGAGATCAAGATTTGAGAGGGAATAAATGTCCAACTTAATTTGTATGTTAATTTTCAGTCACAGCCAGAAGCCCAAGTGTGCTATATATATTATTAAAGTTATATATATATATTATATATAGGTATTAGTATACTCTTTATATATACTATATTATTTTACAAACTCCTTCCATCACGAGCAGGATGTGACACAAGGTCGTTTCTTAAGCGGAGTTTTCAACGAGGTTGAATTCCTTCACTTGCCCGGTGTCCTAATCAACTGGTTAAAGGGGCCGAGATCTGCCTGCTTATTTATCCATAGCTGGAGGAGAGGTAGGACTCATACCTTTCGCAAGGATTTAGGCGGCGCTTAGTGGGAAATGCAATAGACCACATCACCAAGAGAATTGAACTGGGCGACGAGTTCATTTTCCCATGACGTTAAAGTCATCTTACACCACCGTGGTAAAAACAAGAATACGGAAATGCGAATCTTTCTCAGGACACTGCTCGCATCCTCTGCTAAAAACTAATAATCTCGTACTTGTTGACTGAATCCTAGCGACCCTAAAAGAGGACTAAATAGGCGATAAAACGTGCCGAGCGAGATACACAGACTGGAAATGATCATTTTGCAAATGAGTAAGAAATAGACAGAACTGTCCTATAGAAAAATACAGATGAGAAACCGCACTTCAATCGCCAAACACTTTGGTCTGAGACTTGTACAACATTTTATTTATAGGACGTTCTAGTCTCCCCACTGACAACTTGGTCGAGATTATCATTCAGAGGAGTGCAATTGTCTTCAACCTTTACACGCTAAGTGTCAACGGTTAATAAGTTTACTTAATTACCTGTGCGTTTAAATGATAATTAATTAGAGTCACCCTATGTGAAATCGTAGCTTGTCTTAAGCTTGTTCTCCTCTCTCTCTCTCCTCTTCTCGTCTTCCTCTCGTCTCCTCTCGTCTCTCTCCTCTCTCTCTCTCTCTATCTATGCTATCTATTCTCATTTCACTATCTCTCTCTCACTCTATCTTATCTAATCTATGTATTCTAGTTACTCTAATAATGTATTCACTATCAGATCTACCCATCTATTCTATCTTGCTTAATTCTAATGTCCGATTCCATATAATTTATGCTATACGATTTCTGTCTACTATCTGCCTATCTATTCGATAATTTGTCTACTCTGTCAATTCGCTTGTATATATGATAGTAATATATATATATCATTATATAAATATATACTATTAGGAGAGACCGAGAGAGAGAGGAGACTGAGAATAGAGTGAGGGGGAGAGAGAGATAGGTGTAGCAGATAAAGCCTGCATCAACACGTGATCTCAGTAATAATTATACGACAGAGATAGAGTGATAGCCAGAAGTATAATATTTAATAATCTTCCGTCCGGAAAATCAAATCGTAGTTAATAATATATCTATATATAATATTAATATATATATATATATATATATATATATATATAATACGTTATAACGGTCCAAACAGAAAAACACAAGACTCGTCCATGTTCAAAAACAGTCTCTGAAGATGAAAGTTTCCTCGAAATTTGATTAGACAATGGACATTATTTTATTTTTATAACGCATTCTTAACATAAATAGATATAATATCTTATACAATCTTCAAACAAATTATCAATATTAATTTTATATATAATATATATATATATATATATATAATTATATAATATGGTGTGTGTGTGTTTGTGTGTGTATGTGTGTGTGTATGTGTATACTATATATATATATAATATATATAGAGAGAGAGAGAGAGAGAGAGAGAGAAGAGATGAGTCATTAGACACTGAAAATGTATAATCAGACAACACAATAACATCCTATTTCTTTTCTCTATGTGACTGCTTATTAAATCCCTTCCGTCTTTTGTTGTATTCAATGGAGGAGATATGAGCCACGCCAATGGCAAAATCCAAATCTATCATTTATCTCAGCACCATATAATTTAGCAAGGAAATTCATCAAGAATTAGATAAATACTAATCAATAAATTCAGTATACAAGGTGGTCAAAAATATCGAGATATTTTGTACCTTTTGACACACCTTGTATTATGAAAAAAAAATGTAGTTTCAATCTGTCAAGGGCGACCAGAACATAGAATGATAATACACCCAGCTTAACACCTATACCCAGCTATAGTTAGCGTGAATACAAAATAGGTACCCCGCATGGATTAATAAGAGTTGGTTCAAGTTCAATGAAGGCCCGTTACGACAGACGTCCCCGGTTACGACAAGACAGCGTTCCCGATTTGAAAAGAGGTTAGAAGAAGGCCCCGAGGCCGACAAAAATAACCGAAAGTAAGGCCACAGGGTACATCGGTCGAAAAGCTGTACAGATACAGATAAAGATGAGGAAAATACGTCCGAATAATCCAATAATACATCTGGTATCCATGTCAAACATCCAGAAAATAAAAAATTGTCACCCACCGCGTCAGGTGTGGACTATGTTAACATTAAGACAATCCCCAAAAATTTGAGCTTCCAATTCCAAAATTGGCGGATTTAGGTGTTTATTTTAAACTCTCCAAATTACTTTTGTAATATATTTTTGTCTTTAAAATGTGTTCTAGAGCTGCCCGTACTACTAAAGTATTGTTTATAAAGCATCTTTTGCCCAGGAATATCCTTGGGCGAAAAGATGCTTTTATAAACCAATTTTTTGGATTGGGTGCTCTAATTTAGCGATTAGCTAACTTTGATTAACATAATCCACACTTGGACACATTTCAGAACAAATGTGAAAGGGTTGGGTGACATGGCCTGGATATCTGACATGGAATTACCACTGTCTAATTGCATTCCATAGCGATCCTTGGTCTACATTCAAACAGTTAGAGCAAGCCATTTGGGTGTTAAGGAAATTCGCTTATAAGTTCCATTTATTGTAGTTGGATCGATAGATTAAAATGTCACAATACATTCAAAAAGATAATGAGCTACTTAATATCCTGACCCACATCAATATATTAATCATATGTAGGTGTTACATAATCTATGCGGTTGCATGTAAGATGATCCGTCCGGCTAAGGCCCTCTGTATTCTGAAGGGGGTGACCCTTATTCATATCAGGCCGGGTCCTTTCCATGGAAAATTACGAAGTCCGCCAAATTGTGAAGTCAACATGGGACCTTTTTTTTTGAGTCCCCAGTTTGCAGTGGACGTTCAGGCAGAGCAGTCCGGCCATGATTTTATGCTACTGTCTAAACTGGAACTAAACGCGCGGCTGATGTTAGTTAGAGGATTATGTTTATAGGTTAAGGTGAAATAAAGTTGGATAATTATATGTTCTTGTGGTTAATGAATGTCCTGTACAAGACTAAGAAATGAATGACAGACAGCAAGAAACATTCAATACACAAGAACATATTAATTATCCAAACTTTTGTTATTTCCTTAACTAACATACCTCTAACTAAACATGGCGCGCGTGAGTTCAGTTTAGACAGAGCATCAAGAATGGCCGACTGCTCGCCTGACGTCCAACTGCAAACGAGGGACTCAAAAAAAGGTCCCATGTGACTTCCATATTTGGCGACTTCTGTAATTTTCCATGGACGGACGCGCCGTGATATGAAAAGGGTCCACCCCTCAGGAATACAGGGGATTGACAATATCTTATGCAACCGCATAGATTATCGTAACACCTACATATGTATATATATATTTAGTGGTCGCAGGGATATAAGTAGCGTCATTATCTTTTTGAATTGTTTGGACATTTAAATCTATCGATACACTAAGAATGGAACTATAAAGCGACATTATCTAACAATGCTAGCTCATCGGTAGGGATGTAGACCAGTAGATCGCTATGCGAATGCATTAGACGATGGTAATTCCAAATGTCAAGTTATCCAGGCATTGTCACCTCAAACCCTTCAATTTTTCTGGAAATGTTGTCCAGTGTGAGAATGTAATCAAAAGTTAGCCTAATCGCGTAAAGATAAAGGAGCTACCAATTCCAAAAAATTGGTTTATAAAAGCCATCTTTTGCCCAAGGAATTCCTTGGGCAAAGAGAATGCTTTTATAAACGAGCTATTTACGTAGTACGGAAGCTCTAGACAATTTACAGACGAAAAAATATTTACCAAAAGAATTTGGAGAGTTAAAAAAAACGACATATCCGCCAATTTTTGGAATTTGGAACCTCAATTTTGGTGGATTGAGCTATGTTAACATAGTCCACACCTGACGCGGGTGGGTAACAATTTATTAGTTTCTGAGATGATTTGACATGAGAATTTACCCAGAAGTGTATTTTTGGATTATTCGGGACATATACTTCTCTACATCTGTTATTGGGTATCTGTAAACGTTTCGACGATGTACCTGTGGCCTTCGTCGTTATTTTGTCGGCGCTCGGGCTGCTCTAAACCTTCTTTTCAAGACCGGGAACCTTCTTGTGGGTAATCGGGGACGTTCTGTGTGCGTAATCGGGAGCCATCATGGAACTTTCAACTGACCAACCTTTAATTCAAATCCATGGGGATCCTATTTTTATCCGCTATACTAAGCGTTGGGTATAGGGTTTGAGAGCTGTGTGTAGAGTTCATTCTATGTCCTGTCGCCCTTGAAACAGGATTGAAACTACATTTTTTTTTCAAGAATACAGGTGTGTCAAAAGGTAAAAATATCTCGATACTTTTGACACACCTTGTATACTGTATTTATAGATTAGTATTTATCTAATTCTGTATGAATTCTTGCTAATTATATGTGTGAGATAATTGATAGATTTGGAATTTTGCCATTTAGGCGTGGCTAATATCTCTCCATTGAATACGAACAAAAGACGAAAGGGATGTAATAAGCATGTCACATAAGAGAATAAAGAATAAGGATTTGTTTATGTGTGTTTTCTGATTTAATTTTCAGTGCTATGACCTCTTCTCTCTCTCTCTCATCTCTCTGCTCTCTCCTATAGATATAATATATATATAATACATACACACACACATACAACACCCAACAACACACACACATATAAGTATATATATATAATATATATATAATATATATATATACTATAAATATTTTGATAATTTGCTTGAAGCCATTGGTTAAGTATATTATTTATCTATTTATGTAAGAATGCGTATAAAAATAAAATAAGTCCATTGTCTAATCATTCGAAGAACTTATCTCAGAGACAGGGGGGGGGGGGGGGGGGGGGTGTTTTAAATGACGAGGTCTTGTGTGCTTTTTCTGTTTTGGACGTTTATAACGTATTATACTATATATATATTATATATATATATATATATTATGTATATAATAAGATTATAACTACGATTTGGATTTTCCGGATCGGAAGATATTTAACTTAAATATTATGACTTTTGGCGATACATCTAATTCTCTTCGTATAATTATTTACTGAGATAGCTGTTGTATGCAGGGGTAGTCTATCTGTACACCCTATCTCTCTCTCCCCCTCTCTATCTCTCAGTTCTCTCTCTCTCTTTCTTATATATGTATATATATATATGATATATATTTATAGTATTCAAGCGAATTGACAGAGTATGACAAATATCGATATAGATAGGCAGATAGGTAGACAGGAAATCGATATAGATAAATATGATATGGAATGACTAGATTATACGGCAAGATAGTATAGATGGGTAGACTGATAGTGAATTAACATATAGAGATAACTAGGGAATAGACATAGATTGAGATAGATAGAGTGAGAGAAGAGATAGTGGAAATAGAGATAGATAGATAGATAGATAGAGAGAGAGGAGAGAGAGAGAGAGAGAGAGAGAGAGAGAGAAGAGAAGGAAGAGAGAGAGAGAGAGAGACAAAGCTTAACAAGCTCGGATTTTAGATAGGGTGGACTCTAATTAATTATCATTTAACCACAGGTATTAAGTAAATACGGTTATTACCTTTGACACTTAGCTGTTAAAGTTGATAGACATGCACTCCTCGTGATGTAATTCCGCCAAGTTGTCAGGTTGGGGGAGCTTGAGAAACGTCCTTATAAAATATAGAATTGTTGTACAATGTCAGCCAAAGTTGTTTGCGATTGAAGTGGGTTCTCTGTATTTTTCTAGACATGTTTTGTTATTCTTACGTATTGGCAATGATTTCAACCGTCTGTGTTTATCCTGTCGCATTTTTATCCCTATTTGTCCCTCTTTTTAGGGGTTCGCTGGATTCATCAACAGTACGCTATTATTGTTTATTAGAGGGAGATGCGAGAGTGTCTGAGAAGAGATTGGCATTTCCATTTTGTTTTTACAGTGGTGTAAATGACTTTAACGTCATGGGAAATGAACTCGTCGCCCCGAGTTCATTCCTTGATGTGGTAATTGCATTTCCACTAAGGCGCTACACCTTGCGAAGGTATGAATCCTACTCTCCCCAGATATGGATAAATAGCATGTGGGCAGACTGGTCCTTTAACCTTGATTAGGCACACCGGTCAAAGTGAAGGAATTCCAAACCTGTTCTGAACTCCGCTTAAAAGAAACTGACCTTGTGTCACATTCCTCTCGTGTGGAGGAGTTTGTAAATATATATATATATATATATAATATATATATATATTATATATATATATATATATATATATATATATACCAGCACTTGGCTCTGGCTGCTGATGAAGAATAACATACAAATAAAGTTGGAAATTAGTTTCCCTCTAATAATCTTGTATCTCTCCGTTTTATCGGTTCACCGAGAAACTGGGTAATCCTGTATGTGGCCGATAAAAGTGGGAGCTGGTGTCGGTGTGCCATTCCACCTCAGCAAAACAGATCTCCCTGATCTAGTCTGAGCGAAAAGGTGATAGACTCCTCCGCTGCCATCAGACCTGACAAGAACAACTCGTGAAAACTTACTTTTTAAATGTGTGAAGTTAGAGATTAAAGAATAAACATTATAACATATCCTCACTATTGTTTTTGAGACCATCTAGCCAGACTAATTTTCCTTGACTCTGCGCGTAGATCCTTCGACTCTTACTATAGACTAGGCGACGATTCATGTGATCTATTCCTTGCCAATCACTGGGCAGTCTCTGAGCGATTAAATACTTAACTCCCCTACTGCTCATAAATTTACTAAGCGTTCATGACGAGGACATAGGATAGTATCACTGGACCTTTACAATAGCAGGATCAGGACTTATACACTTACCAAAAGGATCAGCAAAGGATTCCAAACTAAGACTTTTTAAGCCCTTTTCAACTGGCCAAGAATGCCATTTAAAAATCTTTACACGCCGATTTTTTTCAGGATGAGGGCACAAACAATAATTGTTACGAAGCCATTCAGTAATAAAGTTGCAAATGAAGTTTCGTAACTCTTTTTGCCCTCTTCAAATATAAAAAATAAAATACGATTGTTTTTTTTTGGTTCTTGTTTTCAAAATTGTTGTTCAGTACTGAACTATTGCATTCAGGGAATCTTCCCCATCCTTCCCAATCATAATCAATCAGGAGAGAATATTCAAATCTATATTAAGTCAATAATTACTGTTAAAGTACGTCTTCTGCCTAGAGGTACAAAACGTACTTGCTACCCACAATCTCAAAGGATGTCAACAGGAAAGGAAGAGCATTTATCTAAATGTTTTTTTAATGATAAGAATACAGGAGTTCTGTGTTTAGTATACTATTAAAGTGAAAGTTATATTAGAGATTATAGAGATATGGGATGGATACTGTGTGTATGGTATGTATATAGTCGAATGAAGTAGAGCGAGAGAGAGAGAGAGCGAGTACAGAG
This sequence comes from Doryteuthis pealeii, assembly GCA_023376005.1. Classification (NCBI taxonomy): domain Eukaryota; kingdom Metazoa; phylum Mollusca; class Cephalopoda; order Myopsida; family Loliginidae; genus Doryteuthis; species Doryteuthis pealeii. The sequence continues at coordinate 14,406,442 of CM042153.1, read as the reverse complement.
AGAGAGAGAGAGAGAGAGACAGAGACAGAGACAGAGACAGACCAGAGACAGACAGACAGAACAGCAGAGACAGAGATGAGAGAGAGAAAAGAGAGAGAGGGAGAGAACTCGAGAGAGTGGATGAGTATTGAAATTATTTTTTATCCAATTCAAATGATGGTGGATTGAAGGATATAATTAAAAAGTAAAAATAAAATGTAATATATTAGGAGATGATCATAAGGTTAGGTGGAAAGATCTTGCTTTATTTTCGATTTTATATATTATATATATATATATTATATATATATATAATATAATTTATATTTATATTTATAAATTTTTAATTCTATTAGTTTTATTTTATTTTAAATTTTATTTATTTTAAATGTTTTATTTTTGTTTCTTCTTCTTTTCTTTTTCTTCTTTGTTTCTTTTTCTTATATTTTAAGAAAATTTTCTTTCTTATTTCTTTATAAATATTTAATTTTTCGTTTATTTTGTATCATTTTATTTTCTTATTTTTTTATTCATTATTTATTTACCTATTATTCATTCATATTATTATTTTAGTCATCTATCTTTTATTTCTTTCCTCTTCTTTCTTTTTCTTTATTCTTATTCATTTACGTTTATGAAAGTCAGAAGGTGGTAAAAATAAAATAAAATAAGCAATTTAATCTTGCTTTGGTTTTCCCTTTTTTACTTATAAATTAATTTATTAAGGCATTTGATGACATTTTGCTAAAGCTAAAAAATTAATGAGGCACAAACAAGAAGAATTCTAAAAAAAAAGAAAGTGAAGGAATTGTGAAAGTATCAAAAAGAGAATATATGAACATAGAATATACAGAATGAAAGTTAATAGATTGAGAAATGTCTTATATATATATATATATATATAATATATATATTTATATTATATTATAATATATATACTAATATATATATATATAATATAAACAAAACTCAAATATGAGAAGCTTTATAAATAAACAATAACAAACCATCCTTAACAAAATTAATTCTCCAACTGCAGTACACCATGTAAACCTGCCTATAACACCTTTCTGATCAATTCCTCTCCTTCCAAGCCCCCCATTTATTTAATTTTTAACCAAACTGTACCAACACATGCACCCTGATGGATATGGCACTTCGAAGTGCGAAAGTATCGGGCCTGACTTTGGTGGACTTTACGAATTTCCAACAAACATTAAAAGTGCCGGCAAACTCGAAAAGATCAAAAATAAAATTGATAAGCAGGAGATGTGTTTTGTGTTGATTTCTAAACATATATATAATATATATATATATTATATAAATTATTACTATTAGTATATAAGGAGAGGTGACAACCCCAGATTCTACTCATGACCCACAAACGCTAATAACACCTCACAAAAAGATCCTTACTACTACACTAAATATTTAGGTAGCATCAGAGTTTTGACTCCCCCCCAATCACGGACATAATCCAACGTATGTCACCCAGATGCAAGAAAAAATACTAAAATCAGGGGTAATTAACCAAAATCTAATGACATTCTCAGTGTTGATAATTAATGAATAACAATATAATGGCCACCAGTTATTTTATTCGAAAACTCATAGATTTTTTCAGGTCAGTTAACTTTGAATCACGTTATGACTTTGAGGTGTAACACAAATCTCAAAGATACATGGTTCAAAGTAACTGAACTGAAAAAATGTAAAAAGTTTTTGATTAGAAAATTCGTGCATTTATATTCATTTCTTCACTAAGGTATCAACACTGAAAAATTTCATTAATCCGGAATAATTCCTGATTTTTTAATATTTTTTTCTTTCAGGTGGATGACATGATGGTGGATTTAGTCCGTCAAGTAGGATCTACCCATATGTGCGTGATAGGAAAAAAGGAAAGCGTTTTAAAACCCAGGAAGTTTGAGATAGATAAGGGAACCAGAGAACAATAGTTTTAGTGGTAACCATAATGTATTGTTGTTAACGATTGATAAGATGATGCGCGAAGTGCTGAATAGAT
>CM042153.1:14388124-14398124 GCA_023376005.1 Doryteuthis pealeii | reverse complement strand
CATCTGTTTATAGATTTGAGTTCTCTATTGATTGTAAAAACATACCACCGTAAAGTATGTAGCAATTAATTGTTCACCTTAGACTGACGGCCGCTGATAGCCGCAACGGGTAAGGAATTTGGAAGACGAAAATTCTGTTGGGTTTCGATTCCGACTAGAGGTAGCTGTTAAAAGGTCGAGCCGCACTTATGAGAAGTAAACTTCGAAATACGTGTCTGTGGATGACATATATATATATATATATATATATATATATATATATATATATATATATATATATATATATATAAAGAAATTTGAAAATACAAGTGTTCCAAAAAATAAGATAAATTTATTTATCAACGCTTAAACGTTTCGGTTTCTTTAAACCTTTATCAGGATGTATTAAGGGGTGAAGAAATTGATGGATGTTTTATAGATGACAGGAGGTAAAAAATCTTTATGAAATTCTTTTGTTGTGTAACTGTATTTAAAAATACAGTTACACAACAAAAATCTTTTAATACATCCCCTTAAAACATCCTGATGAAGGAAACCGAAACGTTTACGCGTTGATAAATACATTTATCTTATTTTTGGAACACTTGTTTCTTTGAAATTTCTTAATATTGTCGGATTTATTTCCATATTTACTCCCATATATATATATATGTATGTATGTATATATGTATTAAAGAGAGAATGACAATGGAAAAGGCAAACATCAAGCTAGTCCCAATTTTGATTATTGAGATAAAAGAAGTGAATAACTAGGAATAATGAACGAAGATAAAAACAGTGCTCAATACATCGATACAGCTGGTGTAAAATAGATATTATAGTAGAAAAACATCTTTCTAGGTTTTATCGAGAAGGATCTTCAGGATAATTCTGATTGAAACTGATGAGAACAAGCTGATGTAAACAAAAAACATTTGAGAAGAATCGCGGCAAGCATTTGGGTTTTATATCCGAGGAAAATTGAAATAAATTAGACTATATGTAAAGATCAGAATATTCAGGGAATGCATTCTTATATATGCTAATGTTTCTTTCATTTTTTTTGTTTTCATTTTTCCTTTCAATTTTTTAATTGAAAATAATTTTCCGATGAAGCATTTTAACATTCAATACGAACATCACCCATTAGAGAGTATTATGGCTTTTCCATATTTTCGTATTGACACAGACGTGCACACTCGCAGTATATATATATATATATATATATATATATATATATATATATATATATATATACACACATATATATATATATATATATATATATATATATATATATATATGAAAGTAAACAATCTGTTTGAGAATTATGTTTCAGGTGAAAGTCTGAATGTCACGTGATTCCGAGAGGTGAGAAGAGTAGAGTTCCTTTAAATCCCGAAATATCAACACGATGCCATTTCTATGGTGTCTACTAACTTTCCTGATTTCAATATTCTGAAATCCTACATCTGAGGGCGTCGTCGATAATGATATCCTTAGAAGCTCTACAATATCGAGGACTCGTTGAAACCATCCATTGCCAAAGTAAATGCCAACATACCCAAGCACAATTACTTGCGAGGTAAAATCGAAGATGTTATTATCCTTAAGGGTAGTATTCATAAAATAATATCTTCCTCTTTTTCTATTTTTACGATGTGTACAATTTAGAACATACACTGTTGAATGTGTTTTTTTCTTTAATATCAGTAAATAATCATTCTGAATTACCTGACGCATATTGTGTATTTAGAACGGGCAGAACTAAAAGACTTAAACCTCAGAAAAATAAAACAACTCATACAAGGGACATGAAATAGATGAGCAAAACTTTATTGAAAAAAGCAAAATAGTATATTTTTAAAGATTTTTTCCAAATTAATGTAAACATTGAATTATTTGGGATTGGTTTGTAATAAAAGGTTATTTTAATTGTTTGAGGCTATTCAAAATGGCAGCAAATCAAACGGTGTTCCAGAGGTCTACGATAAAATTCTCGGTGAGTTAGAATGGCTAACCATAAGAAATCTACAGAGGAAAGTGTGACGAATATTTAGAAGCTTGTTTTTGTCAAAAATCTTTACAAATGGGATAAATATGGGTTTACGACAAAGAATATGTGTCGAAAAGTCACTCCATAGAGTAGAAATACAACAAAAATGGTTCCAGTCGTAGCAGCCAGTAAATAAGGCCAGGCTGACCGATTTCTAGGCCATGAAGTAGTCCGTCCCTATTTATTTCTTTGAAAAAGGTGCAAGAGTAACATTGTCCTAAAGTCTTTAGACATATATATATATATATATATATATATATATATATATATATATATATATATAAGTAATGGTGATATTATGGTTTCACACCATAACTTAAACTTTCTTGGTAATTCGATCATCAGATGAGAAGTGGTTGAGATGTCAAAAACCGCTCTGCTTTATTAGCATTGAGCACTTTTCCATGCAAATACTTTTCTCATTTTTTCATTCACTATTCATATATATATATATATATATATATATATATATATATATATATATATATATATTGGACAAAATGTAAACCGTTGGGTCACCCATTGGTCTCTGGGTAAATAATTGGCATTAAGGAAAAGAAAGTTTACAAAGTGAACTGATGTTTTTTTTTTTAAATACGACCGGAAAATTTAAAAAAAGAATAACATTAAAATCAATTATAAGATTTATAATAAACGTTCCGTTTGGCCTAATTTAAATTGCAAAGGATCATAAAATTTTAGTAAGGTACATGCTCGTTGCTGCTTCAGAATCTTAACAGACAAATACAGTGCAAAGTTAAATTGTCCATATCACAATCACTCGCCTTCTCTCTCTTTACTTACAAACAGAAACTAACATATATAATGAGGAGATAATCAAGATATACATAGAGAGGGGAAAGTGATAGGCTTTATGTGAAGTAAGTGACGGGTCAGTTTTTTTTTTACTTAGTGGCAGATTAAGACTAATTAGAACCAAGTAAAATGGATTTTTTCAAACATAAGTCAATCCTAAAAGCAAGGGATATTTTGGTATAAATTTCGTGTCATTAACTTAAACAGGAAAAAGCATTTAGAAGACAAATATTAATTCGCTCTTATTTAGTATAATAATAGGTATATATATATATATATATATATATATTAATATTTATATTTTTGCTTGATGGCAATTACAATGCGCATATCGCATAAAATTCGATAATTATAGAAGATAATAATGACCAGTGAATTTCGCAAAGAATTACTCGGTGTGTAGAATATCGTACAGACTGTTTCAACTTTATTAAGTCTCATCAGCGATATATACTAACGATTTCCCTCCGACAGAAATCGAAACCGGGACTTCAGCAGGATAGTCAGAAACTATACTGTTTCGGCCACTATACAGCACGGAGAAATTCCTGCAAAATTAACCTGTCAATGATACTGAGACGTCTCTACCATATGAGGCAAGGGGGCGCTGAGTGAACAATAACAAACCCGGGCTTTAAGCTCTTCGGCGAAGGAAATAAGATTTTTGGATGTTTGTTTATTTTAGAAGCATTGTTGAAATAAGTATATATTAATATTTATATTTTTAATTCTTTGCGAAATTCACTTGTCATTATTATTCTCTATAATTATCGAATTTTATGCGATATGCGCATTGTAATTGCCTTCAAGCAAAAATATAAATACTAATATATATATGTTTATTTATTTAATGTCTTATCTCCTAAAAAAATCAGCGATAAATGTGTCTACTGATGCGTAATAGCGATTTGATTTAAGCCACCTATATTACTGGCACATGTTTATGAGTATTAATATTCAGAGTCTCAATTTTACGACTCGTCGAGTATTTTGCTCATCAAACTAAAACGAAATGATAATCAACTTGTTTTATTTGCTGTTTGAAGAATAAAACCAAAACTAGGGCAAACCAAGAAACAGGTTTTTGTTTACAATTAAACGTGGGCGTTTCCATCGGAACGGAGTTTGGAAATGGAAATAAAGAAAACTTTTGACTTTTCAATAATGCTAGGTGTAGATCTTTTACTTGAACGTCTCTTCTTCCAACAGTGAATTTATAATTACAGGGTCATTCACAGGTGAGGCCAATTATTTGCAATACAGAGAAAGTGGTAATCATCACGTGTTTGTCGTTAAATAAACGGCAGTAAATTATAATGCTGACAAAGTTTCTGGAAAGAGATATTTTATGTGTTAATGAGAAATACGTAGCAATTCTCAGAAATGAAAACGCTTCTACGTATTTGAATAAAATTACCAATCATAGATTTCTAAAATTAGATGGCTTTGGTTCAAGCTTAGGATTATAGTGTTAAGTAGCGGCTTTCTTCACCGGCACTAAATCGTATATATGTTATATACTGACATTAAATTCTATATGTTATGGAGCGCTTTCTTCGCTACTTAAAATCGTGTACGTTAGTACTGGGGGTTTTCACTGTACCCAAAGCGATGTATGTTAGTAGTCAGCTACTACCGACTACTGGACTTCAATAAACAACAGATACGTATGTACAAATAGAGGACCCTTCTTTATTTTCTTCGGTGTGTGGGTGATGAAGGCGCAGATCTTACAATGAGTGCCCGAGGGGTGTTTTCTGATGGGAGACGTGAAGTGTCCTTTCGGCTGCCGGCTGGTCTGACTCTGTCGGCTCGACCCTCTGGCTTTTTGTATTGACGACACGCCTACGCATGTTTATCTTTTGATCTGATAACGGACGTTTGTTATATATTTCTTTATCTTCACTCTGCTTCCTTGACCGGAAAGCCTTGCTTTCGTCTTCCCCCTTTTTTTTAGATATATATTTTTATATTTCTCTTTGTCTTTTTTCCGGAAGCTTTGTTTTCCGGCCGAGGACAATGCAACTATAGTCCACGGACATACGGAACCACCCAGTCTTAAGCATCCTTATTTACATTAGACTGAACAATTATGAATATCATAATAAACTATGAGAAGAACTATGCATAGATCACCGGGCCAAAAAGAATTTGTCCCTCGTGTTAAAAAAAAAAAACTATACTTTAGACGTCATCAAAATTGCTGTTAAGAAGGCCCAATACAATTACATTAAGATGGTCACCATAAGTAAAAAAAAAAAGGGGGCGTCGTCGGGGTGGCCAAAAATCAGTATCAGCCAATCAGCGAGTGAGTCTATCCTCATTTCCCTAGCGCTAGACGAAGGAGATTGATTTGTGCGTCCGAGGTGGAGCGCCACACCAAACATCAGCTCCTTACTTTACTGCACAGATCCCTGTGCTACACATACGCTGAGTTGGCGAGGGCCGGTTTTGAACTAGGAACTTTGTGGTTTTCAAGCCGAACGCTCTACCGACTGAGCTAACCCGGCCGTTTATGTCTTATTTTTTGTGGCAAGAAATATGGAGCTTAGTTCCATCGTTTCATTAAGTGTAGTTTCGAAGTGAATATTACTTGTGGCATAGTAGGCGTGCTACTGCGAGGTTGATTCTCCCACGCGGTGAAAATGGTTAAATAAACCTTCATCAAGGAAAAAAGTCTTGGGGTTTAAAAAGTTAGCCCTTAAAAAGAAGTCCTTAGTAGAGAAACAGTAGTAAGACGACAGAGTAGAAGAGGAAACAGACAAGAACTTAGCAGTCCCTCTCTCTCTCTCTCTCTCTCTCTCTCTCTCTCTCTCTCTCTCTCTCTCTCTCTATCCATCTATCTATCTATCTATCTACATATATACATACATACATACACACACTATCCATCCCAAAATATCCTCATATATTCTCTGCCTCTATGTCTATTTGTGATAATACACATACAAACACACGCACAAACACACACACACACATATCTCTCTCTCTCTCTCTCTCTCTCTCTCTATATATATATATATATATATATATATATATATACATATATTTGTGTGTGTGTGTGTGTGTGTGTGTGTGTGTGTGTGTGTACAACTCTCTCTCTATATATATAAATATATACAGAGAGAGAGGGGGTTATGGATTAGAGTAAGACACTAAGTTGACGGAACTTGGCAATTATTAACTTTGTGTCTTATGTTACCCTATACAACTCTTCTCTCTCTCTCTCTCTCACTCTCTCTTCTCTCCTCTCTCTCTCTCTCTCTATATATATATATATATATATATATATATATATATTATACACACACACAGAGGGGGTTATGGATTAGAGTAAGACACTAATAATTACCTTTGTGTCTTATGCTACCCAATACAACACACACTCTCTCTCTCTCTTTCTCTGCCTCTCTCTCTCTCTCTCTCTTCTCTCTCTCTCTCTCTCTCTCTCTCTCCACTCTGTCTAATGGGGTTTTAGAATACATAGATTTACATATACTCACAAAAAGAGAAAGTGGGGGAGAGATAAATAGTCACACATAGATAGATATATAAAGAAAGAGAGAGACAGAGACAGACAGACAGACAGAGACAGAGACAGAGAGACAGAGAGAGACAGAGAGAAAGAGAGAGAGCAACATTTATGCAGATATAGAAATAGCTACATAAAGAAAAGTGAAAGGATGAGAAAAAGAGAAAGTGAAAGATACAGAGAGTTATATTGAGACATTTTTTTTTAATTGTTGGACAATCAATACAAAATTGTGAAATAGCCAGTAACGCTAAAAGCATGTACTAAGGGGGTTTCCTGAGGCATTTCTTCTTCTTTTATAGAAATAACTAAAATGATTTTTATAATAGACTTCATATGACTGTAATGCTTCTCTTCCTGATATATAGGAAAACCAACGAAAGTTGTATTCATTTGCTGTTCTTTGTTTATTTTACATTGAAAATACTATTGTCCATTATATTTACTAGCAAGAATATGCACCCTCTGGGCGTAAGTATTTAAGTTTTAATGTAATAAAATATTTAAGTTTTAATGTAATAAAATATGAAAGACAAACGAAATTCATTAAGAACGTATGTAAAAAGATTATACTTATCTTAATTAGATTTTAATTGGCTCCTATATAAAATCATTGATAGGATTGATTTTAATAAGTTGGAGAATAAAACAATAATATTACAGATCAATAACGCCATGTAATTATTTATCAAACCCGGTTTTGTTAAAACCAGTATGCAGATTAACCACACTATATATCATGTAAACCTTTATTTCTTAGTAATATATAAGACACATTGCAGGATTTTAAATGCTGTTAAAACCATGGGTTGTTTTGAGGCAAATATAACTCAGATTTACGTAGAGACGTCGTTGATAAATAAGATTTATTCTATGTATTAATGATTTTGACTATGAATTAAATTCCCACTTACGCAATTCCTGAAGGAATTGTGACGGATGCAGTGACGTAGTTTCGGTTACAGACGGACAGACACCGAATTTATATTAATATTTTCTAACAATCTATAATTTTTAAAATATTTTCATTAATTCACTGGTAACATAACATATTTTTTCATGATGGCGTTACTCGTGTAGCACGCCAAGAGCAAACATAGCCTGACGGGGCCCATCCCTCTCCATGTCTACAACTGGTTTGAATTCTCATTCTTCCTCCTCTCGAACCAGTTACCATACCAAGGTTAAAGACTCCAGTCTTCCACAATATTTACCTATGGCTGGAGGGAGTACATTTGGATTCAGACCTTTCAAAGATTATTAGAAGTACTTACAAATATATGTACCCGCTGGGCACAAGTATTAATTTTAATATAATTAAATATCATATTGAATTAGAAAGACTAATGAAATTAAATAAGAACACAAAAATAGTTATAAATATCATATTGAATTAGAAAGACTAATGAAATTAAATAAGAATACAAAAAAAGCTATTAATATCATATTGAATTAGAAAGACTAATGAAATTAAATAAGAACACACAAATAGTTATTAAATATCATATTGAATTAGAAAGACTAATAAATTAAATAAGAACACAAAAATAGTTATTAAATATCATATTGAATTAGAAAGACTAATGAAATTAAATAAGATACAAAAATAGCTATTAAATATCATATTGAATTAGAAAGACTAATGAAATTAAATAAGAACACAAAAAATAGTTATTAAATATCATATTGAATTAGAAAGACTAATGAAATAAATAAGAACACACAAATAGTTATTAAATATCATATTGAATTAGAAAGACTAATGAAATTAAATAAGAACACAAAAATATTAGAGTTATTTTCACTGTATTCTTATTGATTTCAACATAAAATCATTGATAGGATTGCTTTTAATACGTTTGAGAATAAAACAATAATGTTAGAAATCAATAACACCAAGTAATTATTTATTAAACACGCTTTTGTTAAAACCGCTATGCAAATTATTCACACCATATACTATCTAACAATTTATTTCTCAATGATATATAATACACATTGCAGGATTTTAAACACGTTAATGATATGGGCTGTTTTGAGGCAAATCTATCTCAGCTAGACCTTTATAGAGATTGTTTATAAAGAAGATGCTAATTAAGATTAAATAATGATCATTTTATAACCATTGAGAATATAACGTAAATAACTAGGGGAATTGTGACGTTGGTGGTTACGTAGTTTCAGTTACAGACAGACACATAATCTCCATCATAAGATGTGAATTACAAACTACCTCCTTCAAATCGGGTCCTCCTTTCAAATCGGGTCCACTTACTTCTACGATAACCGTTACGCTAATTGGAATATCGTGTAGTCATTAAACATTGAATTTTCTATTTTTACATAAACATATTTCAGAACATTTTGCCTAAGAAATTCTATTTTGGTGATGGAATAAAATTTGTACAAAAATAATTGTCACTGAGCTGGAATTGGTGAAATTAATTCTAAAAAATATCTTCAAATTTCTAAACCAGGCATTGTCCAATAATATTTTATATATTATAATTTTTGCTTAGAACATTTATATAAAAGTTTATTTTGTTTTTTTCAATTCAAATCGACAGTTGTTGGTTTTTTTTTTTGTTGTTGTTTTTTTTAAAGTTTTTTGTTGGATTTTAGGGGGGGTATATTTTTTTATTTCCATAATGTAGAATACGCAACGCTTTTTTTAGCAATGACCAAAAGTTTTCTTGTTTACTATTGATTTTTTTAATAAATAATTTTCCCTTCCAGAACAGATATCCGATATATTGATTTTATTGTGACAAGAACAAATCTATCGACCCAATGAATTAAAAAAAATATTTCTTGAGCATATTCTATACGAAAGAAAGCCCCCAAAGTAAAATCAAAATTTTAAAAATTAAAAAAAAAAAGGAAAAGAAGTTTTTTCAGAGGTTTCTTTGAATAGAAAAAAAAAAATGTTCATTATGACTAAATCATATTTCAAGATATATAAATGTTTTTCAAGAAGAAGACAAATTTTATTTTACCTAGTAAAGGTTGCTCGAAATTTGACCTATTGTCAATCCGTCAAACAATTGTAGACGGTGATCTTCGAGATATTATATAAAGTTTTTCAGGTTATGGTGATTTGCCACGCAAGCATGAACTCTTCCAACTATAAATAGCAGTAGGTTCTGCTCTTAAGCCACAGTCAATATTTCAGTGGACAGTTGAATAAGACCGCCTCGCGAGTGATCTACTCATTTGTATATGTCTGTACTACGTTCTTTGTTAATATATTTGTTTAACTCATTTCCTCTCTTGGTAGCCAACCAACCACAAATCAGGATTGGTCACGTCAAGTAATAATCACCTATATCATTGGGCGTGGGTCTAATGGTTAGAGTCATTAGGAAATAGACTCGTCGACCCGGGTTTCGGTTCCTGGACGAAGCTGTTTGCATTCCCATGGTGTTAATACCCTTGAGAAGGTATTAATCCAATTCTCACTTAAGCTATGGTAAATAGCAGGCGCAGACTTTGGCTCTTTAACCATGGCTAGTGTGGTAACCAGTCATAGGGAGAATGAAAAATCTGAATTTAAACTTTAAATCAGCTGACATATTGACTGTTTCGCATCCTGCTCGGCGAAGGATTTGGTATCTCCT
>CM042153.1:14375605-14388024 GCA_023376005.1 Doryteuthis pealeii | reverse complement strand
ACAAGAATCGGAGGAAATGCACAGATCACACTCGGGCAGCAATAGAACACGAAATATAGGACAATAGTTCCATAGCTGAAATAAGCAAATTTTGGGTATTGTATGATATTATATATATATAAAGTATATATAGTATATATAGTATACGACTAATGGGGAATGCTCATTCTATTATAAGTAGGACTCATAATGTAAGTTTTTCAATTACTGCACTTTATTCGAATTATGCATCATCATCATGTATAGTTATCCATCACATCAACCACCCATCACCGTAAACCAGCAACCACTACATGCATCATCATCTCATCAAGTCGTGCTGAATAGTACGAAATTCATTTGCACTCTCTCTCTCTCTCTTCCTCATACTCTCTCTTCTCTCTCTCTGTCTCTCTCGTCAGTCGTCCTATCAACCATCGCTTTGGCAAGTTCTCTACAGAGTTGATTGAATCTAAGATTTTTGCTGGACGACCAACACTGGTGTATCCATGTGCTGCATTCCACATGCTTCTTTAGAAGTTACCCAACATCTCTTTATATTTCCCCACAAATGCTTCTTTTAGAAGTACTCACATCTCTTATAATTTCCTGAGAAAATTAACGTCCCATTCATTAATTTTTTTTCAAGAATACAAAGGTGTGTCAAAAAAGTACCAAGTTAAAGCTGTATTTACCATGAAAGCAATGAAGAATGAATGGAACGTTTTTGTTTTTCAGAATACAAGGTGTGTCAAAAAGTCAAAGGTTATTTCCTATAACTCCGACATAACAAAGGGGAACCCTCTTGACTGATAATTCATTCATTCATGTTATTGAAGGATGGGGTTAGGGTTAAGGTTTAAGGTTAGGGTTTAGTTTAATGGTGAAGATAGATAATTTATCAGTCAAGAATGGTTCCCCGCTTTGTTTATGCTGGAGTTATAGGAAATAGCGGGTAAAAATTTCCGTCGCTTTCTTGAATGTCATTAAGATGGGTACGTATAGTGGCCATACAGCTGCGGGTTGTTAGGCGCCGTTTGTAGGGATTTGTTCAAAACAGAACGGCAGCATTTCTTGTGTAATTCCCATCAAACTCTGTCACAAACACGTTTCGTTAAAATCCCATAGGTGCAAGCCTGGCAGTATGCTCTGACATGTCTAATATAGCTTGTGAGAATTCCCTGTTTATTTTATCTGAGAAATTTGGGCTTCCCAGTGTCGATACGCTCTCAATAGTAATCCATGCGTTTCTATGCTTATATTAGTAACGCTATTCGGAAATGATATATTGCTACTGAACTGTGAGCATCCCAGCATCATTAGACTAGTGTTTGCATATACTTTTTAGATAGGGATCTGCAGAATGGTTTCACCTAATAAACAGCACGCCTCACGCCCAAGTTATCAATTAATGGAGATGCGCTACCGGTTTTTGTCTGTAAAAACGACGTCAATTACATTCAGAGACTAAAATTATATGGTGTAGCTAGTGAAAAGGGGATAGACTCCCTCGCTGCATGGCTGATAACGATATAGGCCACCCGACTTTTTATTGACTGGGACTACTTTAATTAGTTTGATATTATGGCAGAAATTGGTCAAATATGTAAAAAGTATAATGAACCTTGATTTAACTCTCCAACTTTTTGTTTTTATTTTTATCCCTTTTTAATTATTTTTTTGTATGTATGTGAATTCGTATTATTATCGCGCGCATCACACCATACTCTCTTCCTTTACTTAATTTCTTTCTTCTTTCTTTCTTTCTATATATTATATTCATATATAGGGTAGCCATAAAGTTTCGGTTACAGACATACAAACACACAACCTCCATTTTAATTATTAGTCCTTGAAAAGGGATTACAATGGAGACAGATTTGTAGGCAGCTGTGGGTCGAGTGGGTGAAGTGCACAAGTAACACCCCGTTAGTAGATTTAGTTAGAGGGTTTTATTAGCAATAATATATAAACAGAAGGAATAGAGAGTCACGCTACTAACCTCGAATACCAGCTCCGTATAAATGCCTGTACCTCACTATATATATATATATATAATATATATATAATATATAGTCAGAACACGATTGGTGAGAAGAGAGAGGAGAGAGAGAGAGAGAGAGAGAGAGAGAGAGAGAGAGAGAGAGAGGGAATTCTTTCGTTACAAAAATAATAAGATATATTTATGTTTATTTTATAAGTGAAGAAAATGTGAAATTGTGGTCATTATGTCCCTTTTCGAATAATACCCTGTATGTGTTAAAGTTGTTACGCCATTCCCTTGCCTTATAGGCAGAAGCGCTTATCTGGTGGACATTGGAATCCTTGTAAACAGAGTCCGGTCGCTAATGGAATATTTTGGTTACTAAAGTGTTTCTCAGTTAACTGGTATAAACGACCTTCTGAGTATTGGTAAACGGATCCGGCATCCTAACTGTCCTGTCCGCGTCCTCACAGAAGCCTGCAGTCTTTAATTATGCACAATGTCGGCGGGGAGGGGTTAAGTATTCCTATCAGCGCCAGTAGCTCATTGCTAGTGATTGCGTTACAAAGGAGGTCAATACATGCACCTTGTATGTCTTAATTAAACAACTACAGCACCAATTGTTATCTTAAATAAACACTAGCAATAAACATCGCGTTCGCCAGGCAGTGAGCAAATTATTAACCTTCTAATATAAATGTAAATATTTATCAAATTCAGGAAAAAGAAAACTCAAAATTTAAATTTTTTAAGCTAACCGCAATTCACAAATAAGCATCTTCTTTACTCTCTGTCTCATTTCATATTTCAACTTCCGCATATAGGATGTTTTCAATACGTTTGCAGAACTCACACCAATCAATCGATTAGAACATCACACTAACATGCCAGCTTAATCTATTTATTGAATAGAAGTCTTTGTTAAAACCGCGTAATCGCAATTTTTTCAACACCACCTATGACATGTGATCACATTCTTATCTTCTTAATGGTATATAGATAATACACTTCGCCCAGGATCTTTCACAACCACTCATTTATAACTATCGCCCCAAAGGTATGAACCACAACACTTTGGCCTGCGAAACCATAAACATAGTATTCAGTCAAAAAACTTGTACTTGAACACAACAGTCATTGGAATCCGCCACGCTCGACGTTCTACTCCGCCAGCGCCACTCAAAGTGTGGCGACACGCCCATACTCTTCCGCTCGGTCGCACCACCTCCCACGTCAATCTCAACCCGATCGTCGTCACCGCTGCTACGTCAACCGATCCTACTCGCCACTGATGTCCAGGTCGCGCTGTTGATAACTGACGCCGCGCACGGGAATTACGTCTCCCACGCCACCCTCCGCAGTTGACGCAACGAGAGTGCTTCGGGGCTTAGAAGCACAGAGGTAGCGAACTAAGAGACTCGCCCCCCCAGCACCCGCCACGTTCCGCTGTCGCTCACTCACAACCTTGAGACTCGCTCTCTCCGCCAGAATGCCAAAATATATGAAGAGTCCGGATATGAAAATTTGGGACATATGACCATTAGGAGCACCTTTACGACTCGATTCATAAGCGTACATTATTTCTATTTTACACGTGAAAATCCCGGTTTTGATTATACAGAGTGATGTTTTCTGATTCTTTAACATCCCCATCTATTCAACACTCTACGCCACATCACAACTAATCCCACAAAACTGCGCTCCACTGCGGGCTCCGACTTGCCACAAGTAACTCGAACCTGAATTTCGTATTCAGACAAAACATCCATATATAACTCACCCGCCAGACGCTACACATCGCTACACAGTAAGTAAGTCAAACTACACATCTCACACCATCACAATACAGATATCCTTACACAAACTGCACCTTCACACCAACACCGTCTCAGAGTCAGGCAGTCCGGAATACCTCCAACGAGATCTGGTTAGACTAGCGTCCGGTCTCCTGAGTGCTGATCGAAACCGGTGCTGACGCCTCGAAATTTGTATTTATCTCACGAAAACAATGTCTTTCTTGGACACTCACGGCTTCTAGCGCACCACCCTTATTCTGGCGATCTTCGATTCTATAAGGACACTTCTCTCTTGATTCTCAATCCACTCACGCACCACATCCGCTTGTTTAGTTAACAGACGAAATCTTTGCAGAGGTTTTGTTTAACTCTATAAACAAATACCCGCCTCACTGCCCTCACACCACACCAACCGGCCCACCTGTTGACGGTGTCAGATATAAAAACCATACTCTTCGATGAGTCGCATCCTCGACTAAGGGGCTCCTCAGAACGTCTCACTCGCTCGACGACGTCTCTAAATAATCAGTCCTCACTCACAGTTATCTCTCTCCTTTTTGTTCTCGCTCACTTCTTCTCGTCTCACTATCTCTGCTGATTTATTACGCTCTTGGCATAGCCCAGTCTCGCTAGATCAGCGTCGACGCTAACAACCGCCCGCGTCGAGGCCTTCGCACGCGACCATTCAGTCTACCCGGGCTGCGCCCCGCGCTAAAGTAAGACCGCCACTAGACTGATCAGGCTCACGACCCTCCAGCTCACGGCCCCGTTGTCATATCAGACTACTAAACAACCTACCATATATCTCGTCAGGCTCTACGCACTCACGCTAACGAGGAGATTAGCTTCCTCTCGCATGTCTGCTGAATCATCGCCACTCCTTAGGCCTATACTGCATAACCTTCTCTTACTTTCATCACGTTGCTTTATATCTCCTTTGTCTTATTTTACACTATCTTAATAATTTGAAAGGCAATTCTACATTGCACGTGATAAAACTAGATAAAGAACAAAAAGATGTTATTTTGTTATCGTCTATCGTTTCGAAGTATAAACTTCATCATCAAAGATTGTTATCAGAAATGTCTCGTGACTTACGTTGTGTTCTTTTGGTGGTGGTTAATTAATTCCTCTCTCTTATTTCTTTGTTCCTCTCCGCTTTTGTTTTTTACTCTTTCTTCTTCACGCTCCTCTTTTATTACATGTTTTCATTTTTTAATTCATGTTTCAAAAAATTATTTTTAGATTTCCCTTCATCTTCATAACCTTCTTTGTAAGTTTTTCCTTGGCATTTCTTATCTATGGACAACAGAGAGTAGTGGATATAGTCGTCCGAAGTTAATACATTAATAGATACAAGTTTATCTCTAGGCCTGAGGTTTCAATCCTGGTCGAGGGGCAAAGTATCAATAGGAATAATTAACCGCCAGCAGTTGACACTTTGTACCCAGGTCATGGTTAGAGGAATGGAGAACAGTCTAACTCGTGGATTTAAAATAAAGGGTGAGGTTCGAGTTCCATGCAAGGCTCCCCGATTGAGGACAAAAGAGGTTCCCGAGTCAAGGAGGGGTTTCCCAAGTTCGAGAGGTTCCGAAGTCCGACAAGAAAACTGAAGAAAGCCAGAAGGCACATCGGCCGAAACATTGTGCAAATGGCAATAAAGATGAAGACAATAGTCCAAATAATACAAATTCTCAAAACTTATCTCGAACATTCAGAGAAATATTTTCTTATCTATACATATATAAGGGGCAGTTTGTGTGTATGTATGTATGTATGTATGTACATACGTATGTCCGGATGACACTACAAAAATAAAACAATTAACAACAAAGTAAATACATATACACATTAAATATCACCGATTCTTGCTGTTTGTGGAAACCATTTTTAGATTGATTTATATACAAATATATTTAAAAATTAAAATATACATAGAAAGAGGCATTGGATTCGACCTCTAAATGTAATAACATTGAAAATCATACCTTTCCCAGGGATATTTTGCGCTATGTGAAATGCATAACAGCCTTGGTCCAGATGATTTAACTCGCGACACGAGTCCATTTCTTAGATTCTAATCATAACCACCGACGCGCCTCCAATCATATTCTGATTTGATCCTGGATGATCCATTTGGTGATAACTAGGCTTCACTATTATACATTATTATCGGTGTGTAGTCAAGATATTGGAAATACAACTCTGGGCAGATACCAATTGGTCTAGAATTGTGTTTACACATCAGGGAGGTGCCCCCACACGTATATATATATATATTGTATATATATAGTGTATATATATAGTATATATATTTATATATAAAGGAAAAATGGAGTAAAGAAAAGAAATGTGAATGGATAAAAATGAATTTAATTCGATATCACATTATGGCGATATCTACTTACACATGTGTTTCGGTCAAGTTTATGTGTGTGAAAATATTTCGGCACACATACAACTCGCGAGCAACGAGCTGCCATTTCTACGATGTAAAATAAAAATGTTCACTCTGATGAAGGTCGACTTCTTGTATGTGTGCGAAATAGATTTTCACAACGGGTCATAAACTACCGAAACACATGTGTAAGTGATATCGATTAATGTGATATCGATTAAATATCATTTTATCCATTTACATTTCTTTTCTTTACTCATTTTTCCTCATATTGTCGGATTTCAATTCTTTTCCAATTTTTTAACACTATAATATATATATATATATATATACTATATACTATATACATATACACCACGTACATCATACAAACTCACCATATTATGTATATATTTATATTGTCATTCCACACTAGATACAGTGTTTCGAACGTTTATGTCTACATCAGTGTTGCTCGACTTAAGCAAGCTTAACTTTGAGCCGGGAGCG
The DNA here is from genome assembly GCA_023376005.1 of Doryteuthis pealeii. Classification (NCBI taxonomy): domain Eukaryota; kingdom Metazoa; phylum Mollusca; class Cephalopoda; order Myopsida; family Loliginidae; genus Doryteuthis; species Doryteuthis pealeii. Next base: position 14,381,378 of record CM042153.1, on the reverse strand, counting down.
GAAACCCGACTGAATTTCCTTTAGTGTCTCGGCCATCGGACTGTCGCTACAAAGGTGAACATTTAATTGATACAATGCTTCCGTTGATATATGTTTACAATCACCAGAGAATCAAGTCTGTAACAACAGGTCGAGTAATGCCTTAACGCTAAAACAGGTGAAAGTTGAATTAACGTCTACCTCTAGAGAGATCTACTGAGCATTGGGGCATAATATATTGTTGTGCTGTTTAATCACAGTAAAAAAAGTAAGTCAAGTCGAGGTAGGCGTAAATACTAGAACCAGTGTATTTACATAATGGTCACAGAAAAGGCTAGCTTGCCTTTAAAGGTTGACAGTACGAACCTTTTCAACTGCACTCGTGTACTCCTATTATAGTGAGAACCGGTGGTATAATTCTCCACTGTAGGAACGGTCGGTACAACCATATATTGTGATACGATAATCGCTTATCTCACTTGGTGCAGTCGAATAGCGGACCATTTCTTTGTGTGTGTGTGTGTGGTGTGTATGTGTGTGTGTGGGTGTCGTGTGTGTGTGTGTTGGTTACCTTTGCAATGGATCACTTAGGCAATAAACAACTGTCCTATTTTAAAAGATCTTGTTACTGAACTTTGAATGTTTTATTCGGCATCCACCAGCCAGGGAATAAATCGAGACATTGTCAGTCGATTGTAATTCCCCGTCACCTAAATAACAAGTGAGTATCAAAGTTTAACTTTTGCATGCACAGTAAGAGGCTTTGTACTTCCTCTAGAAAACATAAGTGCACAATTGAGGAACAGTTAGTACGTTTCCATTAATATATTAGAGTGAAGAAAAACATCACCCCCACCGAAAAAAAAAAAGAAAGAAAGAAGAAGGCCAAGGTCGGTGTAATGTTAATATGATGGGAAAATATTTCTGGATACTCCATCAGGATAATGAGAAAAGAGCAGCAACGGTGAAATATATAATAGGGATCCAAAAAACAAAAACCCAAGAGACAAAAAAATAATAAACGGAATTGGTTATGAAATTCTTACAAAGAAAGGCATTATAGATATATATATAATATATATATTATATATATATATGTGTGTGGTGTGTGTGTGTGTGTGTGTGTGCGTGTTATTTCTGCTCGACACACACCACGCACACACATGTATATAATATATATATAAATATATATAATATATATATATATTATATATATATATATATTCAATTTAAAAAAAATAAAGGCATATCAATTTGGGCGAAAATAATTTCCATTTATTTCATTCCAGTAATTATTATACACCAAAATGTTCTATCAATCAATTTATTTATCCATCTATCTTCCCCGCCTCTCTCTCTCTCTCTCTCTCTCTCTCTCTCTCTATCTCTCTCTATATATATATATATATATATATATATATATATTATATATAAAGAATAATAGCAAATGGGAAAGTGTTTGCATATATATGTACATATGTACATACATTATTTTTATGCATCCATATATAGATATATATTATATATATATATATATATATATATATATATATATATATATAAATATGTCTATCTATTTCAATATTTATATATCTATCTCTATATTCATCACGCTCTCTTTCACTCCCCTTTCTTTCTCTCTCCTCTCTCTCTCTCTCTTCGATATATATATATATATATATATATATATATATATTATATATATATATATATAAAGAAGAAGAGAGAGTGAGACTGAGAACTGAGAGAGAGAGAGAGAGGAAGAGAGGAGAGAGAGAGGGGGAAGAGAGATGTGATAAAGAAAAGATGTAAACATTGGCCTTGTTGACGTTATACATTTATTTCAACCGAAAAATTCTCGTCTTGTAAAATTCCGTGTTTCTCAGAGTAGATATAAAATCATGAAAAGAATCATTCTTACAACGAACATATCTGGTCATTTATATATACTAGCAAATATATGCCACCTCCGGGTGCAAGTATTTAAAGTTTTAATATAATAAATATCATATCAAATTAGAAAGGCTAATGAAACTGAAATTAAGAATGTAGATAAAAAAGATTAGTACAGAGGGGGTATGATTGAAAAATAGAACACTTTGAAACTAACCCTTCCATCATTTTCCATTACTCCTTTTTTTTTCATTGGTAATTTCCGTAATTTAACTATTTAGTTAAAATAGGAAATAAAGAATAAAATTGTAGTTATTTCTTCTTGTTAATGGATTTCTTTTAAATTTATCCCCGAGATTTTTGCTCATATTCAATAAGGTAAAACCAAACAATTAGAAATCATAATACTAAGCATATATTTATTAAATAACATTTTTAATTTCAATATGCAAATTAGCCATCCCATTTTACACTGTAATCCGCCATTTTTGTTGTATATATAAATACAATTGCATGTTGCTAGTATGTAGATATGGTTCAACAGTCTTAATGATGAAAAACAATTTTATTAATATTAAGGTTTAAATAAAATAGAATATGGAGAATGTGATGTAAATAACAAAGGGAATTGTGACTTGTATAGTAATATAGTTTTCGGTTACAGACGAAAACACACACAATCTCCATTATAATAAGAATTTTATATATATATATATATAAATAATATATATATATATGCCTATTGCCTGTCGATGGTGTGTCGTCTAGCAAAAATGAACAGATGAATATCTTGGAATCACTATAATTCATAAATTAATCACTGGAACATTTTCTAAAGGAAAGCAATAATACATTGCAGTTAACATAACACTATGCTCTGGAACTAAATGTTTAGTACTTAGAAAATATTTGTTTAATAGTATTAAGTTAAAATAAATAAGAAAAGAACTATTGTTTTTCCAATGTTTTAAAATCTTCTTCACAATCGATCACGGAGTTGAGAATGGTGAATTCGCATTGCCCTTTGGGTGTTTCCAAGTTTCTAGGTTAAACTAAATTAACCCTTGCTAAAAATCCCAAAGGCAATAAAAAAACAAACATCATTTTTCCCTGTTCAAATATTTACGACTTTTAATTTCTATCGATTTCATCATGATACCCGCTGAAAAATATTGGTTATAAGTAATTGAAAAAGTTTAAGCTCGGTAGTGTGTCCGGTAGGGAACCTCAAGATTCCTTGTTCGATACCAGCCCTCGCCAACTCAGCGTATAAATAGCACATGGATTTATGCGGTAAAGTGAACAGCTGATGGTAGGTGTGGTACCCGACTAAGACGCTAAAACAACAATATTCTTGGTCTAGGGCTAGTGAAAAGGGGATAGACTCACTCACTCTATGCCTTCTAGCACTCATGATAAAAAGGGTTGGTTGTTTACCATAAGAGCAATTTGAAGAATTCGGGACTTCATCATGTATATATTTACCAATCGTTCCGCACGAGCAGGATGCGAAACAAAGTCAATATCTCAAGCAGATTTTAACAAGTTTAAATTCAGATTTTTTCATTCTCCTAGACTGGTTACCTAGCCATGGTTAAAGAGCCAAGTCTGCGCTGCTATTTACCCATAGCTTAAGTGAGAATTGGATTAATACCTTTCTCAAGGGTATTAACACCATGGGAAATGCAAACAGCTTCGTCCAGGAACCGAACCCGGGTCGACGAGTCTATTTCCTATGACTCTAACCATTAGACCACACGCCTCCATCATATAGGTGATATTACTTGACGTGACTAATCCTGATGCTGTGGTTTGGTTAGGGGCCAAGAGAGGAAATGAGTTAAACGAATATATTAACAAAGAACAGTAGTACAGACATATACAAATGAGTAGGTTACTCGCGAGGCGGTCTTATCAACTGTCCGCTGAAATATTGACTGTGGCATAAGAGCAGAACCTACTGCTATTTATAGTTGGAAGAGTTCATGCTTGCGTGGCAAATTACCATAACACCTGAAAAACTTTATATATATACTCGAAGATCACCGTCTACATTGTTGACGGATTGACATAAGGTCAATAATTTCGAGCAACCTTTACTAGGTAAAATAAAATTTGTCTTGCTTCTTGAAGAACTTTATATATCTTGAAATATGATTTAGTCATAATGAACATTTTTTTTTCTATTCAAAGAAACCTCTGAAAAAACTTTTTCTTTTTTTTTTTTAATTTTTAAATTTTGATTTTACTTTGGGGGCTTTCGTATAGAATATGCTCAAAAATATATTTTTTTTATCCATTGGGATCGATCGATTTGTCCTTGTTCACAATAAAATCAATATATCGGATATCTGTTCTGGAAGGGAAAAATTATTTATTAAAAAAAATCAATTGTAAAAAAGAAAACTTTGGTCATTGCTAAAAAAAGCGTTGCGTATTCTACATTATGGAAATAAAAAAATATCCCCCCCCATAAAACCCAACAAAAAACTTTTAAAAAAACAACAAAAAAAAAACAACAACTGTCGATTTGAATTGAAAAAAACAAAATAAACTTTTATATAAATGTTCTAAGCAAAAATTATAATATATAAAATATTATTGGACAATGCCTGGTTTAGAAATTTGAAGATATTTTTTAGAATTAATTTTACCAATTCCAGGACAGTGACAATTATTTTTGTACGAATTTTATTCCATCACCAAAATAGAATTTCTTAGGCAAAATGTTCTGAAATATGTTTATGTAAAAATAGAAAATTCAATGTTTAATGACAACATGATATTCCAATTAGCATAACGGTTATCGTAGAAGTAAGTGGACCCGATTTGAAATGATGAAGGGGGTAGATTGTAATTCACATCTTATAATGGAGATTATGTGTCTGTCTGTAACTAAAACTACGTAACCACCAACGTCACAATCCCCTTAGTTACTTACGTTATATTCTCGATGGTTATTAAATGATCATTATTTAATCTTAATTAGCATCTTCTTTATTAACAACCTCTTTATAAATGTCTAGCTGAGATAGATTTGCCTCAAAACAGCCCATATCATTAACGTGTTTAAAATCCTGCATTGTGTATTATATATCATTGAGAAATAAATTGTTAGATAGTATATGGTGTGAATAATTTGCATAGCGGTTTTAACAAAAGCGTGTTTAATAAATAATTACTTGGTGTTATTGATTTCTAATATTATTGTTTTATTCTCAAACCTATTAAAAGCAATCCTATCAATGATTTTATATTGAAATCAATAAGAATAAAGTGAAAATAACTCTAATATTTTTGTGTTCTTATTTAATTTCATTAGTCTTTTTAATTCCATATGATATTTAATTGTATTAAAAATTAAATACTTGTGCCCAGCGGGCGCATATATTTGTAAGTACATGTAATAATCTTTGAAAGGTGTGAATCCAAATGTACTCCCTCCAGCCATGGGTAAATAGTGTGGAAGACTGGAGTCTTTAACCTTGGTATGGTAACTGGTTCGGGAGGAGGAAGAATGAGAATTCAAACCAGTTGTAGACTTGGAGAGGGATGGGCCCCGTCAGGCTATATTTGGCATACTACACGAGTGACGCCCTCAAGAAAAAAATATGTTATGTTACCAGTGAATTAATGAAAATATTCCAACAATTATAGGTCGTTAGAAAATATTAATATAAATTCGGTGTCTGTCCGTCTGTAACCGAATCTACGTCACTGTATCTGTCACGATTCCTTCAGGAATTGCGTAAGTGGAAATTTAATTCATAGTCAAAATCATTAATACATAGAATAAATCTTATTTATCAACGACGTCTCTACGTAAATCTGAGTTATATTTGCCTCAAAACAACCCATGCTTTTAACAGCATTTAAAATCCTGCAATGTGTCTTATATATT
>CM042153.1:14365605-14373105 GCA_023376005.1 Doryteuthis pealeii | reverse complement strand
ATATATATAAAAAAGGGGGAAAACGAAAGCAAGGCTTTCCGGTCAAGGAAGCAGAGTGAAGATAAAGAAATATATAACAAACGTCCGTTATCAGATCAAAAGATAAATATGCGTAGGCGTGTCATCAATACAAAAAGCCAGAGGGTCGAGCCGACAGAGTCAGACCACAGGGACGCCAGCCGGCAGCTGAAAGGACACTTCGCATCTCCCGTCAGCCACTACTCCTCGGGCACTCATTGTAAACTCTGCTCCTTCATCACCCACACACCGAAGAAAATAAAGAAGGGTACTCTCTTTGTACATACGTATCTGTTGTTTATTGAAGTCCACTAGTCAGTAGTAGCTGACTACTAACATACATCGCTTTGGGTACAGTAAAAACCCCAGTACTAACATACACGATTTTGAGTAGCGAAGAAGGCGCTCCATAACATATAGAATTTAATGTCAGTATATAACATATATACGATTTAATGCGGGTGAAGAAAGCCGCTACTTAACACTATAATCCTAAGCTTGAACCAAAGCCATCTAATTTTAGAAATCTATGATTGGTAATTTTATTCAAATACGTAGAAGCGTTTTCCTCTCTGAGAATTGCTACGTATTTCTCATTAACACATAAAATATCTCTTTCCAGAAACTTTGTCAGCATTATAATTTACTGCCGTTTATTTAACGACAAACACGTGATGATTACTACTTTCTCTGTATTGCAAATAATTGGCCTCACCTGTGAATGACCCTGTAATTATAAATTCACTGTTGGAAGAAGAGACGTTCAAGTAAAAGATCTACACCTAGCATTATTGAAAAGTCAAAAGTTTTCTTTATTTCCATTTCCAAACTACGTTCCGATGGAAACGCCCACGTTTAATTGTAAACAAAAACCTGTTTCTCGGTTTGCCCTAGTTTTGGTTTTATTCTTCAAACGGCAAATAAAGCAAGTTGATTATCATTTCATTTTCAGTTTGATGAGCAAAATACTCGACGAGTCGTAAAATTGAGACTCTGAATATTAATACTCATAAACATGTGCCAGTAATATAGGTGGCTTAAATCAAATCGACATTACGCATCAGTAGAAACATTTATCGCTGATTTTTTTAGGAGATAGGACATTAAATAAATAAACATATATATATATAAATATTTATATTTTTGCTTGAAGGCAATTACAATGCGCATATCGCATAAAATTCGATAATTATAAAGAATAATAATGACAAGTGAATTTCGCAAAGAATTAAAAATATAAATATTAATATATACTTTTTCAACAATGCTTCTAGAATAAACAAACATCCAAAAATCTTATTTCCTTCACCGAAGAGCTTAAAGCCCGGGTTTGTTATTGTTCACTCAGCGCCCCCTTGCCTCATATGGTAGAGACGTCTCAGTATCATTGACAGGTTTATTTCGCAGGAATTTCTCCGTGCTGTATAGTGGCCGAAACAGTATAGTTTCTGACTATCCTGCTGAAGTCCCGGTTTCGATTTCTGTCGGAGGGAAATCGTTAGTATATATCGCTGATGAGACTTAATAAAGTTGAAACAGTCTGTACGATATTCTACACACCGAGTAATTCTTTGTGAAATTCACTTGTCATTATTATCTTCTATAATTATCGAATTTTATGCGATATGCGCATTGTAATTGCCTTCAAGCAAAAATATAAATATTAATATATATATATATATATATATATATATATATATACCTATTATTATACTAAATAAGAGCGAATTAATATTTGTCTTCTAAATGCTTTTTCCTGTTTAAGTTAATGACACGAAATTTATACCAAAATATCCCTTGCTTTTAGGATTGACTTATGTTTGAAAAAATCCATTTTACTTGGTTCTAATTAGTCTTAATCTGCCACTAAGTAAAAAAAACTGACCCGTCACTTACTTCACATAAAGCCTATCACTTTCCCCTCTCTATGTATATCTTGATTATCTCCTCATTATATATGTTAGTTTCTGTTTGTAAGTAAAGAGAGAGAAGGCGAGTGATTGTGATATGGACAATTTAACTTTGCACTGTATTTGTCTGTTAAGATTCAGAAGCAGCGACGAGCATGTACCTTAATAAAATTTTATGATCCTTTGCAATTTAAATTAGGCCAAACGGAACGTTTATTATAAATCTTATAATTGATTTTAATGTTATTCTTTTTTAAATTTTCCGGTCGTATTTAAAAAAAAAACATCAGTTCACTTTGTAAACTTTCTTTTCCTTAATGCCAATTATTTACCCAGAGACCAATGGGTGACCCAACGGTTTACGCTTTGTCCAGTATATATATATATATATATATATATATATATATATATATATAATGAATAGTGAATGAAAAAATGAGAAAAGTATTTGCATGGAAAAGTGCTCAATGCTAATAAAGCAGAGCGGTTTTTGACATCTCAATAAAGCAGGACTGGTTTTTGACATCTCAACCACTTCTCATCTGATGATCGAATTACCAAGAAACTTTAAGTTATGGGTGTGAAACCATAATATCACCATTACTTATATATATATATATATATATATATATATATATATATATGTAAACAAGGTTTGCTTAGAATGGCTTTTTGCCGATAATTTTTGGGAGAATAAGTGCTTAATTGGAGTCGTACCTAATTTTGAAAATTAATTAATTAATAATGAATTAGGCGGGAATACCTATCAAATTTATGGCTAAACAAATCGAGAAACAAATCGAACAAATCATAAAATCTAAGAAGTTCGTTTAGTGTAGGGGTTATGAGATCGGCCTGTCAGCTTGGCAGTCCGGTTTCAAATCACGCACAGGGCGGTCTTCCGATCTATAGCTCTGCTGATGAGGCCTAATAGGCCGAAATGTACATACAGAGATTGATTTTTCTCGATTTGTTTAGCCATAAATTTGATAGGTATTCCCGCCTAATTCATTATTAATTAATTAATTTTCAAAATTAGGTACGACTCCAATTAAGCACTTATATATATATATATATATGTCTAAAGAGTTGACTTTAGGACAATGTTACTCTTGCACCTTTTTCAAAGAAATAAATAGGGACGGACTCTTTCATGGCCTAGAAATCGGTCAGCCTGGCCTTATTTACTGGCTGCTACGACTGGAACCATTTTAGTTGTATTTCTACTCTATGGAGTGATTTTTCGACACATATTCTTTGTCGTAAACCCATATTTATCCCATTTGTAAAGATTTTTGACAAAAACAAGCTTCTAAATATTCGTCACACTTTCCTCTGTAGATTTCTTATGGTTAGCCATTCTAACTCACCGAGAATTTTATCGTAGACCTCTGGAACACCGTTTGATTTGCTGCCATTTTGAATAGCCTCAAACAATTAAAATAACCTTTTATTACAAACCAATCCCAAATAATTCAATGTTTACATTAATTTGGAAAAAATCTTTAAAAATATACTATTTTGCTTTTTTCAATAAAGTTTTGCTCACCTATTTCATGTCCCTTGTATGAGTTATTTTATTTTTCTGATGTTTAAGTCTTTTAGTCCTGCCCGTTCTAAATACACAATATGCGTCAGGTAATTCAGAATGATTATTTACTGATATTAAAGAAAAAAACACATTCAACAGTGTATGTTCTAAATTGTACACATCGTAAAAATAGAAAAAGAGGAAGATATTATTTTATGAATACTACCCTTAAGGATAATACCATCTTCGATTTTACCTCGCAAATAATTAAGTGCTTGGGTATGTTTGCCTTTACTTTGGCAATGGATGGTTTCAACGAGTCCTCGATATTGTAGAGCTTCTAAGGATATCATTATCGACGACGCCCTCAGATGTAGGATTTCAGAATATTGAAATCAGGAAAGTTAGTAGACACCATAGAAATGGCATCGTGTTGATATTTCGGGATTTAAAGGAACTCTACTCTTCTCACCTCTCGGAATAACGTGACATTCAGACTTTCACCTGAAACATAATTCTCAAACAGATTGTTTTACTTTTCATATATATATATATATATATATAATATATTATATATATATATATATATATATACTGCGAGTGTGCACGTCTGTGTCAATACGAAAATATGGAAAAGCCATAATACTCTCTAATGGGTGATGTTCGTATTGAATGTTAAAAATGCTTCATCGGAAAATTATTTTCAATTAAAAAATTGAAAGGAAAAATGAAAACAAAAAAAATGAAAGAAACATTAGCATATATAAGAATGCATTCCCTGAATATTCTTATCTTTACATATAGTCTTATTTATTTCCATTTTCCTCGGATATAAAACCCAAATGCTTGCCACGTTTCTTCTCAAATGTTTTTTGTTTACATCAGCTTGTTCTCATCAGTTTCAATCAGAATTATCCTGAAGATCCTTCTCGGTAAAACCTAGAAAGATGTTTTCTTTTTTTTACGTCTTTCTTTTTGTTCAATCTCCATTCCATTCTTTTATTCTTTCTTTCCTACCATTCTTACATCGTTCTTACTACTACCAATTTTGGTTTTCCTTTCCCACCCAGTCTTTTCCTCAATTCTAGCCCCATTTCTTCCTCCATTCTTTTCATCTTCTCTTCTAGCCTCCATCCTTTCTTCCCCCAGTCATTTCTTCTCTTCTAAGGTTCATCCATCTTCCTCCAGTCTTTTCTTCTTCTCTTTTAACATCCATCCTTTTTACCCCCAGCTCTTTTTTCTCTTCTAACGTTCATTCGTCTTCCTCCAGTCTTTTCTTCTCTTTTAACCCCCATTCTTTTTCCTCCAGTCCCTTTTCTCTTCTTCTAACTTCCATACTTTCTACCTCCATCGCTTTCTTCTCTTGTAACGTTCATCCGTCTTCCTCCATTATTTTCATCTTCTCTTCTAACCCTCATCCTTTCTTCCTCCAGTCCATTTTCTCCCTCTCTAACCCCCATCCTTTCTTCCTCCAGTCCATTTTCTCCTCTTCTAAACCCATCCTTTTTTTCTCCACTCCATCTTTTCTTTTCTAACCTCCATTCTTTCTATCTCCATCGTTTTCTCTCTTCTAACGTTCGGCCGTCTTCATTCTGTTCATATTCTCTTCTAACCTCCACCCTTTCTACCCCCAGTCCATTTTCTCCTCTTCTAATCTCCATCCTTTCTACCTCCATCCCTTTCTTCTCTTCTAACTTCATCCGTTCTTCCTTCAGTCCATTTTCTCTTCTTCTAACCCCCATCTTTCTTCCTCTAGTCCATTTTTCCCTCTTCCAACCTCCATCCTTTCTACCTCCATCCCTTTCTTTTCTTCTAACTTCATTCGTTCTTCCTTCAGTCCATTTTCTCTTCTTCTAACCCCCATCTTTCTTCCTCCAGTCCATTTTTTCCTCTTCCAACCTCCATCCTTTCTACCTTCACCTTTTTCTTCTCTTCTAACTTCATCCGTTCTTCCTTCAGTCTTTTCATCTTTTTTAACCACTATCCTTTCTTACTCCAGTCTTTTCTTCTTCCCTTTTAATCACCAACTCTCCTTCTCCAGTATTTCCTTCTTCTCGTTTAATGTCCACATCTTCTCACTCCCGCCTTTTCTTGTTTTCAAACTCCCATCCTCTTTTCCTCGTCTTTTCTTCTCTTTTAATCTCGTCTTTCTTCCTTCAGTCGTTTTAAAAAGAAATTCCATCTATTCTGTACCTAGTCTGTTCTTCTCTTCTAATGTTGATCTTTTCTACCTCCAGTGTTGTATTTTTCTTTTTTAACCCCCACCCTTTCTTCCTACAGTCTTTTCCTCTTCTCTTCTAACCCCCAGCCTTTCTGCTATCTCTTCTATTTCTTTCTTTTCTTTTGTTTATCAAATAAAAAATTGAAAGGAAAAATGAGAAAAAAAAAAAAGAAAAAAAAGAAAGAAACATTGGCATATATAAGAACGCATTCCCAGAATATTCTTATCTTTACATAGAGTCGTATTTATTTCCATTTTCCTCGGATAAAAAAAACCAAATGCTGGCCGCGTTTCTTCTCAAATGTTGTTTACTTACATCAGCCTGTTCTCATCAGTTTCAATCAGAATTATCCTGAAGATCCTTCTCGATAAAACCTAGAAAGATGTTTTTCTACTATAATATCTATTTTACACCAGCTGTACCGATGTATTGAGCACTGTTTTATCTTCGGTCATTATTCCTAGTTATTCACTTCTTTTATCTCAATAATCAAAATTGGGAATAGCTTGATTTTTGCCTTTTCCATTGTCATTCTCTCTTTAATACATATATACATACATACATATATATACGGGAGTAAATATGGAAATAAATCCGACAATATTAAGAAATTTGAAAAATAAAAGTGTTCCAAAAATAAGATAAATTTATTTATCAACGCGCAAACGTTTCGGTTTCCTTCATCAGGATGTATTAAGGGGATGTATTAAAATATTTGTTATTGTGTAACTGTATTTTTAAATACAGTTACACAACAAAAGAATTTTATAAAGATTTTTTTATCTCCTGTCATCTATAAAACATCCATCAATGTCTTCACTCCTTAATACATCCTGCTTTAAAGAAACCGAAACGTTTAAGCGTTGATAAATAAATTTATCTTATTTTTGGAAACACTTGTATTTTCAAATTTCTTAATATAATATATATATATATATATATATATATATATATATATATATATATATATTATATCAGTCATCCACAGACACGTGTTTCGAGGTTTACTTCTCATCAGTGCGGCTCGACTTTTTAACTGCTACCTCTAGTCGGAATCGAAACCCGACAGAATTTTCGTCTGCCAAATTCCTTACCCGTTGTGGCTATCAGCGGCCATCAGTCTAAGGTGAACAATTAATTGCTACATACTTTACGGCGATATGTTTTTACAATCAATAGAGAACTCAAATCTATAAACAGATGGGTCACGGCAAATGCCAAACAGTGAAGTTATAATTAATGTCCCCCCACAGTGCTCAACCATGGAAGTGGGATTTGGGTGACGTATCGGAAAATTTGAAATATCAAGTTAGTTGCAACTTTGACCGTCGATAAAGTAATTCACTGAATATGTCGGGGTTATAAAGAATATAAAAGTGCTCCATACATTTGTAGAGCGCAGTTAGTAAGATGATATATTGCTACTCGATTTTAACCATGACGAGCAACAACGTTAACTGCAATGAATTAAATAAATAAATTAAGTGATTTGATTAATTCTTCGCAGTTAACCATGATGATCTCCATGATGAAACCTGAGTAGATTATGTGACTATATCATTTTTTCATATATATATATATATATATATATACATGTGTGTCTATGTCTGTGTGTCTGTGTGATTAAAAGTTGAGGAACAAAGCTGATAAAACACAAACATTTTCAATCAATCAATATTTCTCCTCTGTAAATTTACGAAGCTTCATCAGAATTTTATTTTTCGAAAGATTAATTGATTGAAATGGTTTGTATTTTATCCACTTTATTTCTCAACTTTTAATCACAATTTGTAGGATTTTACCCAATATTTTATCCAAT
>CM042153.1:14358105-14360605 GCA_023376005.1 Doryteuthis pealeii | reverse complement strand
CAGCTGTCATATATATATATAATATATATATATATATATATATATATATATATATATATATATATATGTATGTATGTGTGTGTGTGTGTGTGTGTGTTATTTTATATTTTATCAGTAAATAAAACATATGTTATCCTAAATTTTAGTAAACGTAAACTCCTTTATATCTTATTGATAAATATAAGATGCATTTTTTAATTTTATTATTATTATTATTATTATTATTATTATTATTATTATTATTATTATTATTATTATTATTAATATTATTATTATTATTATTATTATTATTATTATTATTATTATTTAGAGTTAGTAATTAATCTTCGACACGTCGTAATGTGGGGGAAAACGCATTACATTATTTTATATTTTATTAGTAAATAAAACATGTTATCCTAAATTTTAGTAAACGTAAAGTCTTTTATATTTTATTGATAAATAAAAGATGTATTCTTTTCTTTTTCTTTTCTTTTTTAAAGTTAGTATTTAATCTTCGACACGTCGTAATGAGGGGGTAAACGCATTACTTTATTTTACATTTTATCGGTAAATATAAAATATGTCATCCTAACTTTTAGTAACACACAATTGAAACGACGTATCTATCAAAGTATTTTTCAGCTTCTGTTTAATAATAACTTTTATCTGAAGTAGTCCCCGAGATTATCGAAATCTAAACCGACTTAAAAGATACGGCTGTTTCATACAGTTCTAAAATCATGTAAATACGTAAAATAAAATTAAAAAATAAAATAAGATTAAAAGGTTTGTAAATAAATTAAAAAATAAAATAAAATAAAAATTGTACAAAATGGTATGTAGATAAAATTTAAAATAAAAAATTTAAAAAAAAAAGTAAAACAAATCATCAAAATCATTCCTCTCTTATCATTAAAGAAGGGTTGACTTACCTAATCATCTAAACCTCGTAATCCGTACCGAGAAAAGTGTTTCTGTCTACGTATCCCATTTAAATATAGGGTTGCTATTCTGATTGGCTGTTACTAACAACCAATCAGATGCGCGGTGCTTAGTATTTAAATGGGATAGAGTTCTACAACCGTCAAAAAAATTATTGCCAAACGTTTTTAGCAGCTATTGTTCGTGGTTGTACCAGAGTTTGATCACCTCTGATAGGGTCAGCAGGGCGAGGGAAGTCTGATGTTGGAAGACCCGAAACTTCCCAATGAACCCTGCGGATTACATCACGGACGACAACCACCAGCGCCTCAAATGTAGGAGCGTATATTTAAAGTATATATATATGTTGATTTTGTGTCTCCGTATGCTTCTAGTGAGTATATATATTTGAGATATATTTTTGTATCTGTATCCGTTTTTTGGAAGTACTACACACACAATACGAACTCATTAATCACCAACTAACCAATAAGCACCAAGCACCCCCACATCATTCAAACGGAGCAACAAGCAGCCAGAAGATTACTAATATTCACGGTCTTGAAGAAGGGATGTCACTATCCTGAAAATTTACCACTACGTCTAAATAAAAGAAACTAAAAAAAAAAAAAAAACTACCGAGTTTTCTGATATTTATACCTAGATTAACATATTATAGTAACTACATTATCTTAATTTAGCACTTTAAACCTGGTATATGTACTTCCAAAAAACGGATACAGATACAAAAATATATCTCAAATATATATATATATATAATTTCATCCATTGTAACATCCCGTGTTTGTTCTCCATTTCCACACACACACACACACACACAAAATATATATATATATATATATATATATATTATATATATATATATATATATATATATATATATAAGGTATCCAAATTACTGGTTATAAGTGATGATTCTATTTGGGATCTTCAAAATCTCACTATATAACCATACTGTATGCTCTTGTAGGTGCAAACATATATTCATACAATGATTTTTATGAATCCCAAAAGAGAGCTCAATGCATGATAATCAATAAATTAGATTAAATACAGAGCAATGTTTAACTTTCAAAGAAAGAAAATCTTAACAAACCGTCATTCCGTAATAACTTATTTCGACCAGAAACTCAAAAGGCTTTGAAATTTTTTAAAAAAATTCTTAATATATATATATATATATATATATATATATATATATATATACATATATATATATTAATATTTATATTTTTGCTTGAAGGCAATTACAATGCACATATCAGATAAAATTCGATAATTATAGAAGATAATAATGACAAGTGAATTTCGCAAAGAATTATTCGGTGTGTAGAATATCGTACAGACTGTTTCAACTTTATTAAGTCTCATCAGCGATGTATACAAACGATTTCCCTCGAATCGAAATCGGGACTTCAGCAGGATAGTCAGAAACTATACTGCTTCGGCCACGATACAGCACGGAGAAATTCCTGCGAAATTAACCTGTCAATGATACTGAGACGTCTCTACCATATGAGGCAAGGGGACGCTGAGTGAACAATTACAAACCCGGGCCTTATGCTCTTCGGCGAAG
>CM042153.1:14350605-14353105 GCA_023376005.1 Doryteuthis pealeii | reverse complement strand
CGTTTTCTCCTCATTTTATTCTCTCTCTCCCCATCTCTCTCTCTCTCTCTCCCCATCTCTCTCTCTCTCTCTCCCCATCTCTCTCTCTCTCTCTCTCTCTCTCTATATATATATATATATATATATATATATATATATATAAGTTTTCCTATTCTGTTCATATATGTACCTCAATTTCCTCTCCGTTATCGTAAACCTTATGACCTTCTATCAACACAACGAGCCTCTACTTTGGAATGTTTACAGAGCTTTATTTGATGTATTTAATATCTTTCTCCGTTTGTTTATGCGTTGGTGGAGTCCGCTTGTCTTACTGGCAACGCACTGGACTATTACAGGGTAGTGAGTTCGATCTTCAGTCACGCTATTATGTTCACTTTCGGACTAGTACCCTCGGGAAAATATAAACCGTCATCCCCCACAGATATGGGTTAGATTAGTGGTCCCCAACCTTTTTTTGCGCCACGGCCGGTTTCAGCTAAGACAATATTTTCACGGACCGGCTTTCATATGCTCCGGCCTACATTTGCTCGATAATCGTTAATGACGTAATCAAAAAATTAATAAATCATCTACAGTGCTCTTATAACAAATGGTGACTTATCACGTAACCGAGACCTGTCAAAAGACACAGAAGTCACTTTTCAAAATAAAACATCACCATTTAGATTGATAACCATAAAAAAAAACGGTCTGTGCGGCCCAGTACCTAATTGCCCGCGGCCCAGTACCAGGTCGCGACTCGGTGGTTGGGGACCTCTGGGTTAGATGGTACCACTTCTGTTCTTATAAAAGGATGTCTATAGCATTAAATAACCCCGAAGGTTTATATGTCATTAAACAAGGAAGCCAAACCAAACAGAAAGGATGTTTGTTGGGGTATTCCCCGTGTCTTACTGGGCAAAGCATTGGACTGTTACATTGCAATAAGCGGGTTCGAATCTCCAGTGACGCTATTTTGTTCACTGTTTGATTAATGCTCTTGGTAAAGATATAAACTCTCATCTCCACAGCTATAAATTCCGCCCTGTCAGTGAGACGTTAGAATGAACCAACTGCACCTCTGCAGAGGGGTAAGACTCCCCCAATGGGGTCACCTGTTTGCCGTGGGTGGCGACCCGTGATGCTTAAGGATAGAGCCCTGGTGGATGAGCAGTTCATGACTTGCAATTCTCCACTTTGGCCCAATATTGGGCTAGACGGGCGGTCGGAGAGGCCCCATCCGATCAATCGGCTGGTCACGTCAAGCCCTAGCATCTATATGATTGCCCCAACCCTATTGCCCTTATGGCAAGCCCCAACCCCTTTTTATCATATGGGTGCTAGAAGGTGGTGGCTGCGGGTCTACATGTCCTGGGAATGACGTTAAACTCTATCTGATGGTGAGGTTCCAGTTTTGGAGGTTTGGGGAATGTAGAGCACCCCTCCATCCCCATTGCTCCCTGGTCCACTCTGACCCGGAGTGGTAGTACCTGTTAGGGTCACATCTATGGGTTAAATAGAAAAATATATTTATAAAAAAATTGTATTATCCATTAAGAATTGATTTATTTCAAAACTTTATCGGCATTAAATAACCCACTGAGGTTGATAACAAAACAAACAAAACAAAAAACAGCTATAAATTCTGTTTTTATAAAAGGATGGCTTTGACATTAAATAGCCCCGAGGGTTTATGTGCCATTAAATAAAGAATCCGAACCAAACCAACGGATATGTGAAGGCGTTGATGGACAGTTGATGGGTTAAAAGTCATCTCTACTGAAGAAATCGTTTTGGAAAATCTTTCATTTAACAATTTAGCTATCACTTCCATCCACAATAGCATAAGGAAATGGTTGACAACTTAGTATATAAAGAGTTAATTAATAGCAATATATATATATATATATATATATATATATATATATATATATATATTATTGCCATCCGCAATATCGTGTTGAAATAACTGACAACATACATATGAAATGCAAACAGCTTCATCCAGGAACTATAGCGTAGGATTGGCACTGTTTCATCTTTTACTGGAACGGTGTACCAAAGTGCAGTATTATTGGGAGAGTGCTCAATATGAAAAATAGAACTATATAAATATAATAAAATAAGTATATGTCATATGTTGCTCTTGATGATGACCGATCTATTGAAGCGGTCGAAACAGATTTCTGTCAGCAATTATAAACATCATTTGTTTTTTCAAACTTAACATACTTAAAGAAGTAACCCTTGTAGCTGTGCAGTCCATGACATGCAACACTCCATTTTGGTCTTTACAGGCGGTCGGGGAAGCCCCCACTGATCAATCGGCTGGTCACGTCCCGCCCTAGCTCCTATATAATTGTCCCAATGTCATTGCCCTTATGGCAACTCCCAACCCTTTTTATGATATATGTGCTAGAAAGCGATAACAGAAGGTCTCATTATCCTAAGTATGATATTAGATTCCCTCTGATGGTAAACTTCCAGTTCTGTATCTCTGGGGAATGTGTAGTACCCG
>CM042153.1:14318105-14345605 GCA_023376005.1 Doryteuthis pealeii | reverse complement strand
ATGATGTTTATGATTGCTGACAGAAATCTGTTTCGACCGCTTTAATAGATCGGTCATCATCAAGAGCAACATATGAGAGAAAGACGGGATGAACAACCGTTAGAAGAAAGGGTACAAATAAAATATATATGGTTTGTTATATTTATAAATAAAGAGTGCTCAATATCGGTTATAGACCATGGATATCTCGGTTAAGTAAAATGAAAATGAATCCCACCGTATGTAAGTATGGAAAATATGAAAAAAACAATTATTCACAAATGAATAAATAATTTTGCCATCGTTCGGGTGTTTCGGTTTTTATATATAAATTAAGTCAAGGTAAAGTCGTCGGGGTAGCCTAAAGTCGGTATCAGCCAGACGGCGAGGGAGTCTATTCTCTTTTCACTAGCACTAGACAAAGGAGATTGTTTTGACGTCTGAGACGGAGCGTTACACCAACCATCAGCTCCTCACTTCACCACACAGATCTCTTTGCTACTCATACGCTGAATTGGCGAGGGTCGGTATCGAACCAGGAACCTTGTGGTTCCTAGTCGACTGAGCTATTAACTATTACCTGGGCCGGTTCCACCAATCAGCTCCTCCCTACGAATTCACCGTATCCCGAATAAATGCACACCATGCGCGACTATCCAACGCCCTTGAGGTTATCGGTGTCAGTAATTCGCTGTTCCATCAACGAACCCCATAAAGTCCTGGGCCAAGGATCAGCTCGCTATCTTACTTGACTGAATTTTAGTGTTCTGAAATTCCAGCATACGAATTTATGAAATTCACCCAGCTTGCTAATTTGACACTTGCCACAATGAAACAGTAGACGCGTCAGTTGTTTCGGAAGGCGTAGCAGAAGTCGCATTCGAGATTATAGGTTAATTTGTCAAGGGAACATCAAGGGAATATAAATATTTTCATGCGATCCCAAAACCCGCATGTATAATCATTGAAAATGGAAACAACCTATTTGAATGTTAAATTTAATATATATATATATATATATATATATATATATATATATATATATATGTATATATATATATATATATATATATATATATATATATATATATATAATATACCAAGCGTGTTGGTAGATCCTTGCGGAGAGAAAAAAAACCAGCAGACAGTTTGATTGTAAAAAATATACTACCAAACATCAACCAGGAAGAAAAAAATTTTTGAAAAAAAACCAGGAAGAAAAAAATTTTTGAAAAAAAGAAAGGACCAAGATATTCATACCAACAAAAAATAATCTATTGGTACAGTATTTGGCCAAAAGAAAAAAACAATTTATATGTATATATATGTATATAAGATATATATATATATTCATATAACCGCTAGGAGAAGCTAATATGTAAAAAGTGCTCGATACCTAAGTAGAGCCAAGTAATAAAGATAATCTAATGAGTCAGACGAACCTACTATTAGAGTCGGATTTTAGCCCTGAAGATCTTTATGCGAAACTAATAGTAGGTTCGTCTGACTCATTAGATTATCTTTATATATATATATATATATATATATTGAATTTTTTTATTCTCACCCCTCTAGCAAAATGTTTAAAAAATCTATTTTTACATCACCCGGAGGACGTTTTTTTATTTTGTACTAGTACAACTAACTTATATAACTGTTTCCCATATGAGGAACCAAATTCTATGTCGTGCATAAAATTCCATTAGGTTTTAAAGTCTCGGCTTGCGGCTGGGTTTAATTATTAACGAACTAAATCCATTTACGTCTCAACCTTAAAGTATATTATCTCATTCAAACGTAGACACTGATAATTATATTGCCAGTCAAATAGATCTTTCGCGGGAGTACTTATTGTTCAGAAATTCATTACTAGAACGGGAATGATACAGGAAAACCGCTTTGAGAATTTCGTTTGGTTTGGTTTCCTCTGTTTTACGGCGTATCAACCTCGTTGGGCCATTCAATGCCGATTAAATTGTGAAATAAATTCATTCTTAATGGATACTCAATTTTTTTTATACAAACACATTTTTCTATTTAACCTTTAGATGGGACCCTAACAAGCACTACCACTCCACTGGTGATGAAGGAGTGCTCCACGTTCCCCAAACATCCAGAACTGCAACCTCATCATCAGATAGAGTTTAACATTATTCACAGGATATGAAGACTCCCGGTCACCGCCTTCTAGCATATATGATAAAAAGGGTTCAGGCTGGCAATAAGGGCAATAGGGTTGGGAAAATCATATAGGTGCTAGGGCTTGACGTGACCAGCCGAGGGGGTATCCCTGACCACCCGTCTAGCCTAAGTAAGGGTTTAAGTGGAGTGTTGCATGTCATGGGCTGCTTTGAGAATTTGGTGATGCAATTTTGTTGATTTGCCTATCTCTCAATTTTGTGTTAAAGCGATTGACTGATCAAGGTGTTCACATTTTTATGAATGTTGCGCTTGCTGCTCGTCTGCATATCTGTGGGCAGAAATAGATCTATAACTGCAAATTAACCGATATTTAAACCTTTTTGTTTACCAATTATATTTCTCTGTTCAATAATATTGAACATCGAATTTCAACTTGGACCTGAACAACTCTAACATTCCGTTGTTGGAAGAAAGGTCCAACTTAGAATCATCCTAAGACCAACTTACATGGTAACCTAACAACGGATATATATATATATATATATATATATATATATATATATATATATATATATATATATATATATATATATATATAAACCTTTCCCTTAATCTTCTGACCGTTATCATCTTGCAACACCCTTTGTTTAAATAGTCCAAGATGAAATCCAAAAATGTAAATCCTGATTATCTGGCGTCGCTTACCCGCCGAATTCTTATTCCATATGAGTGTCTTCACCTCAGTTAAATAATGTATCATTCCGTTTTTAAAATAAATTAATAAAGAAAAAGGACATGCTACACAGAAAAAATAATGATAAAGACAGAATGAACGAGAGTAAGAAAGAGAGACAGACAGACAGACAGAGACAGAGACAGAGACAGAGAGATTGGATGAGCGCACTGAGGTGATAACGCTAATCTTTTTCAATCAAACATGATGAAAAGTTGAAAGGAAGGAAAGGAAGAAAAAAGAATGAGACAGATTATTATTATTTTTTTTTACATATTGAACTGTTTAGCAATAGCTCTTAGGTAAACATATCAAAACTTGCAAAAATTAAATTATCATACTATGTTATATCCACAGGTCCTGCTAGTTGTTTTTTAATAACGCAGTGCTGTCTTATGTTATTTGATCTGTCCGTGAGAAAGACGCATCGGACAGATGAGCCAAAAAGAGAAAAAAATCAGTGTCATTTTATTAGACGAACAGGACATTCTATAGCGATCTATGATGAGATAGCCACAAAGAAAAAAGGAGATAAAAAGATACTCGGAAAAAGAAGAAAAAAAAGCAGAATTAAAAGAAGCGGTTTTTTTTATTATTTCTATGCGAATTACAAATAAAAAGAACAAACATCTTCGTGAGTGACTTCGGCATCCATTACATCCACTGTGTAGCACAGTGGTCTAAGTGTACGTTCCACTGTAAAATCAATATTTGAAAAAAAAAAAGAAGAAAAAATACAAAAATGATAAAAAAAACAACATAAAAAAGACAATAGTCTAGTAGCTGGACATGTGTTCGACTGTCTCAGAATATCTTCGGGTCGAGAAACAATGTCGTCCTGCCCAGCTATAACCGCACCCCCCCCCTCTAAAAAAAAAACAACCTTAAGTCTTCTGGAAACCATAGCAACTATCAGTGACGTACAGCTAAGAGTTTGGTCAGCCGGACATCGCTTGAAGGAAATACCAGATTCTGCTGTTTAATTTCTGAATATTTTTTTTTATGTAAATTCGTTTATCCTGACAAAACAAAAGTAGTTTATGTAATGACAAATGATAACACCGATAGATTTTGAAAAGCTTTATTCTACTTAGAATAATTCGTACACTTACTGAGAGTTTATATAGTCTAGTATTCACTAGAGAGTTCTCCAAAGGGGATGTAATCATAAAATAGGGGAGGTAACTCTCAATTACTTACAACAATTTAATTTCCAGACTGTAATTTTCAGCTAAAAGTTCTTGAATCATGACAGCAGACCTGATTTGGTAATTAAAAAAAAATACACCTTTAAGATCCCATTGGATCAGTTATATCCTATTGTTAATTAGGGGTTTCGGATCTTTTCAATATCACCCCCTCGAAGCTCATCACGTCTTATCCTGCCTCCGACACTTTCTGCGCTCTCAGATTATTTATTTCGTAAAATTACAAAAATGTGGCACAAGACTTAAATTGGGTGGGGGAAAAGCTGGTCTTTTCTATCTTAACTATAATCACCAAAACCTACCAGTATATGACAAACCTACACCTAATGCCATATTTACAAAGTCCTAAGGGGCGGATTATAATTTGATTTATATATACAATTAAAACGAAAAATAAAAAAACAGTGAAAACAATGTGAGAGAAAAATAAAATATGATAAAAATAAAACGATTACTAGTAAGCCCCCTCACTTAGTAATAACAGATGACAAATGGCTTCGTGTTCCATTCCTTTGTACATGTTTTCGGTCTTCCAAGTTGGTAACTTTCCCTATAAATCGGCCTATTTTCCAAAGTCGAATACTTGAATCTAACACCGGCGGTGTCCTGTGACGGCGGGATCATAGCGCGATTTTGGTATGTGGCTATTTCTACTTTGTCTATTATTTTGCATATGACATTTCTTTTGTTTTGTCCACTTAGGTCAAGCTAATAAAATACAGTGGTACCTTTATTTACGAGTGCACCAATTTACGACGATTTTCGAGTTACGAGATGACTAAAATTTGAGGTCCGAACGAACTTCAGATACACTTATACAAATAAGTTCACTAAAAAATGTTTAAGTTTCCAAATTTGTTGCACCAAAGAAAAATATCATTTATCAAAGAATAGACATTAAAACATATTACAGCACATAATTCCTTACATTCTATTTTTTAAATGTTTTGTTATACAGAACAGTGCAAATTTCCTTATAAAAAAAATAAGCAAATAAATTGGGATATTTAGGAGCGGATTAATAGTATTTACGTTTATTTCAATAGGGAAAAATGATTTGCAATGCGAGGAATTTGAGTAAAGAGCGGAACAGATTAAACTTGTAATTCAAGGTACCTATGTATCTTACTATCATCCTCTCCAAGTCGTGCTGATAGCATGGATTCCCTTGACCCCCATCTCTCTCTCTCTCTCTCTCTCTATATATATATATATATATATATATATATATATATATATATATATATATATATCATCATCATCATGTCGCGCAATTTGCACGGATATCCATGACGATATCTCGCCAACCCTCCCTATCATTCATCGACTCTGGGAGCCTCTCCACGCAGCATCCAGTATCCTTACATAGCTGGTCAATATATATATATATATATATATATATATATATAGTAGCTACACAGATAGGTTTTTATGCTCATTTCATATTATATCGGAATGATGCCGTTGTAGATAGAATGTTGAATACATAGCAAATGAAAGGTTTCCCCTTCTTTATTCAATGTTATTTTTTTACTTATCAGTATTAAACTAGTTACAGAAATAACTATGACTTTTCCCAACAGCCAAAGATGGCTGGACCCAGGTAAAAATGATGATTATGAATACTGATTTTCAGGGCAGGTACACCTTTAGTGGACGACGGTTTTCACTAAGACTAATCTAATCTTCAAATATTTAGCACAGTCATATGGTTTTAATTATTTCTATTTCTGTAATGGCTTTCGCTGGATTTCGTGTGAAACCAAGACTTCTCAGTATTATTTGCGTTATTCGGACTATTGTCCCCATCTTCATTGTTATTTGTACAACGTTTCGGTCGATATACCCTCCGGTCTTCTTTCAGGTATTTCTTGTCGGACTCGGGAACCTTCTCGGTCTCGGAAACCTCAAGAAATACCTGAAGAAGGCCGGAGGGTATATCGGCCGAAACGTTGTACAAATAACAATGAAGATGGGGACAATAGTCCGAATAACGCAAATAATACTAATCTTCAAGCCGCATCTCAAACATTCAGAGAAACAAGTCTTCTCAGTTGTCCAGAATTCTTTTCAGTATTTTATCCAAATCTCAGCAATATTTGCTCTGATCTGTTTCAATACGTACACAGATATTTTAGCCAATCTCAGCAATATTTGCTCTGATCTGTTTCAATACGTACACAGATATTTTAGCCAATCTCAGCAATATTTGCTCTGATCTGTTTCAATACGTACACAGATATTTGCCTCTCTGCGTTTCATTTCCAGTGTCCTTGGATTTTTGCTCTATGGTATCCGACCAGGATTTATAATGTATTAATGCGGGTGCTTGTCGGGTATGAGATGTCTCTCTATGCATCTTTCTGTAACTGGGCATGGACATGTTTATCACGAATTCAGGACTCTTTGCATACGTATTTATCTGAGGTAATTGTTTCTGTCAACCGTATTGTTTTGAAAGCTTTGATTGTTTTCGTTATTTTCTACCGGCTAGTGGGAGGGGGGGGGTCTCATGGGAAAACGAATTCATCAATCAAGATTCGTACTAAAGTTCCACACACTCACATAATCATGCAATTATATATATTATTTGGATTATTCAGACTATTGTCCTCATCTTTATTTTTACATCTATTCTGAAAGGAAACAAAACACAAACAAAAATTAATATTATTTGGATTATTCAGACTATTGTCCTCATCTTTATTTTTACAACTATTCTGAAAGGAAACAAAACACAAACAAAAATTAATATTATTTGGATTATTCAGACTATTGTGCTCATCTTTTTTTTACATCTATTCTGAAAGGAAACAAACACAAACAAAAATTAATATTATTTGGATTATTCAGACTATTGTTCTCATCTTTATTTTTACAACTATTCGAAAGAAAACAAAACACAAACAAAAATTAATATTATTTGGATTATTCAGACTATTGTGCTCATCTTTATTTTTACATCTATTCTGAAAGGAAACAAAACACAAACAAAAATTAATATTATTTTGGATTATTCAGACTATTGTTCTCATCTTTATTTTTACAACTATTCTGAAAGAAAACAAAACACAAACAAAAATTAATATTATTTGGATTATTCAGACTATTGTGCTCATCTTTATTTTTACATCTATTCTGAAAGGAAAAAAAACACAAACAAAATTAATATTATTTGGATTATTCAGACTATTGTCCTCATCTTTATTTTTACAACTATTCTGAAAGGAAACAAAACACAAACAAAAATTTAATATTATTTTGGATTATTCAGACTATTGTTCTCATCTTTATTTTTACAACTATTCTGAAAGAAACAAAACACAAAAAAAATTAATATTATTTGGATTATTCAGACTATTGTCCTCATCTTTATTTTTACAACTATTCTGAAAGAAAACAAAACACAAACAAAAATTAATATTATTTGGATTATTCAGACTATTGTCCTCATCTTTATTTTTACAACTATTCTGAAAGAAACAAAACACAAACAAAAAATTATAAATTATTCAGACTATTGTCCTCATCTTTATTTTTACAACTATTCTGAAGAAAACAAAACACAAACAAAAATTAATATTATTTGGATTATTCAGACTATTGTCCTCATCTTTATTTTTACAACTATTCTGAAAGAAAACAAAACACAAACAAAAATTAATATTATTTGGATTATTCAGACTATTGTCCTCATCTTTATTTTTACAACTATTCTGAAAGAAAACAAAACACAAACAAAAATTAATATTATTTGGATTATTCAGACTATTGTGCTCATCTTTATTTTTAGCAACTATTCTGAAAGGAAACAAAACACAAACAAAAATTAATGCATGCAAATGTATATATATATATACACACACACACACACACATTATAATCTCTTTATATTATATTATATAGTCGTCGGTCGTCGGTGGCCGACAGCGGGGGAGTCTATCCACTTTTTACTAGCGCAAGACCAAGGAGATTGTTTGCGTCTGAGTTGGAGCACCACACCTACCATCAGCTCATTTATTTATCGCACAGATCCCTTGCTACTCATACGTTGAACTGGCGAGGGTCGGTATCGAACCAGGAACCTTGTGGTTCCTTGCCGGACGCTCTACCGACTGAGCTAAACAGGAACCAGTTTTCTTTCCTGCTATGTTACAGTACCTTTTCTTAGTATTTTTGATGTAGGGGTTTTCTTTTTATCCTATACCCTAATCAGGACCACCCTATCAGCTGGGGCTGTAGAATACTCCAACTGCATCTTTGGAGTGGAGTAAGACCCTCCGCCTCTCCAATATGGTCACCTGTTGGCCGTGGATGGCGACAGGTAATGCTTGGGAAGAGGATCGTGGTGGCAGATTGTTCCACGACCTGTGTACTAAGTGATCCCGTGACATGTATCCTTCCACTTCGTCCTTTATTCGAGCTAGATGGGAGTGGTGGCGGTGGAAAGACCTGATCAGGATTCGTACTAAAACTCAACACACCCACACGATCATAAAATCATACCCACACTCGAGTCTTCCACACAGGCACGCAAATGTACAACCACACACACACACACACACACACACACACACACACACACACACACACAAACCACACGATCATCTGTGTTGTATTTATCAATTTATATATTGAGGTAATGTTAAAGAGATTCTAATCAGCTTGGGTTATCGTTTGTAGACAGCATGTCACTCCATTAAAATACCATAAAATTATATATACATGTGTTTATATATGTATATCTATGTTTTATATGTATATCTATGTTTATATATTTATATATATACAGGTGTTTTTATATGTATGTTAATATATATACAGGTGTTTATATATGTATGTTTATATATATACATGTGTTTATATATGTATGTTTATATATATATACATTGTCTATATATGTATGTTTATATGTATACATGTGTTTATATATGCATGTTTATATATATATATATATATATATATACATGTGTTTATATATGTATGTTTATATATATATATACAT
The DNA here is from genome assembly GCA_023376005.1 of Doryteuthis pealeii. Lineage (NCBI taxonomy): Eukaryota > Metazoa > Mollusca > Cephalopoda > Myopsida > Loliginidae > Doryteuthis > Doryteuthis pealeii. The sequence goes on along the minus strand of CM042153.1, from coordinate 14,336,538 downwards.
GTATTTATATATGTATGTTCATACATATATGTGTGTATATATGTATGTTTTATATATATATATATAATATAATATATATATATATATATAGATGTGTTTATATATGCATGTTATATATATACACACGTGTTATATATGTATATTATATATATATATATATATATTATATATATACATGTGTTTATATATGTCTGTTTATATATATATACATGTTTTATATATGTATGTTCATACATATATGTGTGTATATATGTATGTTTATATATATATATATATATATATTATATATATATATAGATGTGTTTATATATGCATGTTTATATATATACACACGTGTTTATATATGTATATTTATATATATATATATTATATATATATATATACATGTGTTTATATATGTCTGTTATATATATATACATGTGTTTATATATGTATGTTTATACATATATATACAGACGTGTTTATATATGTATATTTATATATATATATATTATATATATATATATATATATATATACATGTGTTTAATATATGTATGTTATATATATACACATGTTTATATATGTATGTTTATACATATATACATACATGTGTTTATATATGTATGTTTATATATATGTCATGTGTTTATATAAATATATATATATATATATATATATATTATATTATATATGCATGTGTTTATATAGGTATGTATATTTATGTATAGATATATGTATCTATGTAAGCACCTGCAGAATCTGATGTTTCTTTCATTTATTTCTATGAGTTATTTCTTTCCAAGTTAATCTCCCCATTCGTCGGGACAAGCGTATCTATTTATTTGGTGTAACAATACCCTTTGCTTACACACCTATCTATGTGTACACGTGACAATCATGTGTGTACGTGTGTATATGTGTGCTTGTTTTTGTTTGTTCATCTGTGTATTCGACTTTGTGTTATTGTGTACTTGTGCATATGTTTGCATATGATCGTGTGTATGCGTGTGTTTTTTTTATTATTTATGTGTGTATGTGTTGCGATTGTCAAATCAAATACCTATCACTCCGGAAAGTTAGAGGGAATTAATATGACGAATCTGAAATTTTTTTTTTCGATTTATTCTTTTTGATATATTTACTAGGGAATCTTATTGACAAGGCAATGTGTTTGTAAGAGATTTATTTGTCGATTGTTGGTTTATGCTCCTTGGGGACAACGAGATTCGTCTGTATTCTTCGGACGTTCAGACCAGCCTGGACATTATTAATCTGTAAATCCTCATACCTGGATATATTTTCTCTTGGAATTTGGATGACACTTTTTTATTATCTACTTTGGTTTTATTACATTTCTATCTATCTCCCTCTGTTCATACCCATCTCTCTTTCTCGATCACTCTCTATCTCTGTCTCTCTGCCTGTTTCTCTTTCTCTCTTTATATATATATATGTGTGTGTCTATTTGCGTGAGCGTGTTTGTTTATATCTATCTATATATGTCTATCCTTTATTATCTACTTTGGTTTTATTACACATCTATCTATCAATCTATCTCTCACTCCCTATATATATATTATATATATATATATATATATATATATATATATATATGTATGTAGTGTATATGTATATGTATATATATATATATATATATATATATTATATATATATATATATGTATTATATATATATATATGTATGGAAATATGGTGAGGAAATTAATCTGACAATATGAGAAGAACATATTTTAAAGATATAACAAACACAGGATGTTATGGTTAGGGGAAACAATTTTGTGTCTCAATACTTAAGCATTTCGGTATATTGTACCAAAATGAAAGATGTTAAGTGTATAGTGAATGTGTGTGTGTATATATATATATATATATATATATATATATATGTATATATATATATGTATATACATATGTATATATATATTTATATATATATGTATAATATATATGTATATGTAATTATATATGTATATAATTATGTATTTATATATATATATATATATGTACATATATATATAATATATATATATATATATATAGAGAGAGAGAGAGAGAGAGATAGATAAATAGATATTTGTTTTTGCGTGGGCGTGTTCATATATCTTTCTTCCTATCTTTCTTTTCTCTCTCTCATATATATATATTCATATATATATGTATATGTGTGTGTGTGTGTGTGTGTGTGTATGTGTGTGTGTGTGTGATTTCCATAAAACAGATATATACAAATATATATATATTTATTTATTACTATTATTGATATCGCTGTATGACAGAATATTGAACATTCTCCTAATAATACTGTATATATATTGGCTTACTACTGTCTAATCCAGTGAGATAGTGTTAACCATACACATTGGTATCTCTCTCTCTCTCTCTCATATATATATATATATATATATATATATATATATATATATATATATATATAGTCTTTCCTATCTATTCATATCTACGTACTATATAAATAATCGATTGTTCCAAGCAATATTTATTCGAATTGAATCCATCCCTTGTCAATATTGACAACAATCGAAATCTGATTACTCTTCCTAAATCAATCAATCAGTCCGAAATGTAAGGTACACTCATCTTTTTTTCATAGAACAACTTCATTTCTATACATATATAACTTTCTAAACGTATTAGCAACTCTATTCTAATTATAATCATTTATCAAACTGGGTTTGTTAAAACCAGTGTGCAAATTAATCACACCATATATTAAGTAAACCTTTATTTCTAAGTGTTATATAAGGCACATTGTAGACTTTTAAATGCAGAAATAATATGGGGTGTTTTGAGGCAAATTTCACTCAGATTTTCAGAGACGTCGATACGTTTTATTCTATGTATTAATCATTTTGACTATAACTATTAATAAACTCACATAATTCCTGAAGTTATTGTGACGTAAGCAGTGACGTAGTTTCGGTTACAGACAAACATACACCGAATCTTATAATAATGATGATGATAATAATAATAATAATAATAATAATAGGGTTCCTTTTTTTGTCATGTAATTCAATCTGGCGTTAAATGATAAAGTAGGTGTTTACCTTCATGCTGACTTTTTGACACTAACTCCGATATTTTATTTAAAAGATTCTTGGGACATGCAACATTTATCATGCTGACTTATTTCTTCCAACCACAAATTGTTTGGATTACAAACTTCCTTTCTTTCTTCCTTCCTTTCTTTCTTTTTGTTGTACCGGCCGTTCCTACAGTGGAGAACATGCACCGGTTCTCACTATAAATAGTGAGACACCGAGTGGAAAGGTAGCACTGTTCCCGTTAACGACAAGCTAGTCGTACATGTACCATTAATTGTAAATACACTTGTCTTATTTTACCCCATCTCGACTTGACTTCTTTTTGGATTACAAACTTCCTTTCTTCCTTCCTTTCTTTCTTTTCTTTCTTTTCCTCGTTTTCTTCTTTCTTTTTCATTTCAACATTTTCCTTTTTTCATCAATCCTTCTAATATATAATTAATGTATAATATTTTAATATATAATTAATATAAAATATTTAATCTATTTGAAATTTAAAAAAATACTCATAAAACATAGATTTCTTAAATTTTTCATCAATCCCTCTAATATATAATTAAAGATAATCTTTTTATTTATTTATTTACTGATCTATCTAATTAAATTAATACATTTTATTTTATTTTACAACTGAAAAAAAATTTTTAAAAAGAAAATAAAAGCTAAATAAATGAATTCTTCTATGTGACCGTTTTTATTTTGAATTCAAGATAGCTACAATGTAGCAATATTCACCGGAAGTTAACCAGACAATATTAGATACATATACATACAAAAAAAATTCAAACCCATTCTCACCAGATATTTCAAAAGTAAGAAACTACAGTTATGCGCCCATTTCATTCATAACATAAAGAAAAAGAAAAGAAAAGAAAAAAAAAGATAAGAAGAGGAGAAAAAAGAAAGAAAAAAATTATGACACAAAAAAAAAAGAAGCACGTCCATTTCTGAAAACCGTCTCTCAAGATAAAGTTTACTTTGAAATCGATAAGACAAAAAAGCATCTTTTTGTTTTTATTTTGATATGCATTGTAATTGCCTTCAAATCATTAATATATAGTAACATACTTAACAATGCTTCAAACAAATTACCAATTACTATTTTCCTTTTTATTTTATTTTTTAATTTTTTCTCTTCCTCGTTTATTTACTTTTTCTTTCTTTCTTTCTTTTCCTCTTTTTATCTTTCTCTCTTTCTTTCTAAGGTTTTTTATTTTTTTGTTTTTTGTTGTTTTCTTCTTTCTTTTTAGGAATTTTATTTTACTTCTTTCTTTCTTTACATCTTTCCTTCCCACTTTCTTTCTTTCTTTCTTTCTTTCTTTCTATGCTTCTTTATTTTTTGTTTTTTGTTGTTTTCTTCTTTCTTTTTAGGAATTTTATTTTACTTCTTTCTTTCTTTACATCTTTCCTTTCCACCTTTCTTTCTTTCTTTCTTTCTTTTTTATTTTCTGTTTTTACTTCTTTATTTCTTATCTGACGAGACGGGCTGTCGCAGAATTCCACTCTGACCCATCGGTTGCTCACGTCAAGCCATCGCACCTACAGTTATGCGCCCATTTCATTCATAACATATATTTCTCTCATGACAAACCCCAACCCTTTTCATCACATATACATTAGATGGCGGTGACAGGATCTTCGTATCCTGTTTATGCCTATAAACTGCATCTAGTGGTGAGGTTCCAATTTTGTAGCTTTGGGAGAGTGGATTAACACTACTTTGTCATTACTCCCAGACCCACCCTTCCTCAGTGTGGTAGTACCTGTTTGGGTTCTATCTGTGGGTAAGATAGATGCTGTCTAATCCTATGACATGATTGGAAAATCCGTCAATCTCGTCCACTCGAATTATCATTAAAGTCAACAATGACCAGCACACCCATGCCTGGTTATAATATTGACATTAGAATATAGGGAATTTTGATATTTAGGTCTGTTGTCCTCATCTTTATTATGTACCAGAAGCGTTGGCGGGGTAGAGGTGTGTGTGTGTGAGGGGGAAAATTATTCTCACAGATCTATTATTGTTGAATCTAGAGTTTGATCCCACAGGATTCTTCATTAAATTCCATTCGAAAAATACCTTGCGTTGGTCCAACCACTCTGAAAACAAAGAATTAATGTCTCCTATTTAAAATATTGAATAAGAAAAAAATAAAATAAATAAAAGAATTCCATACTGTTATCATTTAAACTGAATTTTAAAAAAATCTTCTTCAGGAATAAGAATCATATCTTCATTATTTTTGCTCAAAAAGCAAGCTCTGGTCATATTGAATGTGTATATATATTTACTTTGTCTGGGAATCAGAGGGAGAATCGAAACCATCAAGAATACTGCACTGCTGCAATCTGCCAGAATACTCAGAAGAGTCCTGGAGATCTGAGGAGACTTGTTGCCACTCAGACTCCAGTGAAAGGCCATCAGCTAACGCTGATGTGAAAAACTCAAAAGGAGTGAATAATAATAATAATAATAATAATAATAATAATAATAATAATAATGAAAAATGGAAAACAAAGGAAGGAATAGAACTATTACAAGAAAAGAAAATTACAAAATTTTGAGAATATTGGAAGCGGACACCATGAAACAAACACATGAAAGCAAAATGTATCTATCTATTCTTTATTGTTCCTTAATGTGAATGAACTTATATTGTCACTGTGTCTCTTTATAATGCTTTAGGCAAGAGTCGAACTTATTTATTTCATCATTTATTAATTTTATAGATAAGGGTTTCATTCGAATTCGAACAATGAAAAAGCGAAGCCACTGAGTGCATTTAATCAACTGTTAACTTTGCCGTAAGCAATTTCATTTGAAATCTAACAAAGAAACAGTGAAGATTTTTCTGTTTTTGTTTCATTTTCGGAAGTAAAGGGAAATGCCTATTGTATAAATGTTGGGTATTGATTAGAAACGACTCATTTCTTCAAATTCTAATTATTATTGCCACTGAAATAATTACAATTAATCCTGTCATTAATTACGATTATCTTATTTATAAAGGTATAGCTTAACTTGTTTATCTAATCATTGTTTTTTTTTTTTTTCGTAATTTTCGTAATTTTCGATTCTATTTGACTATGAAAATCAATTCTTTGTGTCAATAAAGAGTTTCACCATGATAGTAAGTTGAAAAGAATTAATGAAATAACAATGTATTCACCATACTAGCAAGAATATGCTGCCTCTGCTATGTTTCCCCAAAATATTTAACACCGAAATTTTATCTGGTTGGATTTTAAACAAACAATTCACAAACAATTAAAATGGATTCCAGCGAGAGAGTCTTCCGCTCAAAATATTTTCCAAAATATTTATTTCTCTCTTCTTCACGTATAATTTACTTTAATTAAAACTGAATATTTTGCAACCCTTAATTACCTAAGATCATCAGTTATATTACACAGCTACCATTGTATAATGTTATATTATATAAGTACAGTGGATTTTTTACAAGACAATTTAAAATACATTCTCGCCATATTTTTCCTTTCAAAATATTTTCGATTCTATTGTATCTTGTTATTTTTCCCATCGGAAAATTTTCTTCGTTTTCATCTTTCTTTCCTTCTTTCTTTCCATCTTTCTTTCTTTTCTTCTTTATTCTTTTGTTTTGTTTGTTTCTTTCTTCTTTTACTTCATATTGAAAATTAATTACTTTATTTTTCTTCGTTTCCTCTTTCTTTTTTTCTTTCTTCCTACTTTCTTCTTTCCTTCTTTCTTTCTTTTGTTTTTGTTTGTTTGTTTCTTTCTTTTTACTTCATATTGAAAATTAATTACTTTAACATCGGAATTTTCATTGGTTGGAATTCAAACAGTAATCCAAAATGCATTCCATCGAGATTCTTCCTTTCAAAATATTTTTTTCAAAATATTCATTTCTCTCTTCTTCGTCAATATTTTTTCTTTTAATAAAACTGATTGTTTTGCAAACCTTTAATTACCTCCACTCATTAACTATATCACACTGTCGATCTCTTGCGTTTTCAAGCGGTCCGGCATTTTGATCGTTGGGCGGGTTGGAGAGCTCTGATAAATAAAGGGGTAAATTGAGAAATGACCAAAAAACAATTACTTGAACGGATAGCTATGCGATATTAGTTCCGTTTCCGAAGATACAAATTCTAGAAGTCATTTTAAAATACATTAAACATTCACGATGTTCATCAACAAAAAAAGTGTAGTATTCTAATATCTCTGTATCATGTAATAGAAGATGGCAACATCATTTCCGTTGCTGTCTCGATGACAAGAGGACACACAGGTCGAGCAATCCAGTAAAAGCCGCCTGGCAAATAACAACTTTAGCAATTTATTTTCCGTTTCATGCATCCCAAATATATATCTTTCCTCTTAACATTATTTTACATTCGGGGAATTGTTGTATAATGGTCACCATCTTATTATAATGGAGATTGTGTGTTTTTCTGTCTGTAACCGAAAATATATTCCTACTCAAGTCACAATTCCCTTAGTTATTGACATCACATTCTCCATGATTTTATTTTTTATTTAAACCTCAATTATTAATAAAATTATTTTACATTATTAATAGTTTTAACCATGTCTACATACTGACAACATGCTATTATATTTATATATACAACAAAATAGTGGTTTACAGTGTGATCGGGAAGGCTAATTTGCATATTAATATTACAAAATCGAATTTAATAAATATGTGCTTAGTATTATTGATTTCTAACTGTTTATCTGATTTAATACAATATTTTATTACATTAAAACTTAAATACTTGCACCCGGAGGGTGCATATATTTGCTAGTTATATGAAATGAATAAGGAGCGTTTTGCATTTCAGATGGCGCTAAATACCCCGGGAAAGTTATGAAATCAATTAGTTTTGCTCCAGATGAATAGTAGGGAAATTTGGACTCTTTAATCTGGCCACAGAAACCAGTCTAAGAGAAGGAAAACTCTGAATTCTAAACTGCTATAGCCGCTTAAAAATGAATGCGTCGCATTCTGTTCTTTATGGATAGGGAGGTCAAATTTGTATCTATCTACCTATCTATGTGTGCATTCTGTTGGCTATAAACTTACTTTGCTGTTCATTCATATCTAAGAATATCTATGCCTCCCTTCTCTCTCGATCTATCAATATATATATATATATATATATATATTATATATATATATATATATATATATATACACACAAACTTTTTTCTTAATCTTTTCCCTCTTTTTTTATTAAATTCTACCTTAAATAATCTAATAATTCTGATTCTTTATGCTGTTTCTTTTCTTTCCAAACATTTTTAAATATTATCACCACATCACTTTATTTAACATTTCATTTTTTAATTTCATTTCATTATTTAACACATATTTCCTTACTTGACCCATTCGCTCATTTTAAGGTGTTAACTCTTTTCGGTTTTCTCCGATTTATTTCTTCTTTCCTTTTTCCAAACAATAACATGTAAACACACCTCATTCAAAAATCAGAAAGTTTTATGATTACTAATAACATTTCAATCTTTGCAATATAAATTATACCGATCCACCAGAACTTAAAAAAAAAAATTAACCGTCCCTAAACGGCGTCTGCGTTCATAAACATTTAAAAAAATATTCTTTTTCGAACTTTTTGAAATTCTATTCTCGTCTCCAACTCAAAAAATAAAAATAATACTCTGATGAAGGTCGGCAAAATCTGTGTACGCAACATTTTATGCATTTTTCCTATTATTATTATCATCATCATTTCAACTCCATCTGATTATTTTAAATAATAATAATAACGTAAATCCGTATACATTTTGATAAACAGACCGAAACACATGTGTAAGTGATATCGATTAAATGTGATATCGTTAAAATTTATTTTTATCCATCTACATTTCTTTTCTTTACTCATTTTTTCCTCATATATATATATATATATATATATATATATATATATATATACTAGCAAATATATGCACCCCCCGGGTGCAAGTATCTAAGTTTTAATGTAATAATATATTATATTAAATTAGAATGGCTAATGAAACTAAATAAGAATGCAGATAAAAAGATTTGAAACAGAGGGGGTATAATCGAAAAATAGAACAACTGAAACTTACTCTTCCATCACTCTTGTCTATCATTGTTATTTTTTCTAATTTAAGTATTTAGTTAAAAGAGGAAGTGAAGAACAAAATGACACTTATCTTTTCTTGTTAATGGATTTCATTTAAGATTCATTGAAGAGATTTTTGCTTATATTCATTAAAATAAAACCAAACAGTTAGAAATCAATAATACTAAGCATATATTTATTAAAATCAAATTTTTAATATCAATATGCAAAATAGCCTTCCCATTCACACTGTAAACCGCTATTTTGTTGTACATATAAATATAATTGCATGCTATTAGTATGTAGATATGGTTAACAGTATTAATAATGTAAAACAATTTTATTAATAATTGAGGTTTAAATAAAAATAAAATCATTGAGAATGTGATATAAATAACTAAGGGAATTGTGACTTGAGTAGGAATATAGTTTCGGTTACAGACAGAAAAACACACAATCTCCATTATAATAATATATATATATATATATATATATATATATATATATATATATATATATATATATATATAATGAACCTGTTAATTATATCTATCTATCTAACCTGACTAAGCTTATATGAAGCCCAAGTCACAAAGCAGATTGTTTCGAAACAGCAGGTGCTGTAACCTGTGTAAGGACCGAATGCCCTAACGAAACTAAACTTACCACAGTTCAAATATATCTTTCTTCAAAATAAGTTTTTATATTTTCACTATTGAAAATTGCATCGACTATAATTTTCATAAAAAAACTGAATTAGATACAAAGAGCAAAACAAAACAACAACAAAAAAAAATAAAGAAATTATAAAAAGTGTTTGTAACAGTAAATTAGTTTGACGTTAATGAGCTCTTAAGTCTTCTCTTTTTCCTCCTCCTCTAACTCCTCCCCACCTTCCTCTTCCTACTACCACTATTGATACCATTTGGAGCTGTGATGTTGACCACGAAGCTGATTCATCGTATTTAGCATTTCAATTAGTCTCAATCATTCAGAAACTTCTGCAGTAAATTAATTTCATTAATTCTTCCTGAACCTGATTAATTTTGTCTAATCAGAAGAATTTAAAAAAAAATCCGCATGCGTTTTGATCGTTGATAAAAATCAGAAAAGTCAGTAAATTAACGATACAAGCTTTAGAAAGTGGTAAATTAATTTTTATTTCGACTAGTATTTCTATCATATTTCATTTCCTTTTACCCCGAGTAGTAATAAATATATGTAGCAGTACATAAAAATGCTAATGATACATTTTGGCCACAGAGCCTCTGTTATGTAACGGGTATCTCACGACACTAATCATGTATGTAACGTAGCGGGTATGGTCACAGTACCAAAAACGATATATGTACTACCGGCTACTGGACTTCAATAAAAAACAGATACGTATATACAAAAATAGGACCCGTCTTTATTTTCTTCGGTGTGTGAGAGGTAAAGGCGTAGAGCTTCACAATGAAAATGCCGGGTGGCTGGCGAAAGCGGCGACGAGTGTTCACAGTGGAAATGCCCGAGGGTTAACAATGACTGCTCCTGGGATGACTAGCGTTCGTGAGGTAAAGGGGTGACTACGTACGTCCTCACAGCCTGTCGACCGTGAACGGGCCGTGATCGGCTGTCGGTTCACTTGTTCTCTGTCCCGAGTCTTCTGTCTGACTAACTGCTGGGATCTCTGACTTTATTTTATGTATATAAGCTGCCTACGCATTTTCTTTTGTTATACTTATCAGCGGAAAAATCTACTTCCGATTTCATTGTTATACCCTCTCTCTTTGTTCGCGTTAAGCGGATAAAGTCCTTTGTTATTTTTGTCGTCTTTTCTTTGTTTCGGTTTAAACGGAAAATCCTACTTCCGCCCGTACGAAATGCAACACCTCGACCTGAACTTTTCGGTCGCAGATATTTACCCATCAACCGTTTCGGTCACGCTTGGTTTTAAAGACGAAATTGATTTCTTCCTGGTAATTAACAAATATATTCACCCTCCGGCTGCAAGTAGTTAAGTTTTAATGTAATAAAATATTACATTAAATCAGAAAGACTAATGAAACTAATAAGAATGCAAATAAAAAAGATTTAAACCGAGAAGGCTATGATCGAAAAATAAAACAACTGAAACATACTCTTTTATCATTCTCGACTTTCATTGTTAAAATTTTCCACATTTAATTATTTAGTTAAAATTGGAAGTAAATAATAAAATAACAGTTATTTTTTGGGCAATGAATTTCTATTAATTATTATCCCAGAGATTTTTGCTCATATTCATTAAGATAAAACCAAACAATTAAAAATCATTAATACTAAGCACATATTTATTAAAATCAAATTTTTATCATCAATTTGAAAATTAGCCTTTCCGTTCACACTTTTTACGCCCGAAAGAATTTTCTTTCTTTTCTTTCTTCTTTCTTTCCGTTCTTTCTCCGAGGAAAATTCCATGGCGTAAACATTCTGGACTGTGTCATGGCAATGAACAAGTTCAAACTCCAGTCATGCTATTAAGTTCGCTCTCGGTTTGATGCCCTCGCGAAAGGTATGAATCCCTTCATATCCTCTAGCAATTGGGGTATTGGGCCGGATTAGCTCAGTCGATAGAGCGTTTGGCTAGAACCCACAAGTTCTTAATTCGATACCGGTCCTCGCCAACTCAGCGCATGAGTAGCACAGGATCTATGCGGTAAAGTAAGAAGCTGGTGTAGGTGTGGCACTTCACCTCAGATCAAAAACAATCTCTTGGTATAGCTCTATTGAAAAGGGGATAGACTCCCTCCCTGATTGGCTGATACCGACTTTAGGCCACCCCGACGACTTTACTTTTACTTTACTGTTTTTCTAACATCTGGTAAAAGACAGATTGGTCGCCCCCTACTGTGAGTCAAGGATGTCTGCAAAAATGATCTCAGGTGCTTTGGCATTGTCCCTTCCAGCTGGGAAAATTTGGCTCAAGACCGCCCTCGGTGGCGGCAGAATCTCCATAGAGGCCTGTACATGTCAGAAATCACCCTGATACAACATCATGAAGCTAAGAGGTCCATAAGAAAGCAACGGCAACAAAGCATCGGAACATCATCATCTACAGGGACAACCTACAAATGCAAAATCTGTGGTCGAGAATGTTTCTCAAACATAGGACTTCATAGTCACAGGAGGCGCTGCAACCTCAGGGCACACAAAAACTTTTATCATAGTCTTTCGAGACTGAATTGCCAATGATATGACTGTTTTTCTACAATGATGGATTTGGCATTAAATAACTCTCGTAGTTTGGTATGCCATTAAACGAAAACCAAACAAATCGTCATTTCTAGTTCAGGTTTGTCCTTTCGTTTCCTTCTTCACTGTTCTTTTTTATCTTCCATCTTCCATTCTTTCTCATTTTCTCGCGTACCTTCCACCCTTCATCACCCTTTCGATCTCCTTCCTTTCTGCGGAATCTAATGACTGACTGAAAGAAAACCATATATATATATACATTTCTATAACTAAACTTAGCCGTATTGAGAGTGGCTCTAAGCATGCGCCAAAAACACACTGAGAACGTCTTGCGTGACTTTGACATATGAGAAAAGAGCATTTTCGCTCGGTTCACTTGAAAGTCTATTTTTTTCTGGACGGCAGCTGTTCTTTGCGTGCGCTCCAACCTAAAAAGCAGAATTAGGTCTTTTGGCTGACACAGACAGGAAGATGCTGAACAGATATTCTAATAAAGAAGAAGCAGATGATTTGCAGAATTGGTAACTTTCGATAAGCATTTTTTTTTGGTTCTTTTTTAATTTTGTTTTCCCCGTTTCTCAGAACTTTCATATAAAAAAATATTAAGACACTCTCTTTCCCGTCATTTTTTTTCCTTCGGGGGAACTTTTCTCTAAAACGCACCTGTGGACATTTTCCAAATTTGCTTATTCCGGCACTGGATCACATGCAATATATATATATATATATATATATATATATATATATATATATATATATATATATATATAAACTAAAATTACGGTCAGTCTAGAGTTGTTGATAAAGGAAAAATTACACTTTGCCATTTATAGTCTAACTATTTATTTATTCTATTCTATTCTATATATATATATATATATATATATATATAAATTTAAAAAAAGAAACATAAAATATAGTTTTCTTAAATCATTCATCAATTTTTCTAATATCTAATTGAAGATAGTCTTTATATTTATTTACTCATGTATTTATTTATTTTATTTTACAACTGTAAAAGTTATTCAAAATCTTCCAGTTGACTGTTTTTATCTTAAATTCAAAAGTATACGTCTTTGCGATTTTCACCGGATGTGGACTAGACTACATAAAAAAATTCAAATCATTTCTCAATAGAACATCACTAAAGTAAGAGACCCATGTTATCTTCTTCAACAGCTTTTATAATAATTATATTAATTTAATGCTTCCATTAGAAACCCCTCTCAAAAAAAATTAAAAAAACAACTTTTGAGAGAGGTCATTTGGAAAGGATTTTCTCATTTGTTCCATTCATTCATTCATTTTGCCATTAATTTAAAACTATTATATATATATATATATATATCTTATTATAATGGAGATTGTGTGTTTGTCTGTAACCGAAACTATATTACTACTCAATTCACAGTTCCCTTAGTTATTTACATCATATTCTCCATGATTTTATTTTTATTTAAACCTCAATGAATAATAAAATTGTTTTACATTATTAAGACTGTTGACCATATCTACATACTAATAATACGCAATTGTATTTATATATACAACAAATAACAGTGTGAATGAAGGCTAATTTGCATATTGATCTTAAAAAATTGATTTTAATAAATATATGCTAAGTATTATTGATTTCTAATTGTTTGGTTTTATTTTATTGAATATGAGCAAAAATCTCTGGGATAAATCTTAAAAGAAATTCATTAAGAAGAAGAAATAATTGTAATATTTTCCTTTACTTCCTATTTTAAGTAAAGAGTTAAATTAGGAAAATTTACCAATGAAAGACGGGAGTAATGGAAAATGATGGAAGAGTTAGTTTCAAAGCTGTTCTATTTTTCGATAATACCCCTATGTTCCAAATCTTTTTATCTGCTTTCTTTTTTAGTTTTATTAGCCTTTCTAATTTAACATGATATTTTATTATATTAAAACTTAAAAACTTGCCCCCGGAGGGTGCATAAATTTGCTAGTATATATAAGAGAGTTTTATAATTTGCTTGAAGCATTTTGTATATATTGGTTAGGAGGTTTATTTAGATGGCTATCACAATGCAGGTGTAAAGAAATAAAATAATACGGTAACAATGATGTTGTGTGTTAATCTCTATTTAATTCTTGAATTTTCGAGATAATATCTCGTTTTCAAAAGATCATTGAAACTGAAGCAGTCTAGTTATGGCATTTCTTTTAAAAAGAGATGTCGTAACTAGACTGCTTCAGTTCCAGTGATCTTTTGAAAAAGAGATATTATCTCGAAAATTCAAGAATTAAATACAGGTTAACAAACAACATCATTGTTACCGTATTATTATTTTTCCTTTACACCTGCATTGTGATAGCCTTCTAAATCAACCTCCTAACCAATATATATATATATATATATATATATATATATATATATATATATATTACAGAAAAATATTACCATATCTCTTTTTATGCTTGATAGTAAATTAGAATAAAGTACGTTATCCAGAAAAACTTCTCGATACAACTTCGTTCACTCGTCATTATAAAATTCCGTGTCTTCCAAGTGATGAAACCCTTCTAAGTGATGAAAGTGACGAGAAACCTGCAAGGAGACGGTGATTCGCGGCTTTCGTATCAGATTAGTTTATTTTACTTGACAATTGCATCTCTAAATGATGTGGGATTAGTGCGGCGTATCACACGGCAACCACTGCCTTCGTTCCGTTATCGTGGCCTACGTAATGGTCATCGGTCATCTGTCTGTGATGGCGTCATCTGGCTTCAAGAGAATTACAGGGACGCCAATGATTCATCGGATAGTCCCTCCTGCTTATCAGAAATGAATCAATAATTGCCTTTGTGTGATATTCACGAAAGGGAAGATAAAAAAGTAACTAAAATAAATAGAATTTTAAATGAAAGAAGATAAACGTAATAGATGTAGTTGCTATTAAAGCGATTGGATAGAATACTTTTAAAAGCGTTGATGCGGAGGCTGGTAATTTTCAGTAAGATTAGTTATTTCCAAACGTTTTTTTTTCTTCTTTATCTCTGGTTGTATAAGCATCATCAGATTTTTTTTTCTCTTTATTTATTTTTTTCTCATTTCTTTCTCCTCTTTTTGATTCCTAACATTTTTCATTCTTAGTATTATTTGGATTATTCGGAATATTGTCTTCATCTCTATTGTTATCTGTATAACGTTTCGGCCGATGTGCTCTCCGACATTCTTCAGAGGGCACGAAACGTTGTAAAGATAACAATAAAGATGAGGACAATAGTTCGAATAGTACAAATAATACTAATTATCAAGCCTCATCTCAAAAAATTCAGAGAAATATTTTTCATTCTTGTTTTTATCGCGTTATAAGATTAGATTTTACTGTGATTATATTTGTGATAATAATAATATTATCAGAAATTAGCGATATTATTAATATCGCTTATGTTATCTCTCCTCTCTCACGTTTTTCTTTCTCTCTTTCTTTGTACACTTTGGTTATATGAATACACACGCACCCACTCATAAAAGTATACACACACATTTTTTAAATTTTTTATTTTCGTCATACAACGTGTGATAGCGTGTGCGATACCCTGTCCTCATCAGCTGCCAACTAGGAGTGTTAACACAGTTTCGGTAGCTAAGGCAGGACTGCCACTTCCCCTCGCTACCAAGCAGCTTTCGCCACCGGACAGGGTATTAAAAAAAAGCAGAAAAGAGATTATATGATCCGTTCATCGATGTTTTCTTATCAGTTGGTTTTTAAAAACGCGTTTGTTTTCGGCCGTTGAGTTGATTACGCGATTGCAGATGTTACGTAACAACACGGGAATGATGATTCCGCGCGCGTATCATTTGTGCTGAAGGCTTTTAAACCTCGACCAGATCCAGCTAGATGCATTTTGCACCGTGGTTTGAAGACGATGTGAGCCAATTTTCAGACAGACATATATGTATGTGTGTCTGTGTGTGTTGAATAGCCCTTTACTTTTTTCACCATTTTATAATACTTAGCTTCTTCCAAGATGGGTCGGCTCATATACTTCACTGTGTGCCCTCTTCAAATGTGGTTGGGTCGTTTATCGTCTATTTGGGTATCTGGAATGGTTCTATGTGTTCTTCTGATCTTCTGTCTTTGGGTTTCTTAATTCTGTATCTTTGTTTGTTTTGTTTTGTTTTACGGCATATCAACCTCAGTGGGTTATTTAATGCCGATAAAGTTTTGAAATAAATCAATTCTTAATGGATGATACAATTTTTTTATAAATACATTTTTCTATTTAACCCATAGATGGGACAATCTCTGTATCGGTTACTACTGAATAGCTTGATCGATCTTGGTTAGATGCCCCATACTTGCGACTTTTTGCCACATCCTTTGTCCAGTATTTCGAGAGAAAATGGACTGATTAATGGATAGTTATAAATTTTATTTTAAAGGAGGGAAATGTGTTTATTTTTAATATAAAAATGAAACTAGAATTCTAGCTGATTTCAACAACGCTGTTGTTTGGATGGTCTCAATTCTTCTTCTGATTTCCAGTTCCTCTAATCACTTTTCTAAGCGTTTGAGAACCGTTCCAAATGCCCCAACAACAATAGGTATCCGTTTCACCCTCATACTCTACAGTGTTTTTCAATTCTCTAGCAAGGTCCATGTATCTGTCTATGTTTTCGTTTTCTTTAATCTTCACCCTGTAATCTGCTGGAACTCCTTCGCTCAATTACAGTTTTTCACAGCCGCCTTAGCTGGTTGTTCACTGGAGGCCGATGGACAGCATGTCTTCTCAGGTTTCCAGGTCTCTTTCAAATGTTCCCCTTGGATGTATCAAATTTTCTTCAACTAGTTTTTATATAAAACTACATATAAATATTTTACTCAAGCCGGGCTCCAGTGTCTAGATATGGAAATTGGAGTTTAATATTGAGATCGGAAGGCAGAAAAAGTACAGTGACAAAATTTTAGAAATAGCAAAAAATGAGAGAGAGAGAGAGAGAGAGAGAGAGAGAGAGAGAGAGAGAGGGAGGGGGAATTTAGATTAAATACTTTACTAGAAACAAAAATGGTCAGTGATCTAATTGAAAATGCAAAATAATTAATAGAAATTTTAATTATGACAGACAGATTTTTAACGTTTCTCCTCAAACTGAAAATTCACTGTCAAGGCAGATTTAAAAAAAGTTTATTAACCAACAGTATATTTTTTCTGACAGAATAATATAATTTCATTCGATTCCAGCCCTCGCCAACTTAGCGTATGAGTACCACAGGGATCTGTGCGGTAAAGTGAGGAGCTGATGTTAGGTGTGGTGCTCCAGCTCAGACGCCAAACAATCTCTTTGGCTAGCCAAATCAAAAGGGGATATATTACTTTTTTTTACTTTAACGCGGAGTGGTAGTATATGTTAGGGTTCCATCTGTTAGGGTCAACTAGAATAAAAATGAGTTAAAGATATTTCTGTTATATACCGTCACTGGACCGAGAAAGCACACGGAGCACATGTATATATAAAAAATATAAATTTGTATTTTTATACTTCGATTGTGTGTAGACTGAGAGTCGTTGGTAGAGGTGCTCATACACAGGAGCCTTCGGGATTTCGACTGCGAGCGATCTCGATCTCGATCTGCTCAACCCAGATTTCTAAGTTTTTTTTTTTATAATTCTTTAACTCAACAGGGCCATGCCTCTTTGATCGTGATACCTACTCAGTTTTACTGTAGACACATCTCCCCCGCCCACGCAGCTTGTTTTTATTGGTTATGGGTTACACCTACGCAGTATCAATTTACACCTGCATTTTCTGGGTGCCAAAGGTCGATTCAATGCGTTCAAGGCAATATCCTGTTTTTGTTTTCAGGCCCATGTTTGACACCCTCGCATTTCCTGTGCACACGCGCGAATCATCTGCACTTTTTCCTGGCCGCGAACTTGTCGACCAGGTAATATATTACATTCCAATACCCAACAAGAATGAAAAAAATAAAAACATCTTCGGCATAAAATGACAAAGAATGACACACCGTAAAATCCAACCTAATAACCAACCTTTTTATTCACTTCATTGCATCATTTGAAA